>CM034147.1:768850617-769409052 GCA_019776745.2 Taxus chinensis
TTGTTAGCTGACAAGTGTTCTATCCATTATGGTGAAAAAACATATTTGAGACTGCTTTGTCAGATGGCAAACGTGATGTATGTTTTGGAGAAGAAATAATATGGTGACAAAACCTACCATGTCAGGGAAGGAAAATGAGTAATGTTATGGGTTATCACTATGTATTATGTTGCTACTAATGACCTCTATACTTATGGTCAAATTAATGTTTAAAGGGATGTTGAAACATGGATTAGTGTATACCGTTCAAATGTCTCTGGTCAAGAGTAAGCCAATATATCCAAAAAAATTGATAATAGAAGGTATGGTGTTTATTATTATTTACATTTTATAATCATGGCAATGACGACTCTTACAACACTATGATGTGTAAACCAAAACATGGAATGGAAATGGGGCAAAAAAGTGGAGCCGATTTGGAAGTAAACAAGAAAACAACACCACCATCACCTAAGTATGGTTATATGAAATGGGAAGGGAATACAATTTCATGTATTTATGTATGCTATAAATGACCTTACCAAAATAAACTCACTTTTTTAAAAAAAAAGTGTCCTTACAATCGCATATTTTAGTGCATGTGTATGTTTGTGCTTTTGACTATTACGAATCTTTCACTATGTTTATTTACTTATGTATTTCAGTGAGGTTTTTTCATTTAATGAGCAAATCCAGCCCGACCAATATATAATTTTTTCCCCATGAACTATTTGTCTTTATTCTTTCCCTAGGAAAATCATGAACCCATAGTATTCACGTAAGTGGTGTGTTATGCATCAAGAATAGAACAATGTACACAAATATATAAAGTAATTTTTCATGTTTTCTCACTCCAATGTATTACTAAGTACTGGAATGTGCGATGCCACATTCCAAATTTAATCTATAAGAAAATATTTTTTTTATGAAATCACTGATGTGGACATCTAAATGTTTTACAGATATGTTAGATTTTGGCAAAATACCTAAGTTTTCAAACAAGGAAGATATTAACGGATATTCTTACATTGTTTATTTATGGTAAATGGTTTTGAAGGGACCATACCCTGAAGTACATCTAAAAGAAACAACAACCAGGTTTAACAACATGAAACAAGGTGGCTTTTTTATAATATTGTTACATTGTTGCTTCATATTGAAATTTAGAATATCGTGACTTTGGAAATTGTTTTTCACATCATCTTTCATGTCTCAAGTACTATTTTGCATTTTTTATGTCATAAATAACTCTCAATTTTTATGTGTCATTAGAATTAGAGATCAGCACAAATATTTAATAATTGGTCACTAAAGGCCATCATTTCCCTTTTATACATTGCATTCCCATATTGGAACATATCCTAACTATATTTGAGGCCTTGCATTTATCTTCTGAGGAGAAATTCTACTTCAGGTTGTTCCCCTTATAAGGATTCTAATCAGTGTTATATTATTTTCCATTTCTATTTTGTAGTAGGGAAGAATATAAATATCTTTGTAATGCTTGTTAGTGTAGAATCGTGACACCCTTGAGTGTGTGTAACACGATGGTTTCGGAATCTCAGTGTGATTTCATAACATGGAGCCTCTCACAAAGTGTGGGACTTTGCAAATTGGGAGAGCTCTCTGGACGAAGGCCGGTTCCTATTCCTTTTTTTAGGTGCACACATTTATATTACAGAGGATTTACTCTAAAACCTACTCTATCTTTCCAAGGACATAGGGTTAAGGAGATGAGTTCTAAACACCTGATTTCCGAGTAAACACAAAACATAAAAATACAACACTACCACCATGCACAGATAACTAGGACTACAATGAGAGATTAGGAAGGAGACAATAAACACAAGAGAGGGTTAAAAATTATCCACATACATGCATTATTGCTCCAAAAAGTTGATAAATTAAAAAATTACTTATAAACAAGGGAAGAAGGGAGGGTGCAAACCAGAAAAATCCAACCTCTAGAAAAATCACCCTCCTTACAATATATAGGAATAATTAGAGAAGTAGATAGAAGAAATCCAAATTCTTGATAATCCACGCCAAGAGGGAAATGAATTCCCCTACAGCAATGATGGGCTCTACTGCAAAACCCATGCCTCCATTACTATTCCTTGTTGGGAAATAAAGGAAACACATACTTCATTACAGTGGTAGGTGAGAAGCCTGATAGCCTTGTAAATAACAGACTATATTTTTTCATTATGGTGGTGGGTGAGAGTCTGACATTGATATATTTTCCAAAAGTCCTCTCTTGCGTAAATCTAAGCTCCTAGTCAAAAGATATGGTTGTCTGAAGGTCAGGGTTGGGTGTTTAATGCGGGATCACAATATTTAAAAGAGTGTATCCATACGAGATCCACGTGGAATCCCCACTCATCTTAACATTTCACCCCCCTCCTAAGGTCTTGGATATGTAACGTGCCGACACTTGACATCGTCTACGGGCCTGCTTTGATGATTTTCTCTGCCTGGTGGAGATACTATGTTTGAACCTAAGAAAGTGGAGGGACAACACTCGTTTGGGGACCCGCTCAGGATTTTCCCTTTGATGTTGCACCGAGCTGACACGTGGAGGATTCCGTTGTTCTATGGATTTACCTAAACTTTTCAATGGCTGGTTTTACCTTTTTTGGCTCTGACCACGTGGAGGGTTAGCTTGTTTGAGTCTCTTCTTTGGGTCATGCCTTTGGAATTTCACTGATGAGGCACATGGAGGCTTCGACTGACTCTGTTGTATTTAGTCAATTTGGGAATGCTCTATTTCTTCATGTTTTCGATAAGTCCCTTTTTACTATCTAGGACCGACTATGTTTGACTCTAGACACGTGGATGCTTCGTGCTCGTTTAGAGGCTCCGCTTCTCTTGCATCGTTAAATTTGTGCCTTGGAGACACGTGGCACCTTCCACTGGCCTTCCCCTGTTTAGAATTTATAAAGGATATTTCAACATTCTCGTGTCCTATACACGTGTTCGCACTCATTTGGGGTCTCCATTTTGTCATGCCATTTGGAGTTGTGCCAAGATGACACGTGGTGATTTTTACAATTCCATTTCTTTGCTCCAAGTCAAATGGTATGTGATGTCTGAAAACTTCAAGTCCTTTCTCCAATTTTCTCTTGGTGAGCTTCTCATATCCTTTAATGTTTTTTGGCCCTGATCACCAACCTTGCTCCTCCATTTTTGAGCCTGCTTTCCCTTTGATTTGGCATTGAGTGTGATCCTGCATGACTAAACCAACCCTTTGATTTTCATCTATACAGGGTCATGTTTGATCAATTTTTGCCCGAGGGGAAAAATTGGATAACAATGCTTGTGTAAAATAATAACTATATAACCACTTGAGGTAGTCATATGTATCTAAATATTTCCTTTAATATCTTTAACTAATGTTAAAGATCCAGTACCATAAATACTACATTTTCAACATATGTTTTTGTTTATTTTGTTGGGAGCTTGCTCCCCTAAATAGTGATCTTTTGGAAATATTTAATAAATTATATTTCAAGTTATTAACTTTTTTAATCCTTACAACACATGTCAAAATATAGTTTGTTATAAATTATTTTTTATTTTCATTCCATTTACAAATTTATTTCTCTATCAATATGAATTTAAGGATGACCAACTAAAATAAAAATTAATAGGAATGAAAATGATAAAAAAAAAAAAAATACATTATGTTTTCATATTATATTACGATGTAGATGTAATGTTTTCTTGGTTATTTATGTAACTATATGTCAAAATTAGATGTTCTTGATAGTGGAAGTTAATTTATATGGTTCAGTGGCTATTAAAATAACATTATATTTAAGTTTATTATAAGATGATTAGGAAAATGTAGTGGTGGAAATGATCAAGTCATGTCATAATCGTACTTAAGATTTAAATGTTGTCTAATTGAAAACATTGACATCATAAAAAAACAACATTTAAAATAGTGAGTCCCATTTTACCATTTTTTCTAAAAATTTTACATTCCTTTTAGTTTTGTAAATGTCAAGTGTCAACACCCTTTAAATGACATAAAATTTAATGCCACTAACTAGGTGAACCTTCTATAAGGCTTAAACTAAATGCAATAGAACATTATTTTTTGGATCGTTATTGTTTTGATTAACTAATGCTACTAAATATATTTTTCATCATGTTTATGCACCACCCTAAAAAAATATCCTTTGCTTCTCCTAAAAATGCAACATATTTTAATCTGAGTTTCTAAACATAGTTCACAAAAAAACTTTACAAATTTGTGACCTCTCAAAACTTTTATAAATAACAACTAGATCAACTTATCAAACATCGTGTATCTTTTGGATATCACATGGACCACTTCATAATAAAATTTATAAAATAATGACAATTTCTTGTGAGGTACAATTTCAAACATCATCTCTTGGTGAAAAAATATTTGAATGAATGACCTACCATAGTGTATTATTTTTTATGTTATCCTATATACCTAAAAGCCTTTCAAAAATACAAAACAATTTCATTTCCTTTCTTTGAGTAATTTTATTTACTTAATAAAATAATGAATTATGATTTCTATAGCTTACTCAACAAAGTTTTCATGGTAAAAATAACATGTTCCACTCTAATGTGCAAAGCAAGAAAAAGTAAATTTTATTATCATTTTATCTAGTAATTGAAATGTCTATTTAATGCAATGTCTAAGTAAATTTTTATTAATATCGACAATGAAATAATTATGTCTTTGTTCAATAATAAATATGTATTTATTGCCACCAACTTGAAAATTTGTACTTTTTATTTGATTTGTAACTTTTAAACATCACTAAAATTTTTGTGTGTTTTAATAACGTGAGCATGGAAGGTAAACAAAGATAGAGGTAAGAAAAAATGAAAACATGGTATATACCCCATGAGAGGGGAGATGAATCAATCTTAGGAAATAATACAAGTGTAAAGAAAGGCATAGGAAAACATTAATGCTTCATGGAAAGAATATTTTGTACATGTAGTTGTAAGCACTTTCAGTGGAAACACCTCGGAGGCCAATCTTTTGTTCTGCACCTTACGTTGATGAACACCACAACTTACCCTTTTATCCTTCACATAATTGAAACAATTTGGATTTTTTTCATATGTGCATTACCATAACAAATATGAGTTTCTATCTCCTTCCTCCAAGAATTGTTCCCGCTCTTTCACTTCTTCTACCTTAAAATCCTTTTTGAAAGCACATCCTTCTATCCCTATTTTTTAGTCCCTTTGATTTAACTTTTCCAATGCATCTCCATTGACATTTCCATCACACAATTCATGTTATATTTCTAGTGATAATTAACTTTAAATAAATCATCAATAAAATGATTAATGTTCATTTATTGAAATAAAAAATGTTCAATCGATAACTCTCTTGTTCTTTTTCAATATTTAATTGAAAATATATGATGCCACATTTGGTAACATGGAAATAAACTATTAATCCCACTAGTTTTATTCACATAGAAAATTAAAAATGTTAATCCCACTCTTTCTGGGAATCTGCCTGTGAAAAGTAGTGTCTCGATCGTCCTAATCACACAAAAATTGCACGGAATTTTGTCTTATATCATTTTTTTTGTTTTTGTTTTTTCTTCTTTCCTTTTTATTGCATCTCCACTAATTTACTGATATGCATAGGTTGTCAATATTTGTTTCATATTCCTTGTTTTATATTATAGACTAGTGGTTGCTCTTATGGGAGCAAGTCGATTCTAGTAGTTGTGGAGGTGGGGGTAGTTTTGTAGATCAAGGGTTGTGGTTGTGTATATTTCCTGTGGAGATATTTTAGGTTATTAGGTTGGTTGGTGGCTTTTTTATGCATAAACTAATTGTATTGGTTAGTTACATCAAGGGTATGTCATAATGGAGAGATTCAAATATGTCAGGATTTAGAATGGTTACCGATGTATTTTCCATTGGTGTATGTTTGTATAGTTTTTATAATTATTCCATAAGCATTGAGTTTGGGGTTGTGGCACACAACAATATAGTTGTATGGGTGTATAGAAGCAAGAATACATTTTTCAATAATAAATATGTATTTATTGCCACCAACTTGAAAATTTGTACTTTTTATTTGATTTATAACTTTTAAACATCACTAAAAATTTTATGCCTTTTAATAACGTGAGCATGGAAGGTAAACAAAGATAGAGGTAAGAAAAAATGAAAACATGGTGTATACCCCATGAGGGGGAGATGAATCAATCTTAGGACATAATACAAGTGTAAAGAAAGGCATAGGAAAACATTAATGCTTCATCGAAAGAATATTTTGTACATGTAGTTGTAAGCACTTTCAGTGGAAACACCTTGGAGGCCAATCTTTTGTTCTGCACCTTGCGTTGAAAAACACCACAACTTACCCTTTTATCCTTCACATAATTGAAAAAAGTTGCAATTTTTTCATATGTGCATTACTATAACAAATATGAATATCTATCTCCTTCCTCCAAGAATTGTTCCCGCTTTTTCACTTCTTCTACCTTAAAACTCTTTTTGAAAGCACATCCTTCTATCCCTATTTTTTATTCCCATTGATTTAACTTTTCTAATGCATCTCCGTTAACATTTCCATCACACACTTCATGTGATCTTTCTAGTGATAATTAACTTTAAATAAATCATCAATAAAATGATTAATGTTCATTTATTGAAATAAAAAATGTTCAATCGATAACTCTCTTGTTCTTTTTCAATATTTAATTGAAAATATATGATGCCACATTTAATAACATGGAAATAAACTATTAATCCCACTAGTTTTATTCACATAGAAAACTAAAAATGTTAATCCCACTCTTTCTGGGAATCTACCTGTGAAAAGTAGTGTCTCGATCATCATAATCACACAAAAATTGCATGGAATTTTGTCTTATATCATTTATTTTTGTTTTTGTTTTTGTTTTTTATCCTTTCCTTTTTATTGCATCTCCATTAATTTACTGATATGCATAGGTTGTCAATATTTGTTTCATATTCCTTGTTTTATATTATAGACTAGTGGTTGCTCTTATGGGAGAAAGTCGATTCTAGTAGTTGTGGAGGTGGGGGTAGTTTTGTAGATCAAGGGTTGTGGTTTTGTATATTGCTTGTGGAGATATTTTAGGTTATTAGGTTGGTTGGTGGCTTTTTTATGCATAAACGGCTTGTATTGGTTAGTTACATCAAGGGTATATCGTAATGGAGAGATTCAAATATGTCGGGATTTAGAATGGTTACCGATGTATTTTCCATTGGTGTATGTTTGTATAGTTTTTATAATTATTCCATAAGCATTGAGTTTGGGGTTGTGGTGCACAACAATATAGTGGTATGGGTGTATAGAAGCAAGAATATGTTAAGGTTTTTTAATATGTTTTTTATAAGGGTTGTGAAATAATTTTTTTAAATAAATAGTAGTGTAATGTTTTCCCTATTCAGTTCAATATAAGGAAATTATGACCCCTTCATTATTATAGTTAGTTGGTGCAAGTAATTGCAGAATGAGTTGTTTTTTACTGTAGCCATCAAGTGTAACGATTTATATATATATTTGGTCACTTAAAATTTATTTTTATGTACATGTGAAGCTTGTGGGCTTGTACATTGGGTGTTGCTAGTTGTTAAAGGGTGGGGTTATAGTACTATGTATAGGTTTGTTCCTATGTATTTGAATGGCATTGTCACTCACAATGGCTGACTAATACATTTCTTATTGTACTTGTTATAAATTGTCTTGTGTAACAATAATTGTGTAAGTTCGATCTTTATCTATAAGTATTTCAATCTTTGTTCATATTTTTCTATTATTGTGTAACAATAATAGGGGTCTTATACGTATTTCAATAACAAGTATTGTGTGTGACTATAGTATTTGTTAATATGTATTGCTATGGTGTGGAAATTGGTCTCCATGTTTAGATTTCCTACATGGGGATAGAAATAATTTCTATATGAGAGGTATACAGTGCTGGGAGGAAATGTGATAGTTTGTTTTCAAAGATTATATCTTAGAATAAGGAAAAAACAATGAGATATAAGTAAATGATGAAAGGGCATGGAAATTATAGCAACATAATTAATCAAAATAAGAGTGAATAGTACACCAATATCAGCAACAAAATTCAGTGTAAATAGAAATTCATGTGTATACATTGTGTTTGAAAGTTCTTGTAATTTGGTAGCAAGTTTTTTTAGTTTGTTTGACTTGATAGATGCCTTTCGGTTTCTGTGGTGTTTTCCTTTTTGAAAAATTACAATGTGAAATGTCTATTATACATTGAATATGGAATAGTCTTTTTAATGTCCAATATTTAACATTCTCATTTGTAATTTACATTTGTATGCTTTGATTAATCCAAAACTTCTAAATCCACATACATTGTTAATAGTAATAATAATAATTAATAGCATAGTTAGATCTATGTAATGATTATACAAAGGAACTACTTATCTCACTAAAATATATAGATATTTATAAAGGCATCCTATAAACCAATTATAGGAAAACATAATGTTTATGGGATAGAATTAATAAGCATCAGTAAATTGTATACTGTAGACATTTTTATTTATATTTTCTAACTAAAAATATTTTGGTATGTACATGTGAAGGTTTGGAGGCTTCTACATAGTGTTGGGTATAAAATTGTTTCCTTAGGATTTGGATGGTATCCTTGCTTACAATGTCTACTTGCTATAATGTCTGATGTTCTTGTTCTATTTTTTTTTTGTAACCAACATTGCGTAAACTATATATTTCTTTACAGCCATGCCTCCTTCACAGTGTTTTTGTATGCAATCTTATAACATGTTATTTATAGGGCTACAATCATTAGTAATACATATTGATATAGTTTTGAAATTATTCACCATCTTTACAGTGTTTGCATGGGGATAGAAATAGTTTGTATATTAGAGGCATACAGTGTTGGGAGAAAGGATGATAGTTTTTTAAAAGATATATATATATTTGGTATTTTCAATGTGAAATTTATTACGAAATAAAGTTATGTAATAAATATACATTAGTTTTTTTGTATTTATATATTTTCGTATTTTTTGTTAAATATGTAAAATATTCCACATGATCCTTATTAACATCACAATAGTTTCTGATATATTAGAAAATTTTAACTAACCCAAATTGTGAACCTTGTCTTTTTTGTTATTTATACATTGTCTATTTTTATTATTATTGTTATCAGTATTATTTTTGTCAAGATGAATATTTTTTAACTAACTGGATAGGATTATTCCTCTTGACATGCACTATGACATTTTTATTGTTCACAAAATTGGGAGTGAATCTTGAAA
Source organism: Taxus chinensis (assembly GCA_019776745.2). NCBI lineage: Eukaryota > Viridiplantae > Streptophyta > Pinopsida > Cupressales > Taxaceae > Taxus > Taxus chinensis. The sequence goes on from CM034147.1 coordinate 768,859,912, forward strand.
GGGGAGAGATTCTAACCAACAACCTATTCCCTCCATTTTTCAATTGTTAGCATTTGAAGCATTAGAATATTCATTTTAATATGCCTAATTATAGCACCATTTTTATATGGAAAGAGTTAATAAATACCTGGAAAAGTGATTAAGGATCAAAGAGGGGTTGTTAGGACTTAAGAATGCATTGTCACAGGGAAAAATGTAAAAAGGAGGGTCATTGATGGAAGGGGGTGGTGATGGATAACAATTCATGTATTTTTTTGTTCTTTGTTGTTTTTGTGTGTTGTAAAAATCTTGATAAAAATCTTGAACATGATAAATATGAGTACATGTGAGATTCAATGTTCATTTGTTGTGCAATTTTTTTATTTTTATTTTTAAATTTTTTTTTACGAGTAAGGAATGCATGAATTTTTTTACTATAATGGAGGTGTTCATGGTAGGTATTGATCTAGAAAGGGAGAGAAAATAATGTAGAAAAGAAAATAGTAAACAAATAAAACCAATGGAAAATGCATAAATTATCTGTAAAAAGGAAAGCAATTTTGTAAGGGACTTTACAATATGGAGTCTGAAATTAAGTATTTACATGGAGAAATTTGTTCAAAAAAGACATGTCATCAATGTTGTCAATGAGATCGATTTCTACTTATAAAAAAAAAAAAAATTGATGTTGAGAACAAAATAATGGTGTTTAGACCTAATAGTATCTTAATCCCCGAAATAATAGACTAATCCTATAAATGGTATTTTTTCCATTCAAAATGCAACCTATAGAACAATTTTTTTTTAAAAGAGTCATCTTTTTTATTTGATGAAGAAACAATGCAAATCATAGTTCAATAAGATAATTAGGAAAACTAAAGCTTAAGAAGTTGCATTTGCATATCACAAAAAAAGTACTCACACCAAACAACAAAATGTTTTTTCTCTCGACATGACTAGTGATTTCCATTCTTCTTTCCTCCATCAGCTTTCGAGTAGAATAACACGAACAGTGCCCCTTTCCAATTATCTTGGTTGAGGGATGAAATCATGGGAGATTGTTATTATTATAGGAGGACTCGAACTCCTTCCTACATGTCATATTATATCACACATGCCCTCTAAAAACCAAGTGTTAATATTTTTCATTTATTTCTAGTTACATAGCCTATTAAAGATAAATTTATTCCATGGGAGTTGATTACATATGAAAACCTTTATACCGTATCATGTTTTCCCTTCAATTCTAGATCATCAATTTGCAATAATTTTTTTATTCAAACTCTAGTTGTTAGGAAAATCAATGTTTTGGATATATATTAAATTAAATTTTATCTTCTAACAATTATTATACCATAGTATTTACATAAGTAGATGTAAATAATTTTGCAAGAACCAATTTGAGGTGAAATTTAAATACAATTCACTTTGTTTTATTTATGAAGTATAAATATATAATTTTGTAGGGTAGGCCATCGTAGCCACAGTAGTGCCCCCACACCGTGCTGAAGATATAATTCAAAAGTTTGACCCCAAAAAATCCAACATGAAGAGGTATATGTGTCAATCAAATGGAAATGTGTTGACTACCTAGCTCTCTCAGCAGGTAATAAATTCTCTAACAAATTATACATTTTTAATGTTTTCTTTACAAATATTCAAATAAGTTGTATTTTTTAGTATATATATATATTACATTTAAAAAAAAATATTAATTTTTTCAAACCTTTGAGTCTATCATTCTCTATGGTCACCTAATTGTTTTACAGCTAATATAATTTTAAAATCACAAAAAAGGCCCACATCAAGTCAATTTCCACACCCGCTCACTAAAATTAAAATAAAGAACTATGTTTTTCAATATTTTATAAAATCCACTTAGCTTAAGAAATATAAGTTTACATTTGAGGACGATCTCGATTTGAATGCTCTCAAATCCACAAATGCCGAAACCAGGGTGTTTATTTCGACATAAATTATTCAACTGCATTGTTTCATAGCTTTTTTTGGTATTCAACATTAAAATCTCCGATTTTTAAACCTTTGTGAGATTTGAAATGGAAGAAGCCACCCGCTAAAAATTATAAATAAGATATTTCCTCATTGACGATGACTAAGTGTTGATTGCTTTATGTCATATCAAATTTTTGGTAGAAGATCATCAAATAAAAATATTTTTTGCTTCCTTAAATTAAAGTCTAGGAAATGATTTTTCATCACCATATAGTTTTTTTTCCTAATTCACAAAGAAAAATAATTTCAACCAATGAAAGAATGGAAAACAAACTTTAAAAATATTATTTATTTTTAAAAACTTTTTGACAAAATAAAAACACTATATTTTGTAATATAAGTGGTTTAAAATAATTAGAATAATATAAATATGAAACCTGTTGCTATCCAAATTCGTTCTCCTTTTCAAGCCAAAAAGCAATAAAAATTCGATAGGGAGCTTAGAGGTAGATAGATCATAGTGTGTTTCACTTTGTAGTCGGGGATGAGATCTAAGTAGCCCTTTGTTACTCAGATTTGTGGAGAGATGGATAACACCTTTAAGAGGATTTGATCTATCCTCACTACTTTAGGCCATGCCTCTTTGATCAGGGTGAGAGAACCCTTAGTGTAGCCTCTGTTTGATGAAGGAGATGGAGATATCCTTATTTTGCACAAATTCTATGAAGAAAACCTTGGGAAAATATGGTTAAAAATCCATGATTTAACTATTAATATGGTTAAAAATCCATGATTTAACAAGTCTAAGGTTACTAAAGACATTAAGAAATCCTGATTGTTTTGCATATTTTAGTAAGTAGATTTTGTTCCTTTGTTGATACACAGGGAAAACAGGGGTAGTTCAGGGTGGATTCGCGGTTTTTGAATAATTTTTGTGGGAGATGAAGAATGATAAAGTTGATTATACCAGATCTTCAAAGGGAATTAACAAAAATGAACAACTCAACAACAGAAAGCTTCAAAATAGTTAAGAGGTTCCTTCAACCAGAAGGTGTGCCTCAATGGAGGCCTAGATCAGCACATTTTCACATAATCTTTAAGACTCTAATACGAAGGATCGAATTGAAATACTCAATTAAACACCAAAGTCTCTAATCAATCATACCTAAGGTACACCCAAATACTTATAGACAATATTTAACAACAAATGACAGTGAATTGATTTTAAATTTGTTTATCTCATCCAAGGTGAAGGTTGTTCTTGAAATTAAATTGCAAATACAATTAAATTGTCACAGGAATGAGATCCTGTGGGATTTCATAAATATTTCAATGTAAGATTGCAATAGGAATGAAAGAAACTATTTACAAACATTTTGAAACAAAGCAGACACAAATTTGTAGAGATTAGACATAAATTAATTTCAAAATTGCTTAGATTCATCAGTAGGGAAAAGCTTCCAGAGAAATATCAGTGCTCATCAATGGCTATACATATGCAACCAACTTGACACGATAGAAAATGTAACACAGAAGAAAATAACAGGTTATCTTAGCTTTGGTCTCTCACGAAGATGGATTTCTCAAATTTTTTCTTACGAATCAAAACTAAGACCATTTTGCAAGAGTATTCTCATTGCATTTTGACATTTTACTCACTAAATTTTCCACCCAAAAAGAAATAATATTTGAGGGACCTTTTCTTCTTAACAATTTGCTTCAGAAAGTGACAATTAACAAATTCAAATCTGAAGGCTGTTAGGGGGACCAAGTATGAACTAATCACATTTCTTTGGCCCTTTACTAACGACTAGGATGCCGTGCCACAATGTTTTGGCAATACTTATAATCATTCTGATTCTATCATGCGATAAATCTACCTTTTAATCATTTTCCAAAGACTTTACACAACTAGATGTCATAGGTAATATTTTTCACTTTCGAGGTAACACCTTTTTCATTTTTTGTTCCTACACTTTCATCATTTCATCCCTTTTCCCTCTCTTTCCTCTACAATTCTGCCCCTTATCTATTTCCTCTGGTAATTCCCCTTTTTGTGAGTGTTAGAGAAATTCCCACTTCCAAATATCGACCGTAACAATCCTTAGACTTATAGTTTAAGTTTCAAATCCATTCAATGGCACCTTAATTATAGATATGATAAGGAATTTCATCAAAGAACGAAGAAAAATAGTGTGTATTCACGTCTCCAGGAGTCTTGGAGCAAAAGTGGAAGAAAAATAGGTGAAATGCACAACAACCGTTGATCCTACCAGTTTTCCTCTTTATATCATGGTCATTCAGGTTTTTCCTTGGTGGAACTTCAAAGGGGAAGCATAGAGGAAAGTCCCAAACAAGCGCAAGCCTTCCACATACCATGGGCCGAAGAAAAACACCTTTTGGCCTTTGAAAATCCTCATTGTAAAGATGAACCAGCGGAAGCCTTCATGTGTCTTAATGCCACGTTTTAAGATGGTCCGTAGAAGTAGAGACCCCAAACAAGCCAGGGCTCAAAAAAAGTCTCAGTCTGGAAGAGTTTGTTAAAAAAATTTAAGGTTCAGCGGAAGGTGCCATTTGTCTAGGATCTGAGACATTTTTCTTTGGCATTTGAAAATTCCAAGCAAAAGGGCAGAGTGAGTGGAGGCCTCCAAGTTTCCTCTTTGAGCTTCTTCAATACAAAACCTAGGGGCCAGTCCCAAAATAGGCACGGTCCCTCCATGTGTTACAAGCCCTTTAGAAAGTTGCCAGGAAAAGCTAAGTATGGGAAGACCCAGTGGACGCCTCCACATGTCTTCATGGTGTAGTTTCAAGATGGTTTCCAACAATGGAGACCCTAAACAAAAGCGGGCTCATAACATGTCCCAGGCCTTACAAAATTTCTTTGAAAATTTTAAGTACAAAGCAGAGCCGACAGAAGCCTCCATATGTCTTCTTGTAGAAATTGTTAAGGTGGGACCTGCCAAAACTGTACCGGCTACATGAAACTTTTTTCTAAGTCTTGGCAAAGAAGTGGAATCCTCCACGTGTCCCCCCATCCCAACTCCAAGGCCAAAGCCAAAAGGTGAATTTTCAAATGAGCATTGTTCCTCCTCATGGACAAGTTTTGGGTTGAAGTGAGACTTAGAGTTTTTAGAGTTCCTTATCGAGCCGCTTCCAACCAAAAAGAGACATGTTTCCACTCATGCAGAGATGTAAGTTTGATGGGGAAAAGCACACCCGTTAAGCCATAAAAATACAGGAAAACCACCATTTGATCCCAGAAATGAATCTTTCTCCACAGACAGAGAGTTTGGAAATGATATAAGGCCCAAATGTGATCCTCCAAGCCACATCCAATCACGTTTCCATAGATATTTGGGACAAAAAATATAGGGACAACAAAAGGTGACTGTGGAAAATGGAAGGAAAGGAAAAGCTTGAGTTTTATAACCAAGTTACAGACTCTTTCAGACGGATAGAGGAATGAAAATCAAATTCTAGACCTTTAAGTGATCCTCAACCAAGGAAGTGACGGATCATGGAAACCAAATTGAGGACATAGTCTTTAACCACCAATACAGGGAGATAGAAAACATGATAGAGGCCACAAACTAAGGAATTTCAATGAAAAATGAGGTGAGACTAATTTGAGCACCAACATTGGCTATGACTCAGGGATGGGCACTCCCTGTGAGTGCCACAAGAAAAAATAATACACCAAGTGCCAGAAAAATATCATTAGGAAATGGAGTCAAATAATAAGCTTGCAAAGCAGAACAACCATAACCATCCTCCAAAAAATGAACCAAGAAAGCAAAAAAACCAGGTCACCAAGCACCAGAACGAACAAAAAAACAAAAGAAAATGAGAACAAATAACTATACAATGTGTAAATTGATTATACGTTAATTATAAGAAATCAATCAAGGAAATGTTTCAAATTCCTACCATTAACAGGCAATTATAGTATTTCCCAATCTAAGTCTTTTAGGAAGAAGGCATTTTCACCAATTCAAATATTAGTGGAATAACGGCCAATCCACAATGCATCAAATTTACCATGCTTTTTCTTATCTTCATGCCTTATATCCCACCAAAGCTCAAGATCCCCAATGTTGAAAGCTCTGGGAGTCACCTTTTTGTTAAATAACTTCTTCAAATTTTCTTTGAACTTCACATGTCACTGATGGGATGCCCTTCTTTCTTTATCCAACTCAATAATCTGATAGATCCGAGCGTCATATGGACTAACATCTTGATCTTCAATTTGTTGAAAAATATTAAATGAAGAAAATTGTAAATGAAGGGGTACCAAAGCTTGAGTTCTATATACCAACTGAAATGGGCTCTTACCAGTAGCTCTTTTGACAGTGATTCTGACATCCGAAACAACAAACTTTAGTTGCTCACCTCACTATTTTTTGTTCAGCTGTAAGGTTCTTGTAATGATCTTCAAGAAGGTTTTATTATTAAACTCAGCATGTCCATTTCCTTGGGGATTATAATTAGAAGCATATGTCAAATTGATTCCATAGTCTTTGTAAATTGCCACCAAACGTTTGGCTCTATAACTCATGGCATTATCAGCAACAATTTTAGCTAGCACTCCAAATCTGCATATGATTTGGTTCAACATGAAGTCCATGATAACTTTGTGTGTTTCCTTCTTGGTGGGGATTGCTTCCACCCACTTAGTGAAATAATCAGTGGCTATAAGAATCCATTTATGACCAACACTCAAAGTATCAAAAATTTCCGCAATGAAATCCATTCCCCATTGTCTGAATGGGGCTTCAAATGACACATGATGCAAAGGAAGGGAGTGTGAAGCTTTCATTCTTCTAGAAAAATGATGGCAAATTTAAAATCTCCTAACCAATAGATTTGTATCCTTGAAGAGAGTTTTCCACCAATAACCAGCCCTCAAGATTTTATGTGTCATAACTTTTCTAGAAAAATGTCCCCCAAAGACTCCTCCATGGAGATCATAAATTATTTTGGGGGACTCAACTTTAGTAATGCATCTCAAGAGCACTCCAACGGGGTTCTTCTAAGCTAACCCAAAATCAGTAATGACATACTTTTGAGAAGCTAACTTAAGAGCTCTTTTCTTATTTTTACTCAAATATTCAGGGCAATATAGATGTCTAAGATAAAAGATTATATCTTTGTACCATTAAGAACTTCCTAACTTTTCAAGCACATCCACCCTTTCTCCTTATACTTCATTCACCTCAACAGTTTACAGGTTTCTCTTAGACATAATCTTAGCTAGGCCCAAACTTCTTACCAATTTTGTGGTTTAGATATCCATGTCATACTCCTACAACTTATTCACCCGTCTGCATCTTTTTGTTGAGACCTCCATCTCTGATAAGATGTCTTTCACCATGCTATGTGGAACATAAGAAACAACTTTTGAACTCAATATGTAGGGTCTAAAAACCTTTGTTGCTTTCACCAAGGAAAATTCTTGCTTCTCCATGATGGTATACTTCAACTCATCTCCCTACAATACCTTACTGAAAAAGGAAATTGGTCTCTCAACCCCCTCATCATCGTTCTGTAACAAAATATATGCAATGGGGTTTTCTGAAGAAAAAGAAAACACTTGAAAAGGATTCTTGTAATTTGGGGCTACCAAAATAGGGGCATGCTTTAGTGCTTCTTTGATCCCATTGAAAGCTTGTATGGAAAATTCTTCCCATTTGATACCGTGGTCCTTCTTCAGCATGCTAGTAATGGGGATGGTCAGCTCAGCAAAGGTAGGCACAAATCTTTTGATGAATTTTATTTGTCCAAGGAAGGATTAAATTCCCTTCTTAGTTCTTAGAATTGGAACCTTGCTGATGGCTTCCACTCTCTTTGGATCTAACATTACCCCTTCTTTTGATACAATGTGACCAAGAAGCTTTTCCTTTTACACTCCAAAGTGGCACTTCTTTGGATTCAATGATATTTCATACTTTATACACCTTATTAGCATTCTCTACAAGTGTTTCAAGTGATCATTTCTATTTCTAGAAAACACAGTTACGTCATCCTGATAAACAACAATGAAATCATTGATATAACCAACAAATGCTACATCCATTGCTCTTTGTAAAGTTTCTCAAGAATTTATTAAGCCAAAAGGCATCCTGACATAGACATAAGTTCCCTAAGGAGTAGTAAACAAAATCTTTATTCCTTATGAATCCTTCACAAAAACTTGATTATAGCCAAAGAAACCATCCTGAGTAGATAAAAATTCAGAACTAGCTACTGTTGATGGCGAATCATAGCACCCTTGAATGTCTTCAACTCAATGGGTTCAGACTCTCAGTGGGATTACATAACATGGAGCTTTTCCCAAGTGTGGGACCTTATGAATCAGGAAATCTCTCCGGATGAAGGCCAGTTCCTTTTCCTCTGTTCATATGCACACATAAAAATGCAGAGGTTTTACTCAAAAACCTAATCTAACTTGCCAAGGAAATAGGGTAAGAAGATGCATAAAATAAACTTAAACTAACAAAGGTGATGCACCGAGGAATGAAGAACACCTGTCTTGCCAATAAACACAAACCATTAAAATGCAATGCAAGATCATGCACAGATAACCAGATTTGTAGTGAGAGATCAAGAGGATGCAAATGAACAAAGAGAGGGTTGAGAATCATCCACATACATGCATTATATTCTCCAAAGATTGACACAATACACTACAAAATGCCAAGAGGCAAAGTTGTAGTACAGTTTTAGATGGGAGGATTGAACTCCACAAATTCACTTGCCAAAGAGAAGAAGGGAGGGGAAAAACAAGAATGTCCCACCTTTAGAAAGAAGGCCCTCCTTACAATTTATAGGAAGAATGAGAGAGAAAAGAGAGAGGAATTCCAAATCTACACCAACTACCTCCAGGTTACATTTAATTCATCTCATTATGGTGGTAGCTAAGAACCTTAGAAAACCCAATAAGTGGATAATTTTATTTTGTATTTTTGAATAACTTGTTCTCACCCAATTAAGCTTTCCGAAAATTCCAACCTTGCATGAATCCGAGCTCCCCGTGAAAATTTATGGCCATTTGAATACCTGTGTTAGGGTTTGCTTTCTGTCAAGGTGTCAATGCTCAAAATATTGCGCCTCCTGAATATGCACCTCAGTGCATCCATCCTCATGTTAACCTACTTTTAAGTGTGCCATAGGCACTAAAAATGTGGTGTCGACACTTTGTGCTGTACGCCTCCTGCCTGCGCCTTAGGCGTGAATTTTCACATGTCGACACTTTGTGTTGTGCGCCCCCTACCTGCGCCTTGGGCATGAATTTTTTCATGTCGACACTTTGTGCTATGCATCCCTTTCCTATGCCTTGGGCGTGAATTTTTTCATGTTGACACTTTGTGTTGTGCACCCCCTGCCTGCGCCTTGGGTGTGAATTTTTGCATTTCGACACTTTGTGCTGTGCGCCCCTTTCCTGTGCCTCGGGCACAAATTTTCACATGTCAACACTTTGTGCTATTGACTATATTTACCCAGGGGGGAGATATATACAAAAATTTGGTGACTCAACGAGGTCGCTTGCCTGCTAGGTAGAAGATCAGTGGCCTTTTAGAAATCCATTGGGCATGGAGTCATAAGCAATAACCTAAAACCAGCTTGATCTCTAATCTGGAGCCTGATACCACAATTCCTTCTCCGAGAGCATGTTGAACTGTAGAAATTCAACCTGAGAGCAATGAAACCTATGCCGAAGAACTTAGGGAAATTTAAAACTAACTACAACAAGACAATGTGCATCCGCACTTAGAGGAATTAAAATCTAGGATAATATTTACAAGGGTAAACCTTTTCCTTTTAGTGGCAATGTTTAAGATAGATTCTGTTAATCGGAATCAGGAGTTCTTCTCCATCCAATGTAGACAATTGGAAGGCATTACTACTTTTACATCCCGTGACCATGTAGGGGCCACTCCAAATGGCATCAAACTTGGAATGACTTCCTGGTTTTGCCCGATCTACATCCCATTTCAGAACTAGGTCCCCTTCCTGGAAGGTCTTTGCTCTCACCTTCTTATCAAACCATCTTTTTACTAAGGCTTGATCCTTCTCAATCTTCTAAACTACATGTTCTCTTATTTATTCCAATTCCATCAACTATGCATACCTAGCCTCCATTGGTTCGAACTTAGACAACTCCAACTGCTTCATGAGCTCCAATGCTGGCAATTCTAATGATATAGGCAATAGTGCCTCTTTCCCATAGACCAAAGTATAGGGAGAAATACCTGTAGACCTCTTTGGCGTTATCCTGTCAACCCAAAGCACTGATTTTATCTTGGTATGCCATGTCCTTTGGTTTTCATCTAGAGTTCTTCTGATGATTCTTAGCAAATTCTTGTTTGTGGACTCTGCCTATCCATTACCTTGCGGGTAATAATTTGAAGAGGTGCTCAAATAGATTCCATTCTTCATAGCCCATTCTGTAATCTTGGAACCTATGAATGCCAATGCATTGTCTGATATGATAGTGGCTGGCACACTGAACCTAGTCACTATTCCTTCATAAAAGTCTAGTATGTTAGACTCATTTGCTTCTTTGAGCGCTACTTCTTTGGTCCACTTGATGAAATAGTCTGCTGCCATGAGAATGCACTTGTGGCCCTGGCTTGAGTTTGGATTGATGACCCCGATGAAGTATAATCCCCATTGCATAAATGGTTGGTCAACAAAAATTGGGTGCAATGGAAGTGTTGCTAGTCTTTCTTTTCCTGTGAAAAGTGCACATTTCTTGCACTTTCTTATCCATGTATAACAGTCACTGAACATTTTTGGCCAAGAATACCTTGGCTTCATTATCTTGAGAGTTGTTACTCATGGGGTGAAATTTCCTCCAGAATCTCCATCGTGAAAATATTGTAACACCCTCTCAATTTGACCTATCCCAATGCACCTCAATATAACTCCATTGATGTCTTTTTTAAACAAAACACCATCAACAAGCACATATGGAATGGCTTGTAATCTGAAGTATCTCCTCTTTTCTTTGCTCATTTCTAGTGGGCATAGGCCTACCTGTAGGAAGTGTATCATATTCTGATTCCAACAAGGAGCAGGAACATCATCATTTTCCTGATCTTGACCATCCTGTAGTACCAAGACAGTCTCTTTTCCATCACCTACTTTGACTTGTCGACTCAAAGCTAGCTGTTCACATAGTCCTTTTCCACGTACTAGTTTTGTGACCTTGATCTCGATGTCATATTCCATGACATGGGTTATCCATCCTACACGTTTCTCATTCAAATCCTTATTTAGAAGGAAGTCCTTGACTCTCGCATGAGAGACCAATAATTGGATCTTGTTATTTGAGACTAGGTGCTTGAATTTATTTAATCCCCTGATCACTGCAAGGGAATGCTTTTCAATGAAAGAGTATCTATTTTCGTATTCCTCCAAGCCTTGACTGAAGAAAGCAACTGGTTGTTCTAATCCTTCTTTGTTTTGTTGTAATAGGATTGTAGAAATGGTTTCTCCACCACCGAAGGCATATAGCATGAAGTCCTTGGAGAAGTCTAGATTGAAGAGAGTCAGAGCTTGAGATATAGCCTCTTTTATTGCCTCAAAACTTTCCTTACCTTCAGATGTCCACTTAAATGCCATGCTCTTCTTCAACATCAGCGTTATTGGATTTACGAGAGCTACAAAGTTTGGAACAAACTTGCGGACAAAATTGATCCTTCCCAAGAAGATTTTAAGAGCCTTCTTGTGACTTGGCAATGGCAACGCTCGAATTGCTTCAACTCTTTCTCGTTCAATCGTCAACCCCTCCTTTGAAACAATATGGCCTAGAAGTTTTCCTTCGTGAACCAAGAATATGAATTTTTTGGGATTCAATGATACCCCAAATCTTCTACATCTCTAAAATACCTACCTCAAATGAAAGAGGTGATCCACTACATTTTTTGAGAATACAGTGATGTCGTCAAGATATATCAAAACTATTTTATTGATCAATCCCTTGAATGCCATATCCATTTCCCTTTGGAAAGTGGCTCCAGCATTTGATAGCCCAAATGGCATCTTCTTGTAGGCATAGGTGCCCCATTTTATGGTGAAATCCATCTTGAACTGGTCATCTTCTTTAACCATTATCTGATTATACCCTGAATAGCCATCTAGGAGAGATAACCTCTCTGAACCAAACACCACTTGCAATATTTGTTCCATTGGAGGAAGTGGGTAATGGTCTTTGAGAGATGCCCTATTTAGGTCTCAGAAGTCCACACACAACTTTATTTCTCCGCTCTTCTTTCTGACCGGAACCAAGTTTGCAACGCAGCTTGAGTGCTTGATCGGGAATATAATGCTTGCCTCTATTAGCTTCTTTAGCTCTTTCTTCATTAGAGGCTCAATGTGAGGGTTGACTGGTCTCTGCTTCTGCCTGATGGGCTTAGCATCTAGATCCAATTCTATGGTATGTTGTGCCAACTTCAGATTGAATCCTCTCAAGTCTTCATAGGTCTAAGAAAAGACATCTAGAAATTCATGGCAAAGCTGTATGAAATTTGATTTCTCCTACTCAATGGCCACTTTACAAATTTGAAGTGTTTTTCCTTCCCCAACCAGAATTGGCTCTGAATCTTCTCTCTTGACCTTTATGTTAGCCTTTTCCTTATGTAACTGGTCTTTAGGGTTGAAGATAGACTCCAACATTACTAAACCCTTAGGAAGCTTGTTTGTCTACAGCTGCACTACTTGATCCCCGTACTGCTGCTCTAGTCTGTCCTGATTCCTAGCTGAGAATTCAGCCTCTTATTGTAAAATATTAATGATCTGTTGATCGTTCTCAAACAACTACCAACTTGTGTTATTATCTGGAACTGCTGGCCTCACAATCACATGTATATGTGGTTGTGTTTTTCCCCTTCTGATGTTATCAACCACATCAAATATTGTTCCAACTACTGCGAGCCTATCTGTGGCTTCATTTTTCTTCCTGGGTATGAACATGATATTGAAAGCTTCGAAATCCTCAATGAGGTCCCATACCCTGTTCTTGTAGTTCCTCAGTAGGTCATTCTTTGTAGCATGTTGTCCCCTGACTTGGTTGATGATTAGCTCGCTATCTCCAAACACCTACACGTTCTTTATGCCATTTTTCCTGGCCCAATGAAGTCCATGAATCAATGCTTCGTATTCAATCGTGTTGTTTGAACAGGAAAACTTGAAATGGAAAGATGAATAATATTCGATGGCTTGAGGTGAAACAAGCATAACTCCTCCTCCTGCACCTTGCCTACTCCTTGATCCATCGAAAAATAACTGCATACCTCATTGTCATCCTTATGGTTTGGTTTGGTGATGCTAGGAATAGACTGGTTTTCTTCATGTATGTAATAGACTCCTAGTTCAAATTCTTCTACTTCTTGGTAGGGATAAAAACATGTACCTTGCTCACCCATTCATCAAGAGTCAAATCTGGGATGCTTCTAACTTTTTTGTCAGCTTCATCTGTGCCTTGATAATCTTCTTGATCAAATGCTGAACAGTTGGCATTGATTTGGATTGGAGTATGAGGCTCGATATGAAAGTTTACAATTGGTTCGGATCTGATTGTGACCTTAGTACCATATCTTATTCTGAACAACATGTGTGAACAGTCAAAAGATAAGTAGCCTCCAATTCTAGCTTTGAAATCCCTTGATAAGGAGAGGGAAACGAGTGGTGGCAAATCTATCAATGACACATCTTACAAAAAGGTAACGTTGGGGCATGCACGCAAGGTAAGATTCAAACCTTTAATCACTCCCACCGTTGCTACTGCTGTCCCATCCAATTACACTACCCCCTTTGATATGACTTCATATTGGAGACCCAACTGATCAACTATTTGCTTGGGCATGACAGAACTACGTGCCCCAAAATCAATCATGCAATTGTGTACTAGTTTATTGCCAATGATCAATGAAACATAAAATAGAGGGGGCTTCAAAACTTTACCTTGTTGTCCTCCATGATTCCCTTCAGGATGAGGAGCATTTGTGAGGACATTCTCTCACATAAGGACCTGTTGGTTCGAAGTTGACCAATTCTTCATGGCAGCTTGTAGAGGATCTCTTTGGCCTTGGATAGAGAAAGATTCCCACATTGATATATTCACATTTGTCTTATTCATTTGATCAATGATGCTAAATGGGGATGAAATATATCTTTTCTATCCTTTAGGCTACATATTCATTTCTTGTGCATGGGCAGCAACATCTGGCATTTGAGTTAGCTTAGAAGGTGGTTTGGGCTGTCCTTGCATGTTTGGAACTATATTTTGCTTACCAACACCTTGTGGGGTGATGAAAGGTTGTAGATCACTTGGAGCCAATGACATCCCTTCACCAATATTCCTCTTCTTTGATCTTGTGTTAGTTTCTACACTCTGATAAATTGTTTGATTCATGCCACAAAAATCCTCAACATGCCAATTCACAAGTGTTGTATCATTTGAAGCTGTGTTTTGTTGAGATGTCCCTTGTTGCTGATTTTCTTCTTGACTCGCTTCACCCTCTACGCCAGTAGTTATCACCATCAAGGCTTGGTTCAAAGAACCATTGAAGCACATAGATTGGTTGTGAGGTTCATTGCATGGGAAACACCAATCATACTCTTGAGCTATGTTGTTTTTCACTCGCACTAATGCTTTAGAAGCAGATGTAACATTGGGGTTATAGGGCTGAAATGGTCTATTGGCGGGAGGCCTTACTTGGATTTGATTTTCAGCTGGATTGGGTGGCCTATTGGGCTGGTATGGTTGCCTATTAGGTTGAGCTTGAGGCTGATAAGAAGGTCTAAAGCCTTGGGCCTACTGCCTCTTAAGTGTAACCAACTCATTCCCTAAATTTTGTAATTGTTTCATGACCTCTTAGAGTTCATTTGAAGCAATAGAGGATGAAGTAGAAGTTTCATTTGAAGTTTTATTTTTAGGAGTGGGAATAGGAGCCAAAGTGGGTGCTTGACTAGTGCTTGGATTTTCTAAGTTTGGATACAAGGGCATGGGAGGCCTAGGAGCCAGCTTACCAGCTTGAATAAGACAGTTTTCAGCCCTAATGGCAATGCTATAAGCAGCAGGTAAGGTTGTGCCTCCCATAGATTGAATTAACATAGAAATATCATAATTCAAAGCCTTAAAATAATATAGAAAAGCACCTTCATCTGTTGGCCTAACGGCCACTGGAATCCTATCCCAAGACCTTTGAAATCTAAAGTTGAAGTCAGTTAGCTGCTCGTTGGGAGCTCTCTTAATAGTTGTCAATTGTTCTAGTAGAGACAAATTGTCTCCCTTTTCTCTAAAACAGTCATGGAGAACTATGCATAACTGATTCCAATTTTGGATAGAACTAGCTCCAAGGCTCCTAAACCATTGCAATGCCTTCCCTTTGAATGAAGATGCCAGCAATTTGACAACAACATCCATTTCATTTATCTCGTGGATTGCACAAATGTTAACAATGTCTTTGACATGATCACTAGGAGTGGTATGATTTTCTCTAGTAAAAAATGGAATGTTCTTCAATGCTGCAATTGGAACTGGATTTTGTGCATTGAGGGCAAGTGGGCTGCTACCAGTGAACTTGACAAAAGGGTTTTGTTGCGCCATTCTGATTGGCTTGAGAACCCTTGTTGATTGGATGAAAGGTCTACCAGGTGGATGGATTGATAAAGTCCTGTTAGGTGGAGATGGTGATCTTTTTTGTCTTCTTCCTCTCCTTCCTATGCCTGGTGATAGCTGCAAGTGGACAAATAACCCCTCTTCTCAAGTATCAAACCTGGTTCGAATTATTATCATGTGCCTGGGCAAATTTATTTGATACACCACTAAATTCTATCCCTTCGGAGTCACCAGATGTGTTAGATAATGAGCCTCAAAAGGCTAGATCTTGCCAAGTTACACACCAAACATGACAATATTAAAAATATAATTTAAAACTTTTAAGGACCCGAAAGATATAGTTCTTCAATTTGGTTATCGGGTCTTGTGCAACTACTAATCCCTGAAAGGTACTGGTGAAACTTAGGTCATGCAAGGCAATTTACAAAACCTAAAACACACTGTGCCGGAACTTGGGACATGCTCAATGCTTGGGAAAAACTGAAATACTAAAAACTATGAAATTTTCAAAATATCAAAAATTTAAGAATACCCTTTTGAAGATTATCCTTCGATCTATCAAATGGTGAAATTTTGACTTGTTTTGAGCAAGTTAAGCCCGCGAAAATCGATTTCAAAGTTCAGCCTGGAAGGTGAAAAAATATGAAATTGTAAAACCTGTAATTTCTAAGTCCAAATTTCTTGAAAATTCCTTCAAATATTGTGGAATGACCTCTTGGTCCCATCGGGTGTGCCAAAAATGTTCATGGCGAATCACATCACCCCTGAATGTCTGCAACTCGATGGGTTGAGACTCTCAGTGTGATTCCATAACATGGAGCATTTCCTAAGTGTGGGACCTTGTTAATCGGGAAAACTCTCTGGATGAAGGCCGGTTCCTATTCCTCTGTTCAAATGCACAAATAAAAATGCAGAGGGTTTACTCAAAAACCTAATCTAACTTGCCAAGGAAACAGGGTAAGAAGATGCATAAAATAAACTTAAACTAACAAAGGTGATGCACCGAGGAATGAAGAACTCATGTCTTTCCAATAAACACAAACCATTAAAATGCAGTACAAGATCATGCACAGATAACCAGATTTGTAGTGAAAGATCAAGAGGATGCAAATGAACACAGAGAGGGTTGATAATCATCCACAGACATGCATTATTTGCTCCAAAGATTGACACAATACACTACAAAATGCTAAGAGGCAAAGTAGCATTATAGTTTTAGATGGGAGGTTTGAACTCCACAAATTCACCTGCCAAAGACAAGAAGGGAGGGGCAAAACAAGAATTTCCTACCTTTAGAAAGAATCCCCTCCTTACAATTTATAGGAAAAATGAGAGAGAAAAGAGAGAGGAATTCCAAATCTACCCCAACTATCTCCAGGTTGCATTTGATTCATCTCATTATGGCGGTAGCTGAGAACCTTAGAAAACCCAACAAGTGGTGAATTGTATTTTGAATTTTTTAAGAACTTGTTCTCGCCCAATTACGCTTTCTGAAAAATTCCAACCTTGCACGAATCTGAGCTCCCTGTGAAAAGTTATGTCCATTTGAATATCTGCGTCAGGGTTTTCTTTCTGTCAAGGTGTCAACGCTCAAAATGTTGTGCCTCCTAAAGATGTGCCTCGGTGCATCCATCCTCATGTTAACCTACTTTTAAGTGCACCATAAGCACTGAAAATGTGGTGTCGACACTTTGTGCTGTGCACCCCCTGCCTGCGCCTTGGGCACAAATTTTCACAAGTTGACACTTTGTGCTGTGCGCCCCCTACCTGCGCCTTGGGCACGAATTTTCACATGTCGAAATTTTGTGCTGTGCACCTCCTCTCTGTGACTTGGGCGTGAATTTTCACATGTCGACACTTTATTTTGTGCACCCCCTACATGTGCCTTGGGTGCAAATTTTCGCATGTCGACACTTTGTGTTGTGCACCCCCTGCCTGCGCCTTAGGCGCAAATTTTCACATGTCGACACTTTGTGTTGTGTGCCCCCTGCCTGCACCTTGGGCGTGAATTTTCATATGTTGACACTTTGTACTGTGTGCCCCTTGCCTGCGCCTTGGGTGTGAATTTTCAGATGTCGACACTTTGTGCTATGCGCCCCCTTCCTACGCCTTGGGCGTAAATTTTCGCATGTCGACACTTTGTGTTGTTGAGTATATTTACCCGGGGGGGAGATATATACAATAGTTACCAATTCTATCATATTATCCATGTTTGAAAGAGGGTATTTAGCTTTCAATGATGCTTTTTTTAGGTTCCTGAAGTCTACGGACAACCTTATATCATCATTTTTTTTTCTAATAGGCACTAGGTTTGTAACCCAAGATGAGTACCTTATGGGTTGAATGATACCTCCATCCCTCACCTTCTTCAGTTCTTCTTGCATCTTCAAAGAAAGAAGTAGATTGATGGGCCTCTATTTTTGCCTAAAAGGCTTGGCATTAGACTAAAAAGGAATCTTATTTTGGAACAAACCTTCCCTATATGCCTTTAACTCAGAGCAATACCAAGCTAGGGATTCTTGATTATTTTTCAGCAATTGAACATAGGACTACTTCTCTTCCTTGCTAAGATTGCTTCCTAATCAGATTTTTCATGGCTTTTCCTTTATACCTAGGTCATGTTCTTCTAAATCTCTTGAAACTGACATAATCCTTTTAATAATGCAATCAGCATTATCAAATTTTGACTCAAGATCCACTAAACCTCTGGGAATCATGTTCGTATTTAGTTGGATGACGTCTTTTCAAAATAAATTTTCGCAACACACACCATTAGTTCCCAATCTATATTTTGTTCAGGAAACTCACCTTAGTTTTTGCAGAAACCATTTCACCTAGGCATCATCATCAAACACTTGCCAATTTTTAATGTTATCAGGGACAGCTGGCCTTATTAGTATTTCAACATCATACTCAAAAAATGGAGACACTATAAAATTCCCAAATCTGGATCCTAACACTGCTAACTTTTCTACAATAGCATTAAACTTTCTTTCATGGTGCACAATATCAAAAGAGTCAAACATTTCAATCAAATCCCAAACTAGATGCTTGTATTGTTTCATTCTCTGATTTTTTGTTCCATACAGTTTTCTAATTTTCTTTACAATCAATTTTGAATCTCCTTTGACAATGATATCCCTTATACCATATTTCTATGTAATTCTCAAACCTAATAAAAATGCTTCATATTCAGTAATGTTGTTAGTTCATTCAAAGTTAAGTTTGAAAAAAAAAGAAAAACTCTTCTTGGCCTGGAGAAATCCGAACAATGCCAGCACCATTTCTAAACTTGAAACATGCTCCATCAAATAACAAGGTCCAAGGTGAACCCACTTGTTCAAGACATTTACACTGATCAATCTTCTGCTCCTTGCCATCAACAAACCCCATAAATTTATCTACATCTACATTAGCATACAACACTTCATAAGAAGCGTTATTTGGATCTTCAATGAGGTGCAACATCTTTTTCTCTCCATATAACTTTACAAGGTTTCCTTCAATTGGAATGGTGGAAATAGACATATCCATCTGAACACTTCCACCAAAACTTACATCCCACTTTCCTGATAACATCATGCCCCATTTGACAGGGAAATCAACAATGACAACATCAAGTTTCAGGTTCTTACTCGGATAAGTTGCAAGTTGTACCATAAAGCCTTTTACACATCCTACAACATGCACCTCTCTAGAATCCATTGCAGTACACTTGCCATAGGCTGTTGTCACTTTAATGTTCAATTCATTCATGACTTCCAGAGGCATAACATTACAAGATGCTCTAGAATCAAACATACAATTGTGCAACAATATGTCTTTAATAATCAGTGTTGTAAAAAATGGATCAACATTTAACTGAGACTCAACAACAGACGTCCACAAGTAAACTTCTGGTGGTTCACCTATCTCCTCTAATATTGGTGGTTTTTCTAGGTCTGCAATGGTTGAAGGAGGAGTTTTTACATTGTTTATATTTTTTCCTTGGGTATTCCTATCTTCCTCCAATCCCAAATACTCAAAATCCCTTTTCGTGTGCTCAAGAATCCTATGTAGATCCATAATTGAGATACAAATCTTGATCTTACTTAAGACTTGGGCAATGTCATAGGGAATGTATTTGGGCAAAGCAACATTTGGAGAAAGATTAACTAACATTTTAGATGGCATTAGGTTTTTAACATTTTGGACATGGGCAAGAACACTAGTTATACTTGAGACAATAAGGCCTTTGTCAGATGCATCTTTTTTTGGAGCCTCTTTTCGGACATTGGTGAGAATTGGGGTCTTTGGTTTGGCTTGAGGCCCTACCCCTTTGATAGCTTTACTTCTTGTGTTAGAATCTTTTTCTTGGGCCACAACAACATTCATTAGAAGTTGTCTATCCTCTTCTAATGGGATTCTTCCATCGTACATCTTAATCATTAGAGTTCTTAGGTACTCAAAATCATTATTGGGAAGTTCAAATGCTTGTACTATATCTATTTCTAAAGCATGAGAGGGAGGAAGAAGAGTTACCTAGTGAATGCAATCCCAAAAACTTGTAGTAGTTCTTGCACTTATTACGTCATTTGAATTTTCTCCTTGCTGTGAGCTTATAGAGAATTCCACAATGCATGCATCATCATCAGCTTTTTCAACTTGCTAATCTATTTCACATGACGGGTGGGGTAAGAAGAATTTTTCACACCAATCCATTTGATTTGTCTTTCCAACAACAGAAAATCTGGCATTTAGAGGATCAGGAACTCCTCTATTCTCCCTAGCTTTGGGTTGTCTAGCTCCCACAGGTCCTTTAACTTTGTCATCAAACCTCTGATCATTTCTAGGATGATTCGCAAGTCTGTCTTGTCCTTATTGCCTATACTGATAGTGAAAACCTTGTCCAATTCCTTTCTCTACCTTGGCCAGCTTGTAAGAGATTTCTTTGACAGCCCCGACTAAAGTCCTTACAACTTCCTCAAGATCCACAACCTTACTTGATTGAGGCTTCTCAGGGATGATCATTTTAACACCCTCCCTCTTAAGAGGTTTTTCAATTGCTTTAATGTTCTTCTCAATTTGCAGAGACATTGTAAAGGCCTACCTTAATTTCCAAGGGTTATTATCCCTCAAATAGTAAGCAACTTTCTTATCAAATGCATCTAAATACTTTATCAGACATGATTCATCACATGGCCTTGAATTAATAGGCAGTCTTCTGAATGTTTTGTTAAATCTAGTATTGAAATCATGCATTAATTCATTAGGATTATTTTTTATATTTTCAAACTCTTATAAAACAAACCTAGGGTCTGTTTTATCACTGTACTACATTCTAAAAGCATTCTTCATCTCTGTCCAGGAGTCAATGGAATTATCTAGAAAAATTTTATACCATTCCCTTGCATCTTCTTCTAGAGTATGGATAAATAATTTAATGTATACATCTTCGAACTATATTTTGAAGTTCTCCATCATATTGAAAAAGAGTTTTAAGTGATGATCACCAGTTATTGCATTATTTCCTTAAAACTTAGGCAATCTGTTTCTTACATATTATGCGACAAAATTTGGATAGCTAGCCATACCTCTAAAACTGATGGGACCAAAAGTATTAACAACAAATGGAGGTATGGGTGGAGACTGAGCCAAAAAAATATTTAGGAGGTGATCTTAGAGGAGAGACAAAATGATGAGGAGTGAGGGGCCTGTGTGGTACAGGGATGTAATTTTTAGAATGAGTGCCCTTTAAAGGCTCTGTCTCTTGGAAAAATATATAAGATTTTTAAAAGTACAGGGGCAGATTGAGAAGAAAATGTTTCAAATACAAATGAAGGACCCTCACCAGATGGAGAATTCAATTCAACAAAGAGACTATCTTATTTAGAATCACTTGAGGAAGTAATGTAATCTTCAATCACAGGATTATTAGTTTCACCAATGCAGATCTCTTTTCTTGATGCTTGATCCCCCAAACTACCTTCCAAATTCTTTTTCCTTCTGAATTAGAATTTTCGAGCTCTTTAAACAACCTTCTACTAGGGTCCTTACTGAATAAAGATCTTCTTCTTTCCAGCTTTGCAGATTTTAATGACAAATCTTACTTGATATATGTTTAAGACACTGGTATTTATAAAGAATTTAAACAACATGGAGTCACCAATAAGTATTTTCACCTTAGTTTGTGCAAATGAACTATGAAAGACCGTATCAAATTTATATCAATACCAGATTCATGTAAATATTAAAAGATCGGCTCTTCTTTTACCAAAATTTATTAATGATGATACAAATATTAGTGAAATAAATAAATAGGCTGAGAAATACTAACACTTAGAACTCACAAATTTGAATAAATCTTATAGATCTAAACATATAATGATGTTTCAGTAATGTATTAGCACTTTAAAATCTATAAAAATGATTACCAAGGTTTGTACATGTACACCTTCATTCAAATAATTTAAAGAGTCCCCAGAAATGGTGCCATGAGTTTTGGTATCCAAATTTATTATCCCTTTCAGGTCGAGTCAGCTACACATATTGGGCATGGAGCTTAGACGGCAGGTAGATCATAGTGTGTGTCATTTTGTAGTCAGGGATGAGATCTAACTAACCCTTTGTCACTCAAATTTTTGGAGAGATGGATAACACCTTTGAGAGGATTTGACTTGTCCTCACTACTTTAGGTCGTACCTCTTCGACTAGAGTGAGAGGACACTTATTGTAGCATCTTTTTTGATGAAGGAGATAGATAAATCCTTCTTTTGCACAAATTTTTTATGAAGAAATCCGATTGAAAAATACTGTCAATACTCCATGACTTAACTCTTAATAGTTGTCACTTTTAAACGATGGAGATATTTTTACCACAAGGCTAAGGTTATTGAAGATATTAAGAAATCTTGATTATTCTACATATTTTAGTAAGTAGATTTTGTTCCTTTGTTGATACACAAGGACAAATATGGGTAGTTTAGGGTGGATTAATGGCTTATGATTAATTTTGGTGGGAGTTGAAGCAGGATAAAGTTTATTATACTAGATCTTTAAAGAGACTTCACAACAATGAACAACTCAACAACAAAAAGCTTTAGAAATAGTAAAGACGTTCCTTCAACCAGAAGGTGTGCTTCAAATGGAGGCTTAGATCAACACATTTTCACATAATAATTAATACTCTTACATGAAGGCTTGAATTGAAAGACTCAATTAAACACCAAATGTCTCTGATTAATCACAACTAAGGTACACCTAAAGACTTACAAACAACCTTTATCAACAAATGATAGTGAATTAATTTTAAGTATTTTTATCTCATCTAAGATGAATGCTCTCCCTGAAATGAAATTACAAATACCATTCATAATATTAGAGGGACGAGATCCTGTGTTATTTCACAAAAAATTCAATGTAAGATTGTAATAGGAAGAGAAAGAAACTATTTGCAGAAATTCTGAAACAAAGTAGACATACATTACTAGATATTAGACACAAATTAATTTCAAAATTGCTTGGATTCATCAACAAAGGAAATATTCTAGACAAATCTCAGTGCTCGTGAACGGCTACACATCTGAAACCAACTTCACACAATAGAAAAATCTAACACAGAATAAAATAATAGGTTATCTTGGACTTGGTCTCTCACAGAAGATGGCTATTCTGAAAAATGTTTTTATGAAATTGAACCTCCCACCATATTACAAGAATAATCTTATTGCATTTACACATTTTACTTACTCAATTTTGCCTCCCGAAAATAAAGAATATTCGAAGGAACTTTGCTTGTTAACAATTTTGCATCATAAACTGACGTTTAACAAATTCAGATTCGAAAGCTTATAGGTGGACAAATTTTGAACTAATCACATTTGTTGGGCCCTCGACTAATGACTAGGATGTCCATGCCATAAATTTTTTGGCAATCGTTCTAATCATTCTAATTCTATCATGCGAGAAATCCCCTTTTTAATCATTTTCTCGGAGACTCTGCAGAACTAGATATGATATATAATATTTTTCACTTTCCTCCGATGGCAACACCTTTTTCATCTTTTACACCTATGACTTTCATCATTTCAATCCCTTTTCCCCCTCTTTCCTATGAAATTCTTCCCCGCGTCAATTTCCTTTGGTAATTCAAGTTTCTTGCAAGTGCTTGAGCAACTCCCACTTCAAAATATCAGCCTTAACAATCCTTGGACTCATAATTTAAGTTTCAAAATTCATTCAATGGCACCTTACAATTAGAGACAAAAAGGAATTTCATCAAAGAACAATGAAAAATAGTGCGTATTCACATCTCCATGAATCTTAGAGCAAAAATGGTGGAAAAATAGGTTGAAATACAAAATAACCTGTTGATTTTTCCCCATTTTCCTCTTAATATCATAGTTTTCCGTGTGTTTCCCTGGAACGTAAATATAAAGGAGAAGCAAAAAGGAAATTTCCAAACAAGCGCATGCCTTCCATGTGCCTTGGGCCCAAGAAAAATGCCTTTTGGCCTTTCGAAAGTCTCAATGTAAAAAGGAGCTAGCGAAATCCTCCACATGTCTCATTGGAACATTTTGAGATGGTCCCCAAAATTAGAGACCCCAAACAAACATGCGGTATCAACATGTGTCTTAGTCTGGTAGATTTTGTTAGAAAATTTGAAGGTTCAGCGAAAGGCACCATGTGTGTAGGGTCCAAGATAGTTTCCTTTTGGCCATGTTAAAAAGTCCAAGCAAAAGTGAAAAGTGAGCGGAAGTCTCCAAGTGTCCTCCTGAGAACTTCTTCAAAATAAAACTTAGGGGCCAATCCCCAAATAGGCATGCAGTCCCTCTATGTGACCTACACCCTTTAGAAAGTTGCTTGAAAAGTCTAAGTACGGGAAGTCGCAGTGGAATCCTCCACATGTCTTCATGGCAGAACTTTCAAGATAGTGCCCAAGAGCAGAGACCTTGAACAAGTGCACATGCTTACTACATGTCCTAGACCTTTAGAAAATTTCTTTGAAAAGTTTAAGTACAAAGCGAAGCCGTCGGAAGCCTCCACATGTATCCATGTCACAATTGTTAAGGTGTGACCCTGAGTCAGATCCTCAATATGAGCGCCAACCCTCCACATTTCCATGGTCTGACTAAAACTAGTACCAGCTTACATGAAAATTTTTTCTAAGTAAGGGCAAAGTAGTGGAAACCTCCACGTGTTCCTCTGACCATAACTCTAAAGTCAAACTAAAAGCTGAATTTTCAAATAAGCATTGTTCCTCCACGTGGACAAGTTCTTGGGTTTTAAGCGATCATTAGAGTTTTTTAGAATTACCCATTGAGCCACATCCAACTAGAAAGGGGTCACATGTTTCTATTGATACTGAGAAGTAAATTTGACCATGAAAAATACACCCATCAAACCGTAAAAATGCAGGAAAATCACCAATTGAGCCCAGAAATGAATCTTTATTCAAGGATAAAGAATTTGGAAATGTTATAAGGCTCAAATATGATCGTCTGAGATACATCTAATCATGTTTTCACATGATATTTGGGACTCAAAATGATAGGGAAAAAAAAACGTGACTGTGAAGAATGAAAGGAAAGGAAAAGCCCTGAGGTTTACGACCCAAGTTATATACTCTTTCAGATGGACAGAGGAGCGATGAAAAATTTCTTGGACCTTTAAGTGATCCTCGACCAAGGAAGGGACTCATCATGGCAACCAAATGGAGGAAAAAGTCTTCAAGCACTAATACGAGGAGATAGAAAACATGATCGAGGCCGGCAAACTGAGGGAATTTCAATGACAAACGGGGTGAGACTAATTTGAGCACCAACAAAACCTCAATTTATAAAATTAGGGAGATGTAAACTAAACATAAACTTTTTTACTATTCTTAAAAGTCAATTTTTACATCACACTTAGCTCCATTTATTGCTACACGTTGATCGAATTTAAAGTTAGCAAATTTATTCTAAACGGGCATGTTATTAGATTCACCATCACGGTGGTAAAATCCTACAAATAAAAGAAATTGCTTCGCTTTTTTTTATACAATCCGAAATGAAATATGTATATTGAAATTGGTTCTTGTTTTTTTAATACGAAACAAAATTCGAAAGGTGATTCTAAAAAATAAAATGTTTCTTGGCAATGTTTTTAATTTCAGCACATCAATATTACCTTCGTTTACTATGAATGTGTGTTTGAGGGGCATACGTGGGCGTCAAATTAAAAATTGTTACATGTTGTCCCAGTGGTTCCATCTTACCTCCCAACATGATCACCACTTGTTCCATGCATGGTCTGAAATTCTCATCCGCGTGTATGCATAACACACTTACCACAAAAACTCTTCTCACCTTCTCTGCAACTCTCTCATCTACAATATTCATCACATTTTCTTTCTGAGTTTGAGATGTAACCCATGTGGGAAATTAATACTTACTCGATTCCTACACACGTAAATTAATATTTCCTCGCTCTAATATCAATTCCAGCAGCTTCATGCGGAAACTGTAGACAACGATTTTTGGAGTAATTGGAAGACCGGAGATCCACTCTGGAGCCAAGCACCCTCTTTGTTCCTCTTGTAGTCGTCACTACGTGCCTGAAATTTCTACCCACAAGCTTTTCTAGCTCAAAATCACCTAACTTAGAAGAAAAATTGTAATGTAAGAGAATTCTTTCCGGCTTAACATTACTCTGAATGATGCGCTCTTTACATTTTTCATGGAGATAAATTAATCCTCTTGTGGTGCCTAACTCGATCTCAAAACTGGTCTTCCACTCCAACACCTTCCCTTCGCTTTTTGAATTACGAGTGAAGAGGTGCGAATTTAGAGGACAGTTAGGCATGTAATCATAAATAAGTAGCATGCAGTCTGCCACTTCCACACGCAGACCACAACCCCTTCTATGAAAGGCATCTTTCTGCATGTTCAGTCTCCAGTCCCATTCTCCGATGTCCTTGGTGGACAGATCAAACGTAAGCAATAGAAAAACCTTCAGGCTCGAAAGAGGAGGTCAAAATAGGATGAAAGGTAGTTTGAAGCAGGAGAAAACAATGGAAGCGGATGACAAGTGGGTCAACCTGCACACCTTCATTCTCGAGCTTGAGTGAATGGTAGACATGCCTCTAGCGTAATTAAAAAACATCTTTCCTCATGTTTTGAAGTAATAGGAAATTTTTTTTTTTTTTTGCAAGAATTCTAAAATTTAAGAATATCAATACACAAGGTATAAAAAATTTAATTTGGAAAGAGGTGTCTTCCTTTAATACCTCTAAAAATCTTTATTTCATTTCAAATTATTTCTTTCTTTAGTAAACAAATCAAATTTCTAACGCTCTTAAATTATTATACGATTAAATATATAATAAAATTTCAAAATTACTTCTACCGATAGAAAATTTTCATGTAACTTAATTTACTATGAATGTTTCATAAATTATAAAGTATTGAATTACACAGTACTTATATTTCTATTTTTTTAAGTGTCAACTTGTTACAAATAGTGGAATCAGGAACTTTATTATATAAATGTCAAATCATTTTAAAAAGTGTCCTACAAATCAAAATATTCTCTATTTTATCTGAAATTAGCAAACTGCGATGATTATTAAATTGACAAAAAAAACCTTACAAATCTCAATTTATTTTTTATAAAAATTCATAGACACTTGGTCTTACAGTTAAAATGCTTCATCAGAACATGCAATTAAAATGTTTCATGACAACATAAAATTAAAATGCTTCATCAAAACCTTAATTAGAACACACCATGACCATCGATGTTACTAATAATCATTACATGCCTTCTAAGCATCTAACCTACAAAGTTATTCACTTACCACCCATATATAAATGCAATACTATATGAAAAATTATCTTGTATCTTATGGAATTACTAAAAGTAATACATATATTGACACAAAATTATAATCCATAACATACAATTACATTGTCACTATGAAGCGCCACCTAAATACTCCCCACTCGAGATTAAGAAAACCTAGGTTTAGTTTAGGAAAAAATTAAGGAATAAATTTATTTTTTGTTTATTTAAGTGTTCCCAAAAAAAATTCCAGAGTCCATTCCATCAGTTATCAAATCATCCTACAAAATACTAAGAGAGAGAAAGAGAGAGATAGAGAGAGAGAGAGTCATCCCTAGCGTAGATAGATTATCTTCTTGCAGGGCACGCGGAAGAAATTTCCCCGGGTGCGGAGAGAAACTCTTATTCTCTCAGGCATGCACGAAACATGTAGAAGAGACTCATTATCTCGTGGGAGCGCAAAACAGGCCTAGACACGAAAGACGGGTGTGCAAGAGGCTCATTTTCTCATGGGCGAGCAAGACGGACGCACAAGAGGCTCTGGGCACGAAAGACGGGCACTCAAGAGGCTCTGTGCACACAAGGCAGATGCTCAGGAAGCTTTGGGCATGCAAAACGGGTGCTCAAGAGGCCTGGGAATGCAAGACGGGAGCTCAAGAGGCCTGGGCGTGTAAGACGGGCGCTCAAGAGGCCTTTCCTCTTCTGCGAACTTCAAAACGCCATAACTTTTGATAGGGAGCTCCGTTTTTGGAAAACGAGGAATTTTCGGAAAGATATCAATGTCCTCTTTGTACATAAATATTAATAATTTAATTTGGATAAAGGATTAAGGGTAAATTTTGAGAAAACTCTCTGCATGATTATAAATTGAAAACTAGTAACAGGGTTCCTTTTAAGACACCTCTATAAAATTGTAGGTGGAAAATACCTGGCGAATATCCCTGGAACCAATTTCAACAAAAGGTGAATTTGACAGTATTCCAAAATCAAATTTTTTCCTGGTTTTTTCAGCCGGAGAAATACGAGTTGAAGACCTGGCTACATCGTTGACGAGCGACAACAAGATGTCAACAATCATTCTTGACACAGGTCAATGGAACGTCAATGGTCTTAGATGACGTGCGTCAATGGCTCCAGTTGTCACGCGTCAATTGGTTCTATTGATGCGCATCAACTGATACGGTTGACGCACGTTAATAGAGCATGTTGACGCGTAACAACTGGAGATATTAACGTGCGTCAATAGACTCGGTTGACATGCGTCAAAGATTCAATTGACACGCATCAATGTACTCAGTTGTCGTGTGTCAACTGAATCTATTAACTCATGCCAACTAAGTCTATTGACGCGCATCAACAGGCTCTATTGACGCACGTCAACAATATCAGTTAACGCGCGTCAATATTGACGCGCGACAACTGGAGCCATTGACACGCGTCAGTTAAGACCATTGACATGCGTCAATTGAAGCCATTGACGCACGATTTATCCTATAAATACCCTTCAACTGGTCATTTTCTCATTTACACCTTCCCGCTCTTGATTTTTTGCAGGTCTCCCTCATTGTCAAAGATGCAAGTACAACTATAATGTTGACTTCACATGCTTCCCAACTACAAGCTCATGAAAAAAGTCAAGAAGAGAATCCAATTCAATCCATGGCCAAGATCATCTATAGGAATCCTTTATGCCCTCACATCCATAATGTTTTAAAGATGTCTTCTGAATATAAAGATTTGATGGATGCATGTGAATTTACAGGGCTCATTAATATGCCCCATTTCGAAACAAATCCGGATATTTTGAATTACCTTCTGTCGTCCTACAATTCAAAGGACGACTTTATTTATGTGACTCTGAACGATGGCCGAATGTTCCAATTCAGTATCGAAGCAAATGACATCCATTAGTTTACCGGCCTTCCATTCAGAAATTTACCAATTGTTACAACCAAGGCCACACTCTTGGAACAAGACAAGAAATTTCTCAAATCAACATTCAGTTTCCATGTTGATTGTAAGTATAATTCGTTTTAATTCATATTTTTTATTCTGATACAATTTGGTGTTATAAATTTATAGTAATTTTCACTGTTTGGCATTTGCAGCCCATGTCAATAAATCTAGGCATGGTGTGGATACGCAATCAATTGCACACCAATTTCTTGCTGCAGTTATTTCATTTTTTCAATCCAGAATTGTTTTGCAGGGTCACCAAACAGATATACCAAATTGGGCCATTGCATACATAGTTTCCACTATCTCAAAACAAAAATTCGATTGGTGCACCTATCTATCCAAAAAAATAAGAACTGGCCTAACAAATTCAAAACTTTCAGAAAAACCTGTCATTTATTCAACAAACTATCTCCTCGGCGTTTATTATGAGGCACTTTTAAATTTAAAAGTTAAAAAAATTCCTACTTGCACTGATGAGGAGTTGATGAAGTTGTCAATTCCATTTGAAGAACAATAGGGATAAAATATTTAGTTTGTATTTCAATTTTTGACATTAAATTGCACAGTTATTAACACTTAAATTTTAATGTTTTGCAGAGAATATTTATTGAAGCCCTTCCCCGAAAAAAGGTTTTATCGAGAGGAAGAGGCCAACAACACGCGGAGGCTTCGGGGGACTCCCAATCTGAAATGGAAGCTCACTCCTCTCTAAACCCTCAACAGTTTGAGCTCGTTAAACGCCAGAGAAGTAATACCTTCTCATATATTATTTACAAATTCCAAATTTGTATTTTTATTTTTCAATTTAAATTTTAACCAAATGAATTGACAACATTTAATATTAATGAATTGCAGGGACTTGGGAACATACACTTGTTTTAGAAACTCAACCTTCTTCCCCAACTCACTCCATACAGTCACATGCATTTGTATCTTCTAAACAAACACTGAATACAACTCCTACAAGGCCACCCTTAGCACCGAGAAAAACTACCCCTCAATAACAAGGTACAACTTTTCAATAGTACATTTAATTTCGTAGTTTTTGCCTTTTTGAATTTTTTTCCTATTTTTCATTTTTTTCTTGTTCTTTTTAGCACATGTCAGTTATGATCAAACCACGGCACCGACACCCACTCAACCAATAATTTTTAAAATGCCAACCAGAGGAACAATGAAAAAGAACATTGGTAAACGCATGCCACTTGCTCCGGCCCATAGTGGGACACTAAACATTTCCTCCTCCTTTTGAATTATAACTCTCTCACTTGGTGGCTTGCCCAGTGCAACGGGCATATCATTTTTGAACAATATAAATTTAGATGAAGATTATTTGGGCATTGATAGCAATGACCCAACTGGTTTTTTCAATACCCGCAAGATGATTCAAGGCCAACAGGTATACTTCAAATTTCAATCTAAATATGTTTAAAATTTTGAATTACATTTCGATTTAAATTTATTTATCTAAATCTTGATTAATATTTTCACAAACAAGATTAGCCCACCCAAAGGCAGAAACAAGTAGCAGTTGATCTTGCTGAAAGCCTCCATACTTCTCCAGCAAGATCATCTTCATCAGATTCAGATAGTGAATAGTTACTACCTTTTCCTTTGGAGAACTTAATTGGTTATGATTGTCAATCCCATGTCAGTGAGTTTATTCTTCCTCATATCAATCAGCTTATAGAATGGGAGAGAAGGGCTAAAGTTCTTATCAATGAGATTATTAGTCGTTATGAAAATTATTGGCAACGGGATAGTTTATACGTTGCAGTCCAGAATCAACTGTGAAGATGGATTCCTTACTTACCCAAGTAAGAAGTGGGACTGTCACGTATAACAACAACTATAAAGATGACATTTTAGATAAGTCATTAAACAAATTGGAAAATATTAGTGTCGAGGCCCAGGCATATTTTAACAAATGGTCCAAGGACAAGGATTTGGTAGCAATTGCAAATTCTGAAAGAGATAAAGTGGTTGTAAGTACTATTACTTTAAAACAATCATTCTTGTTAATTTGAAATTTTCATTTTTTAGTAATATTTTGAATTGACATTACTCTTTTTGTGCAGTTGAAATATGAAAATTTGAAGAGTCAGGTGAACGTATTATAAATTCACTTGGAAATAGCAAAGAACAGTTTATCCGCAACAAAAAATTTGAAGAAAAATATTGTTTTGGTTAGCAAAAAAAACAATACACTAAAGTGGATAATTAAAGAGCACGGTTTCGACCCTGAAATTTTATTCAAAGCTAAAGCAACAGCTGATCCAAATTTGTTGTCGCATGGATATGCGACAAATCAAGAAGAAAGAATTTTAAAAAATCTAAACAGTGCTGTGGAAGATCTTATAAGTTCAGGGGTTATTTCTGCTATTGGGGAAGGGAGCAGAGGAGTACAATTGGATAAAGAAAAAGAGGGTTGAAACCTAGAAACTTTTATTATTGTGGAAACTTTAAATATTGAGTTTGAAAACTTCTAATATTGAGTATGGTATTTGAATTTAATTATATGGATTTATATACAATCTTTAATTTTGATTGCATTAGATGGTGATTATCATGAATTATATGTATGTTTCTTGTTTACTTGCATTGTCATGAATTGTATGTGGACGTAGATGATGAATGATGATAATTGATAATTAATGATAGATGATGATGAAAGATGATGAATGACGATAATGATATGATATATATGGACGATGATCAATTTAATATGGACATAGATTTATCATCAAGCACAATAATTCTTCTTTTCTAGACTTTTGAACTTGTTTTAAGATAATTATTCTCTATACTTGTAATGATATGATCATAATGTCATTATAATGGATATAGATGATAAATAAATGGAATGTGTTATAATGGATATAGATGACATTAATGATTAGAATGGATATAGGTGAGATTAGAACCAATATAATTGTAATGATATGATTAGGAATTGTTTTAAAAAAATGGAATTGTTTTAATAAATTTAAATTAGATAAATAATTGTTTTAATAATAATTATAGTGTCAGGAGTCAGGATTATGATAATGATATGGTGATCATATGATATATATTGATGATGAGGAATTTTATGTGGACGTATATTTAAAATTTTATAATGTATTGTTTATCCCACAGTTAAAAAAATATATCAAAGGATTTTGCACATATAAAAAACAAATTAAACATAATTTTAAGATATCAAGAAAGAATCATCACTGGTAAGAAATTAAACATAATTGCAAATATGATAGGGTTTAGCTTACCTCTTGCGTATTAGATTGATGTGAAATCATCAATGGTAATGTGCTAGATCTTTGTTTTTCCTGACATTGTAGATAGAGGGGTGAGTTGCCTGACATTGTCAGTCCTGAGA
Organism: Taxus chinensis; assembly: GCA_019776745.2. Classification (NCBI taxonomy): domain Eukaryota; kingdom Viridiplantae; phylum Streptophyta; class Pinopsida; order Cupressales; family Taxaceae; genus Taxus; species Taxus chinensis. The sequence continues at coordinate 768,892,605 of CM034147.1, forward strand.
AGTGCCAGCAACATCTTTAAATAAATGTAAATATGTAGAATTAGACCTGTAACATCTTTAATGATAACAATAGATGAAAAAATGTAAAGTAACAAACAATAAGATTATGTTGAAGAAGATACCTATTCAAAATTGAAATCATCATCGGTAATGTGCTAGATCTTTGTCTTAAAAAAATTCAACGCAAAAAATGGATTAGTAGATAGATGGGTGAGTTTCCTGACATTGTTAGTCCCGAGAAGTAACAGCTCCCTCATATGGATGTTGACCCACGTTTTCAAAAAATAAAAGGATTGTATTTAACTAAATGTAAATACATAGACCTGTAACATCTTTAATGATAACCAGAGTTGAAAAAAATGAATAGTAACAAACATTAAGATTAAGGGGAAAAAGATACCTCCTTAAAGTTGAAATCATCACTGCCACTGGTAATGAGCTAGATCTGTGTTTTAAGAAAACCCAACATGAGAAATGGATTAGTAGATAAATCGGTGAATTGCCTGACATTTTCAGTCCCGAGAAGGACCTATAAAAAGATTGTAGCTAAATAAATTTAAATATATAGACCTGTAACATCTTTAATGATAAAGATAAAGATAAAGAAGATACCTATTTAAAGTTGAAACAATCGATTATCAATAGCTTCATCAAACTCGATGTTGTCTTCTGTAGAATGTGACGATGATCCAATTACACTCTCAAGGTTTGGAATATTTGTACTTGTAGTTGTATTATTCACACCTCTTCTTTCGTAAAGGGAATTCCAATGCGCAATTGATTTGTCGAACAGAAAGCTTTTGATGGAGTATCGAGAAACATAACACCTCATACAACTTTCCATATTTTTATCCAACCTATTTCTCAGTTTTGATTTTATAAAAGATAATGCACTGAAAACCCTTTCATCCTCCACAGACCCCAAAATCATTTTTTGGCATAACTCATATAATCTGAAATATTCAATAATATCTTCTTGTAAGATAGAAATTTGATAGATTCCTCACCACAACCTTGTAATAGCACCACTTTCAAAAGGTTAATCTAAATTCTTATATTGGTTCCTCATTGTTGTTGCAAAATTTGTTGACTGAAACTTTAATAAATTAGCATTCAGTATACCTTTCATTTCCATACCGTTGAGCTCTGAAGTCTTTGTAAATTGTTCCATTATTATACCAATTTATTTATGGAAATGCTTTCTGACAAAGTCTGCACGACCACCTTCAGTATTCCAAAAATTAGGATTCATCACACCCATGGCTTCCAGAATTTTTTCTTTATAGAAACCTTCCCTAATTTCTGATGACAAGGTTTCTGAAAAAAATTTAAGCTTTATTCTTGTTTCAACTATAACAGACTCAAAAAAATTATGTGTCACGGGAACATCTTCTCGTTCCGATCCTGTAATATCTTGAAGTTTTTGCAAAATGTGCAGTGGTTTATCCCTCCCATTAACAGTGATGCAGAGGTGATCGTGGATATTAAATCTCAAAAAGGTGTTAGGATTTTTAAGATCTAATAAAGCTTTCCAATTCTCAAAAAAAGGTGCATCAAAACTATCTTGGGAACAGTACAATATATCAAGACTTTAATATACCATTTTTCTCATCCGTGTAAAATCCAAAATATAGATTAATCTACCCTGTGCATGCTTCATTAGTGTATTGATCTCCTTTAACATTGGAAGAATACCAACCAATGTAAGCAATGTCTCCAAATCAGTTAAACGGAACAACAAGTCCCTTTCCCTATCAACTTCATGATGGTATTTGTGCATGAAAACAACCAATGAAGGATACTCCTCACGAACTCTGCATGCAGGTTCATACAAAGAGATCCATCTAGTGTCTACATCCTTCAAAAGTTTTTTGCCATCTGTAATTCCAATTTCAAATTTTTGGAACTCGAGAAATCACTTTGGGCAGCTTGACATATAGGCATGAAGTTCTCTTATAAGGTCTTCTAATTTAGCAACATTTTCGTGGTTGCTTACCATTTTATACGCTAAATTCATTTTGTGAGCCATACAATGAATTGGTAGCATATATGGGGCCACTGTTGTTTGTAATCTAACACATAGCCTTGTTCGGTGACCCTGCATGATAGATGCACCATCTACTCCAATGCATACCAAATTCGTAGCAATTTCATAATCAGTCATTCCAGAAACATATTTCAAATGAGAAACAACTATTCTATGTAGGTTTTCGGCATTCCAGTTTTCAACCATTTTCATAACACATAACAGATGAGGTGTCATTATATGATTTTCTAAAGTATAGACGTGGATACATACCCATGCGGTGTTGTTGACTGTTGTCACTTCATCAATTGAAAGAGAGATAAAGTTTTCTTTTTTTACATTATCTTTCAAATCTTCCTTCTCTATCATCAAGAGGCTTTTTTCCATTTCCCATCCACTACTTTCAGACCAATGAGACTGAGGTACATTCAGAATTCCGTTAAATTGATACAAGACTTTGAAATCGAGGAAATCGGAAATCGCTCTTCCTTTTGTTAGTATTTGAAAAAGAGTAGAGAATTGTATGAATTTTACATATAGATTTGTTTCTTTCATCTTACCAATATGCGATGTGATCGTTCCTCCCTTTTCCGATAGATGTCTGTGTTATTTCTGCTCTGCCTCATATTCTGCTGCATATCTAACATGCATGCATTATTTTTCAGTTTTCCATCTATGTGTTTTGATTTTCTGGCCATCCGCCCCCATTACAGTAAAATATTGTTTTCCACAATGTTTTTCTATAGTGTCCAGCTTCTGTTGCATTTTTTGTTGCTTTCCCAATTTCCACGTACATATTGTACATGTACATTCAGATGGGATCTCTTCAGAATTAGATGATTGTACAGGTTCAATAAACTGAAATTTAGCTGCCCAATCACACTTGTATGTCCTGCCAATTGTCCACATATTCTTGTTTGTTTTCAATGCTTTACCTTTTTGAGTAGAATTTTGAGCAATATCACAATCACCTGGTTTCCTCTTTCTTGGATTGCAATTTGATTTTGATTTTTGTCTTCCATTTTTTTGAGTGTTTGTATCTTTGATATCTAGATGCACTTCTGGTTGCACCCCAACAGGAACAATATCTTCAAGATCTGGCATATTATCATAGGTTTCATTTGTTTGACTTTGATATTGTGCAGAATGCATGTCCACCTCAATAATACCTTCCACACAGTCAGTATTTTGATTCTTTGTTGTGGTATCTATATGGTTGGTATTTTCAATATCTGTATCCGTAGAGTTTCTAAAATACTTGAAGAGTGATTTCTGAGATTTCTTACTTACTTTTAGGTTATTCACATTCTTTGAGCTGGCACCTTCCATTATTCTGAAGAGAGTCCTGCGTCAGTAAAAGAACTAGGTAGCGAATTTGTCCACTGTCTGAGGTCTCTATCACACATCCCATGTCTGAGGTCTTTTTCATGTGTCAACTCTGCACTTGTCGTGCATCAACAACCTATTCCCTGTCATGTGTTCACTATCTGAATATACTGCCACGCGTCAACACTACCCTTGTCGCACATCAATTGCTATGCCCAAGTCGCATGTCAATGCTACCCCTGTCATGCGTCAAAACTACTCTTGTCACGTTTCAACACTATCCTTGTCACGCATCAACATTGCCGTTGTTGTGCATCAACATTTCCCTTGTCGCGCGTCTGCAATAACTCTTTGTCGTGCGTCAACAATGTTCCTGTCGCCTTTCTACAATGAACAATCACAGGATAACAGTAATCTGAATCTTTAGTGCTTAAGGGTATACGAGTTCAAATTTCACAGTATTGGTAATTTGGTAAGCTAATCGAGGTATATTACCTAGTGAATCACCTAGGTTTCAATAGGAGATGTTTTCAAATGAAGGCGAAGCAGACCCCCCAAAAAAATATATTATATATTTTAGGCAAACAGGACACCGACCCACTCCGAATATTTCACCTTTTCAAATTTTCCTAAAATGAAATTTTTGCCATATTATGAATATCCACGGCCAAAATTATCCCTGACTAGTAACATTCAACTTATAAAATTTTATTCAATTTGACTTTTTTCCTTTCTCAACATGCCAAAAGACATTGAGGATAGCTCTTAGATGATTTTAGGATGGATAGAAAAGGTTAAACTGTTTGATTGAAGGTCAATTCAAAATTTCCAACCTTTGACAACAAAATGACTACAATTTTGCCTTTAATCGATTTGAAAGGTTTCTTAAAAATTTCTTAAGTGTTTTAGTTTGTTTAGGGTCGTTTTGATCATGTAACCTCAATTCAATCCTTTTATTTCATTTTCTAAGGTTGCAGGGTTGTTCTGTTCATTTTTAATAAAAAAAGTGTAGAGTTTGGAAAATGAGGACTTTTCGGAAAGCTCTCAATGTCCTCTTTGTACAGAAATATTAAGAATTTAATTTGGATAAAGTTTTAAGGGTCAATTTTGAGAAAACTCTCTGCATGCTTATAAATTGAAAACTTATAACATTGGACTTATAAAATTTTATTCAATTCGACCTCATTCCTTTCTCAACATGCCAAAAGACATGGAGGGTCACTCTTAGATGATTTTAGGATGAATAACAAAGGTTAAACTATTTGATTGAATGTCAATTTGAAATTTCCAACCTTTGACAGCAAAATGACTACAATTTTTCCTTTAATCAATTTGAAAGGTTTCTTAAGTGTTTTAGTTTAGTTAGGTTCATTTGGATCATATAACCTCAAATCAATCCTTTTCTTTCATTTTCGAATGTTGCAGGGTCGTTCTGTTCATTTTTAATAAAAATGTGCAAAATTTATAGTGAAATAGAAAATGAAGTTTATACATTTCCAAAAGAACCAGAGATTAATCTATTTCTTTTTCCACACTTTGAAATATTGAATTCATTCCATGCTGGTCTTAAATAGTTTTCTTTCCTTCAATCAAACATTAAAACAAGAATGCAACTTTTATTCTTTTCAAAACATGCACTTCACAAAACAGAGTATTACATTTCCTTCATACACATTTCTTTCTTTCAATCAGAGATTTCAATTATATTTAAAAGATCAAATTCAATACCACAATCTAATTTGAGAAAGGTAATACATCATTTATTGATTTTAAAATACAAATTTACAAAATACGTATCGTTCTTTCCAAAGAAAAACAAAAAAATAGAGTATAAATCTTATACAATTTTAATTTCAAATTTCATTGTCAATACAAGGTATCTTCCATTAAAAATAATATACAGATCATCCACTTCAAAGTGGGAAAGGTCTAAAATAAGATTTCATTTCACAAGGGACCGTAAAACTATTATTTTCTTAACTCCAAAAAGAATCCATCCTCTCCACCAAACCAAAACATCCAATGGAGTGGAGAATCCATCCTCTCCATTGGCCCCCAAGCTCCAACCACATTACAATTAGAGAATATCTCAACTCATGACAACTACTAGCTTCCACAATACTTAACATATTATTTCAAATTCATTCCATTTACATACAACCACAACAACAACTCAACAAGAAGAAAACAACAAATCAACAAGATCACAAGGCTTGTCAAGAAATCCAAAAGAGTAAGACCTATGGGGAGGCCACTTATACCTCCCAATGCGAATAGGTGCCCACCTGAAATGCCTCTAATGCAAAACACAATTTCCCCTACAAACTATTTTTCCTCCCTCAAGTACCCCTTATACCTCCATACACTATTATGCCTCCCTCAATCTCTTATGTATCCTTCATAATAAGAACAAGAATAAATGCAAGCATTCCTCATACTAGGTGGGGCACCCAACCCAGAATCCCTCCACAAGAAATTGATCTCTTCATTAAGGTATGATTTGAGAGGTTGAAAAAGGTACACGAGCCTTAGTCTCCTCTTAATACAAGTGTAGGAAATGTACTTACTTTTCAATAAGTTTTTTTAGGGGAGCATATCACTCATCACACTTTTTAAGGTTTTCATAAATGTGTGAAAGAGCATACATTTACAAGTGTAAGAAACTAAAGGTACCGACCTCTACATGGTAGATTTTATTTGCATCAGTATGGAGTACTGCATGATATGAGAAAGATGAAAACAAGCATCCACTTAGTTTCATGATGATCGGGGCACTGAGAAATCTATCAAAATCAGAGGATTCCCTCTCCAAAACTTCAAGAGACTAAAATTGATCATGTGTGTGTGTGAGCATGGAAAAATGATTCAAGCTACAGTTAGAGACATGAGGGGAAGGTACAATGTGGCATCTAGAGACTAGAGAAAAGCCACCTCAAATACTGTCCACTCCACATCACTTGGTGAACCTAAGTATTCTAATGCACAGATAATAAGTGTTTGGAGGAATGCACAAGAACCTTACAGACTCCATGATAAGCCCACTGACCGTGAGTGACAATTTTTAGGTATATGAAAGATATTGTGCAACATTAACATTTCACCTTGTTTGATCCCCTTATAAGACCTATAAAGACCCTAAATATGACACAGTCAATTCAATACATAGGAAAAACTATGGATTAGTTTGAAAAAATGATGGGAAAAGGTCTAAGAAGGTGTCCCATAAGCTTCCAAAGGGGGAGTCTAAGTACAGATACGAATCATGCCCAAGAAGGGCATGAGTGTGCTACACTGTAAGAGGACTCAATCATGACATCAGATAAATGCACAGAAATCCAAGTAGCTGATTGAGTCATAGTCTGAGATAATGAAGTCCTTGTTTTTTTTCACATCTCTGATTAGTTTAGGAAAAAGTGATTGTAGTTTGTCATGAAGCTGAGACACTTTGTGTCATGAATAGATTTTCAAGGGGGGTAAAACAGAGGATGTCTCAGGGCAGTAGGAATGTTTGAAAGCTCTTAAGATATACAGATGGTTACTAAATAAAGGGGAGACAATCTTTGAATTTTGAAAGCAAATTAAAACAAGATGACACTTGACCCATTGGTCACAATTTTCCCCTAGACCAAGTGATTGTAACACACATAAAATGACATGTTGCCATGGTGAAAATAATTGAGTGTCTAATGCTCAGAGGGATTCCTATGTGGTAGGTCTCATAGGATCTTCTCGATGTTTGTTGTGATATTTGGACCTGCAAAATGAGATTTTTTAGTTCCAGGGGGAGCTCTTGGCCATGTCAGAACATCTAAATGAATTTGCATATAATTTCCATTGATGCATTGTCATACATGTTGAATCATTTTTTTGGTCTAGACAGTCAGCAGTATAGCCTTTGTCAATAGATGGAACAACTGGGGAGATTGGCATCAATTTTAATGGAGTTGAGGTCATTTTGTAGGTGTAATTCAAAATGTCCAATTGCCATCAATGTTTCTGACAATATGGTATAATCCATAACCATTGACAAAGGGGGATATCAACATGGCCATATATAACAAAAATCTCTCTAATAATTGTCATTGCATCATGAACCTGATTGACGGTCAATAAGGGTAATCCATGGCATGGTATGAGTCTAACTATCAGGTACTCAATCAGATGTCTATAATAATGTCCAGGTTGATATGGTCAATAATGTCAAGATTAGTATGGTGAGTTGTCAAAGGAAAGTGGTCACTGGTGCACTAGTTGAGTATAGCTAAGTCTTAAATGATTAGTGATATCTTCCCAAGTCTGTTGATGAGTTTAAATGGGTTCAAGCATAAAAAAAAAAAATGATTATTTATTAAAACCAGTCAGTGATATGTGGTAGTTGATGAGGAGGATCATGGTCAAGATCATGAAATGTTCTCATTGTTGAATCATTAGGTCATTCCAAGTTATGATATTCTACGACAAATGTAGTTTAGCATGCAGATATTAAAGGATAGTCATATGATGTTTTGACCAAATAAGTCTTTTTTGGCATGCTAAATGGTTTTAATAATATTAGAATCAGTGTATTTGCCAGGTGTATTTATCACAGTAATATAAGGTCATGCATTTTGAGGTTAGATATTTATATGGCGATATGGTCCTTGGGAAGCTACATGTGAGAAACAGACAATTTGGCATAGGTAAGTCATTGTGGCTGGAGAGTTTGAGGTGTAATATCTAAGACTATGTAGATGCATTATGGAAAGGTATAGGATATTTTCATACATGCTTCATGAAAACTTTCAGGTCAGAGCCCTCTGAATATTTTTGGACCTAGATTTGATCTTGTAAACTGGATGGAGCGAAAACTGCGTAAAGAAACAATTGAGATTCCATATTTGACAAGACAAAATTGGACTATATTACAATTGACTCAAGTTGTAGAGTCATGTGCTACAAAATCTAGCACTTGTGAGGAGTGACTTGATGATATTTGGAAATATCATTTTAGAGCATTTATGAATGTTTTTATACTTGCTCAAAATAATCATTTTTTTTTATTGTCGTGTTCTTTATGAACAAGACGAATAAGAAGATAAAGCCATTTGAATACTACTAGCTAAATACCTAGCTATTGAAAGAACTTGCAACCAGAACGTGAGTCAATATTGAAATAGTTTCTTTCCTGATATAGGTTTCCTAAAACATGATGACTTGGATGGTTACTAGAGGACTCATCCATGTTTCCAGAGAGGTATAGCTATAGAGCATGTGATCATATGTGAGCCCCACCTAACAACTGCAAGTTTCTGAAGAGTTCCAGTTTATTGCAAACTTGTCCAAATGAGGTGATGACTAAATTACCATTTATGAAATCTCAAGATTTTTTCTTGTTGTTAATGAAGTATTGTGCAGATCATGGTGATGGTGAATAAATTACAGAGTGTGCCCTATTTTTCTTGTACTGGTCAAAGAGTGCAGTAATCAATTTGGGACAGTTTGGAGCAGTCTGTGGTAAAAATGGACATTGTAGGAGCATACATGAATCAGTCTCTTGAAGTGATTAACCACATCCTCCTAACTTAAGCCTAAATATACATTCAAATATATTTCCATTGACACAAACATTAGAAAATTCATGATGATGAGTTATATAGTTGTTGTTGTAGAGCCCAATGTTAACCAAAACCCTAAAGAATATTTTTTGCTATCTAGGACAAATGACCTATATTTGCTGAAGTTTTGAGTTGGTTGGAGCATGACATGGATTTTAAAAACAAACCTGGCTCTTTATGATACCCTTAGAAATATGAATGGTCAGATTAAGTTTTCCAAGATCCGAAAAATGATAGGTTATATTACCATTAAGGTATTGCCCAAGTTATCAGAAACAACATGTGTAGAAACTCCAATACTTGGAACAACTAGGTTACTTGACACAAGCTACCTATCGATAAATTCTCAAAGTAGGATGTGGTTTATGTCAAGTTAATGTGTGTTCATGAGCACACAAACTTACTTACATGTTTTGTACATTATATCTTTGAATTTAAATATATTGGTCACGTGCCATATCTTCAAGATTTCATATGTTTTGAGGTTTTGAGTACCTTCCGCAAGTCAGGATTCTAGGGTGCTGGAAGCAGCTATTTGGTGAAGGCAATTAGCTCTTAGGCCCACTAAACGAAATAATTTGATTGTTCCTAATGATTATGTACGTAACCATGTATGATGTGTAAATATTATTCGTAATGCACATGTATGATGAATTTTATTTGATTGCTTGAATAATAATTGGTAATTGGACCATAAGGATCCTTTTTTGGCATTCTGCATGCAAGGATCTGCTTGAGGATTTTTTGTGCATGGAATGTTGTTTTTGGCTAGGCCAACCTACTTGGGTCATATGTGAAAATTTTAATGATTTTATTTGAATTGGTAGATGCAATGGCTGTATCGTTCAAATTGTGTGCACCTGATGTTACCTACCATGCAGAAGCCTTTTATACATGGTGCTTTCGGAGAAAAGCATATTTTTTTAAAAGTGATGTTTTAGCATCATTTGCGTGAGCCTATGGATCTTGCATGACAGAATAGCTGCAACATTAGAGGAGAGTGTGTTTGCGACTGTCACAGAAGTAAACTCCTTCCTCTGATTTCCTAAGGTATATAGATGAATGCTTCAATGTAAGATCTACATGAATTCATTGACAGATCCATTGTGTGAAATATCTTCTAGAGGAAAGACAAGTATGAGTGAAGAAGAAGATATAACAAGTTTCTACTGCTCCTAGGGTTTTCTTATGCGTGAATGGGTATTGTGAGTCTGAATATGTGATCTCCATCAGTTGTGGTAGCAGAAAAATTAGAGATCAAACATATATGTGTGGCTGAATTGGTTCTTGGTCATCCTACTAGTTGGAAATTTGGGTCAGATTGCAGCATATTTCATTCTTTCTATTCAGCATAGGCAACAGAATACTTTCACATCTAGTGGCTATAATGATCTGTTTCCATAGAAACAATGGTTTTTTGTTTATCCTAATAAATAAGAAGTTAAAAAGTAGATTGTCCCATTAAATAGAATTGGTTATAACACAAAATAAAAACCGTAAAAATTTAATAATCAACCCCATGTAATTTACGTAATTAAATATGAATTCCTAACTTATTCCTCCCTTAGTGCGAACACTTTTCAGATAAGAACACCTCAAGAAGTGGAAACAAATATTTATCATCTTTAGGCTTTCTGCTGATATATGCCCCCCCTTCCCATGTTTTTATATTGTTGGATGATGGTTCCTCTCATACATATGGAATTCGAAGCTAATTTCAAATAAGATGTTTTCTCTAATGCTTCCCGTCTGAATCCATGGAGATTGAGGAACATAAGCCTTGTTTCCACTGACCTTGACAGTATCAAATGTTTTTCAAATTTCCCCTAGTATGCAAACTTACCTGATCAAACACTTCCACACGTTGCCACTTTCATTTATCTCTTCACATGAAAATGTATGTATTTCAGTGTTGGATCTTTTGAAGAAGGATCCCAGCTGAATTCTCCATCTTCAATCTCAATTTCCAGTTCAGTTAAATGCATAGGAATTCTTTCAACTGCATCTTCCAGTACTTCTTGATCTTGAAGATAGGCAATAACAACGCCTAGTGACACTTTATCTTGTGCAAGTACTGAAAGGAGGCCTGGAAGAGTATAAATAGGTTCTTAAAGTATATTAAATATATCCAATGATGAAAGAAATCTACCACTTGTCAAAGGAATCCCCATTAAGTATGTCGTAGAAAATGTGAGTGCTAATTTTTATCGCCCTCAAAATCCCACCATCATTTCTTAAGTCAAATTTCAAAATTTTGAGCTCATGCCCTCCAGAAGTGTTCGAGTAAAGTTGGAAGTCCAAAAAGATAGAGAAATTCATTCTTTGAAGTTGTTTAAACTCTCCAGACTACACGTTTTGATATATTTTCCATGTTTCCTCGTGTGGACGCATGAAAATTATATTATTGTCCTCATTTGAATGAATTTGTCAATCATTCTATGGCCATGGATCATCTAACCTTGTATTGTTTTCAATCCCTTGGATTGTGAAAGAAGTTTGAAAATCGGGCACGAAATGGTGGAGTTTTCTTCTTCTATGCATTTTTTCCACAATCGTTAATGACGAGCATTTTATTCCCCATCAAATTTTGGCCCCATTATCGATGGGTACGTGGACATATATAATTGGAGGCTGGCTGGTGGAGAAATTTGTGTTTTTGAGCCTTGTTGTAAAAAGGGCTAAAATTCATCAAGTGACCCCGCAGCTTTGATCATGCCATGAGGAAAAAGTCAAATATTAAGGCTGAATAGAAAGTCAAAGTGGGGAGGTGGGCCGACAGAGTGATTTGTGTTTTTGAGCCTTTTGTAGAAAGGGATAAAAGTCATAAAGTGTCCCGCAGCTCTGATCATGCTATGAGAAAAAATTCAAATGTTGATCCCACATCAAAAGAGTCAAAGCGGGGAGGTAGATCTTTGGAGCCTTTTGAGTTTTTGAGCCTTTTTGTAAAAAGGGTTAAAAGGCATAAAGTGACCAATAGCCTTGATCATGCTATAAGGGAGAAATTCAAATATTAAGCCCAAATATAAATTCAAGAAGGGGAAGCAGGCCGTTGGGGAGATTTGAGAATTTGAGCCTTGTTTTCATTAAAGGGGCTTAAAGTTAAAAAGTGACCCGAAGCCCCGCCTATGCCAAGTAAAAAGTCAAATATTAAGCCCGCATCGAAGGTCAAAGCAGGTGGGCAAGCTGGCAGAGTAATTTGTGTTTTTGAGCGCACATTGTAAAAGGGTAGAATTATAAAAGTTTCCTGCGACTCTGTCTTCAATCAATTAAGGCCACGTGTTAAGATAATATCAAAAGCGAGTGAGCGGGCCAAAATGTTCTAAAATTCCAAATCTCTATAAAGTCAAAAAATGCAAAACGAATCCTCCACACCTGCTCTAGTAAATTTCTCCGATGTGGATGACTTTGGTTTAAAGTTTCAAAGGAAAGATGAATGGTTCAAATTAAAAGTTACAAAACTAGTGTAATGGTTGCATTATGAAAAGTCTGGTTTTTCTCACCATTGGTGTTTCTTCTCGAATCAAGAATCTGAACGGATGCGAGTGATTGAAAAGAAATTGTAAACTGTTTCTTGTAAGATATTTAATGGCTTCTTCACGCCATTGTAAAGGGTTGGAAATTGATCTTGTAAACTCACGAGTGCATTATACTTAGAGAAAACAAAGGAGATAGCCATTTCTTATACTTTCTTCCATTCTCAAATTTCTTCCATTCCCACATTATGTACAACTTATGTTTAAGCATCAATACAAGAAGAAGGATTTTGTAGCCTCTTTGATAAGGAGATTTTAGAAACTGTGAGTTCCCAATCTTATCTCATCTTGTTGCCATTTACAGGGTTGTTTTTTCTCATAAATGCATGTGTTGAAATTTCTAACTAGTGTGTGTATAGGAATTTGATTTTCTATTTACTGCATTAGTTCTCCTACCTATATTTTCTTTCCTTTTCCCACCTTCATAGAAAATTCCCCCCTTGCAGATAACTACAAGCATTTGTTGCAGTGTCAGTGGAGTGCCCCTATTGGATCCCCGGCCAAAAGGCCACCACATAAATCCATGCTTTCTCACACATGCATACATGACAGCTGCACTAGTTAAGTACATGGACTTAGATTCCCAGAGCATTGGCAAGGGATTCAAAAAAATTTCCACCAAAAAAATTTCCTCGCCAATAGTTTTTGGCACCTACCATGGGGCAGATTTCGTAGCATCTATACCTGAATGTGACCGCAATGTCAAAAAATTCAAAAAAGAAAAAAGAAAAAAAATTCTAGAATTTGAATGGCTATATGATCCACATGGATTCAAATCATTGTTATTCCAAGAAACCCTCCTATTGAAAGACCCAAATTGCTCTTCCACATCCAAGAAGACATTGCTTCAAATTAGAGGGAAGCTATCTGACATAATAGAAAAATTGCCAATACCTACTTCATTTCCATGAGAATTCTAAACCTTGAAGAAGAATGTGCTACTGAATTGGAGGGGCAAAGAAAAAATCGAGCAATACAAATAAGAGAATATATTTTCAAGCTGGTAGATAGAAGATACTCTCACCAACAGAGATAAGGAGGACAAACTGATCCCATTTTTTAGGAACATAAAAGGAGACAAGAGCTGCTTTGAATCCAAAGCCTTCCTTTTCAAGAAACTGGTCACGTTGGGAACCTAAGTGTTACCAATCCTTTGGATGGTGAATTTCCATACATCAACGAGAACCTTGAAGATTTAACTGATGTAGAGACCGAAGAAGAAGATAGAGAAAGAGAAGCAAGAAAAGAATAAGAAATAAGATCTCAACTCAAAGAAATCAAGAGACTTAAAGCCAAGGTAGATAAAAGAGCAGTAGCAGAAGCCACATCATTAGCAAGGTTGTAAGCTAGAAGAAAAAATAGAATGGGGGATCGTGAGTGTGAACATGATCGTGAGGCTCGTAGGCCTAATGTACCATGGGGAGGAAACAACGGTCCACTGGCTCTTTCTCAACCACTCCGTAAGCTACCGAGAGAATGTAACAACATTTATCACTACTTGCAGTGTGTTGGGTGTTGAGGATGAATATATGTCAGTATGAATCTTTGTGGAGTCACTTTAAAAGAAAGCTGTTGAATGGTTATACATGCTACCCCTGAGGTTTGTCACTTGTTCGGAGGATATAAGAAGTGCATTTGAACATAGGTTCATGAGAAAGGAAGATTGTCAAGAAATCTTTTTCCAATTGGTAAAAATGGAAAAATAAACCTTCGAGTCAATGAGAGAATTCGTAGCAAGATATAACAGAGTGATAAGAAGAATCCCTGAAGATGTGGTGCCTCCTAAAAATACGTTGAAGAGATTCTTCATCAGCTCCTTGCCATCAGAAGTAGGTTTCTTCCTTAGAAGAACCCAACCAAGAACATTAAGGGAAGATCAAGACCATGCAATAGAAACTGATGATTATCTAATCTTTTCTTCTAAAGTGAAAGGCCCAAATGGGAAATAAAAGGGTTAGATTTCAAACTCTGTCACCATAGATCTGATGTTCCAAAAAATGGCAAATGACTTGGTTGCCTTGAAGAAGTAGTTGTCCTAGAACACAATACAGAATTATCCAAGGAAACCAAACTCCCCAAATAGACCAAGGTTTGTTGCACCTCCTCATCCACTTGTTCCTAAAGTACCACCAGTTAATGCCATCTGTGTCATGAAAGAGCTAGAGGAGGAAGATGAAATTGATAAAACTGAAGAAGAAAATATGGAAGACTATGAAAATTATCTTGAGGTCGAGGAAGTTGATATGCACAATGTCCTAATTGATTAGGTTTATGATTAAGATGAGGATGTTGAAGAAGCTCCAAGTTTCTCATTTTCTATTATCACTCATGCACAATCTAGGAAAGTTGCTTCATTCTCAATGGTTGCAGTAAAGGATAAGAAGAATAAAGAAGATTCTCCTCCAGACGTAACACAAAATAAAATTATCAGTAGAGGATCACCATTACCACCTTCTATAGAGACGGCCAAAGAAAAAAAAGTCTTACTAGTTGTCAGGGATCATGCTACAATGCCAAGTAAGTCATCTAATTCTTCTTCCAGCTCAAAAGTTGCTAAGAGCAATTCTCCTTTAAATGTTGTTCCTGTAAAAACATCTAAGGTTCAATCAAAAGTTGTACCCTCACCCCCCTTCTAAGCCAAATGCTACACTCTAAAAGGATAATTCAACACCCAAAGTAGCAAATCCTCTAGCATGTAAATCTTCATCCACTTCAGGAACCTCTTCCTCACTCACCATAACTACATTTGAATTTATGGAAGATGCAAGCAAAATGTAAGTCCAGCTCTCAGAAATAGAATACTGACAAACACAACTTGCTCAACTTGACACATTCATTAATGCAGTTCATGTTGGTAACGTCGAATCCTAAAGTCCTAATTCTAAATGCTTATTGCCCACACAATCCACACCACCTTCCCAAAACATGCTAGTCCTCAGTGCTTCAAAAACCAACAAGGTTGAACCTTTCTATCTGTCACTCCTCATCAAAATCTTCTAGCTAAATAATTATATCATAGATTCTGGAGCCTCAAACAATGTGATGCCAGCCAAAGTTACAAACATTCTAGGAATCACCTTGACCCGATTAAATGGCACCTACTACTCAGTGGAATCCAAACAAGTGCCATTTGTAGGAAGAATCAAAGATACACAGGTAGCACTAGCTGATTTTCCAGAAAAGAAGGTTCTCCTAACAATAATGGTAGCAGACATCCCAACATCCTTTGGTATGCTATTGAGTAGGAGTTTTTGCAGAGACCTAGGTGGTGAGATAAAAATGGATTGGTCATCTACAACTATCCCAGTAAAAGGAAAGATAAAGAATTTTTTACCAGTAAGAAATATGAAGTTCACATTATGAAGGTCTGATGATCCGAAAGCAAACATTCTCTTTCAATATTGTGCTCTTGGAAACTACTTCCTCACATCAAGAAAAGAGGATAACTTGCAACTCCTCATTGAGGAAGAGGAAGATCAAATTTGGACAATGGAATTTTATGGAAGTCATTCCAGTGAGTATATAATGGAATTTGATGGAATTTTAGGAGCTGGTGTAGTATTATACTCTCCTTCCAATGAGTTGTACCCATTTTCTTATGAGCTGAAATTTGATAATACAAATAACACTACAGGGTATGAAGCACTAATCTTAGGCATGAATGTAACAAAGGAAATTGGAATAAAGAAATTGATATGTTGAGGTTATGCAAAGGTTATAGTAATGCAGGTCTGCCAACAATATCAAGTGAAGAATCCAAGACTCCAGCATTACAAAAACAGATTGTGGGACTGCATTGAATCTTATAATGCATTTTCCATTGAATCTATTCCAAGGGAATAGAATGAAAAGGCTGATTCTCTTGCAGTATAAGCTTCCCTAGTGACACCTCATCCTTATTTTGGTAAATATAAAGTGACCATTGAAATGGTATTCAGGCCTAGTGTACCAGACAATGCAAATCATTGGCAAGTCTTCAATGATGATAAACAAATTCTAGCCTTTCTAGAGCAAAGGGATAATTTCAATAATCTCTTTTTCGAAGGAGGTTAAAATACACACCAAGAAGCATTCCCCAAAGAAGATAAATAAGGAATTGAATGGATTGATGATGAGGGAGTAATAAAATTGAAAGGGAAAAAAATTCCTAAAATCCTAGTCTCTTTACAAGACCTCTTTGACAAACATGACAGATTCATTCAAGAGAAAAAAAATCAATCTTCTTGGTGCGCAACTGATTTTGATAAAGAAAACATTGGTACCCCGGAGGAGACAAAGATGGTCAATATTGGAAAATGTTGCTCGCCTGAAGAAAAAATAAGGTTTGTCGCATTACTCAAGAAATAATTAGATGTCTTAGCCTAATATTGTGATGAACTCAAATCCTTCCAGCCAAACAAAATGCATCACTCAAGTCCTTTGAAGCAGGGTGTTAAGCCCTTCAGACAGAAAAAAAGGCCATACAACCCAAAGATTTCTGATACCATCAAGGAGGAGGTAATGAAGATGCTTAATGCAAGGGTCATCTTTCCCATCCACCATTAAATGTGGCTTGATAGGATTGTGCTAGTGTGGAAGAATAATGGTGAAATAAGGATATGTGTAGATTTTCGACACCTGAACCAAGCATCACTAAAGGAAAATTATCCTCTTCCTATCATGGACCATATCCTGTAAGTAGTCACTAGATATGAAATGCTTTTTTTTCTTGATGGATTTTGAGGATATAATCAAATCAAAGTGGCAGAGGAGGACCGCACCAAGATAACCTTTACAACACCTTGGGGCACTTTTGCCTACAGCAAAATACCTTTTTCCCTAATCAATGTAGGACCTACATCCAAAAGGGTGATGGATTTTGCCTTTAAAGACCTGAAGTATTACATTTTCATATATCTTGATGATCTCACAATATTTTCACAGAAGAGGGGAGATCATATCTATCACTTAGAACAAGTACTTGCAAGGTGTAGGAAACATGGCATATCACTAAATCCAAAAAAGTGTAGTTTTGGAGTCACATAAGGCAAGTTATTGGGGCACATCGTGAAAAAACATGGAGCACACATTTATCCTGAGAGGAATAGAGCCATTCAAGCATTAGCCCTACCCACAAGCAAGAAAGGAGTTCATTCATTCTTCGAAAAAGGTGAAATTTCTTCGTTGTTTTGTGCCTAAGTTTGCTGAGTTGATGAAGCACATCACTTCCATGATGAAACCACAAGAAAACTTCAAATGTAACAATGAAGGGAAAGAAACATTCGAAGGGATCAAGAAATTCATTGTTAAGGCTCTGACTCTTCTATCTCCAGATTTTAATAAAGAATTTGTCATGTATTGTTATGCATCAGAACATACACTCTCTATTGTTCTCGTTCAGAAAAATGATGAAGGTGTAGAAGCACCTATTGCTTTCATGAGTTGCCCTTTGAAAAAGCATGAGCTAAAATACAACCAATTGGAGAAGCATGCATATGAAATTGTTAAGGTGGTAAAAAAAATTACGTTTTACATCCTCAATTCCCATAAGGTGGTGATGGTCCCCGGTAGTGTAATCAAGTCCATCTTGAAATGGTAGGATCCCAAAGCTAAAAGAGGAAATTAGATTGTAAATACTCAAGAATATTTCTAGGAGATTTGACCCTCATATCTGGTAAGGGGAAATGGCTTGTGCAAGTGGATTGTGGAATATGAAACACTCAAAGTTCAACATGGCAAAGAAAACTGTGCTTTCTCAACTTGTTCAGAAGACAACCCACAGGTTCTCTTTATCACCACTACTAATGAGTGGTATGCTAATATTTCCTATTACCTGACTTATGGAGAAGGCCCTCCTCATCTTCATTATGAGTAAAGGAGAACACTCAAGTTGAAGGAAACTAAAATTTTAATTTGGAATCATGCGCTTTACAAAAGAGGTCTGGATGGTTGTTTCCTCAGGTGTGTAGATAAAGAGCAACAAGAAAAGTTTCTTAAATCATACCATGACCAAGCATGTGGTGGACATTTTTCAGCAAGGGTCACTGCACACAAGATCCTCTAAGGAAGGTATTATTTTTCCACCATCTTTGCAGACACTAAAGATTGGGTTTCTAAATGCAAAGCATGCCAACAGTTTATTGGAAGACCACAACTCATTGTTACCACTCAAGCTCGTGGTTATTAAAAAACCATTTCAACAGTGGGGGATGGATTTCAATGGTGTTCTGAACCCTCACTCAAGTGCAAGTCACACTTATGTACTCACAACAACAAACTACTTCACCAAATGGGTGGAAGCCATTCCGGCCAAACAAGCCATCACTAAAACACTATGAAACTTCATCAAGGAGAATATCATAGTCCATTTTGGAGTGCCACAGAAGATTGTAGCAGATAATGCTACCTATTTCCCTTCAAGAGAAATGACTGAGTTTTTCTATAGCTACAGAATCTCCCTATCTCATTCTTTTAACTACTATCCACAAGGAAACAGACTGACTGAATGAAGCAATAGGAACATTGTGATCATTGTCCACAAGCTTGTAAATGAGAATCAAAGGAATTGACACAAAAGGTTGTACGACACATTGTGGGCAGATAGGATCACTCCCAAGAAGGATATATGTATGTCACCATTGAAATTACTATATGAAGTTGAAGCAGAAATCCCTCTCATGACTGAGATGCCATCTCTCAAGCTAAAACAGGAAAAAGAATATGGTCAGTACAAGGATTCCATTGACAAGAGGATCCTCTTTCTTGAGAAGCTAGAAGATATTAGACTCCAAATGGTGGATTGCATTAAGGACCACCAATTGAAAGTAAAGAATATTTTTGATAACAAGGCCAAGGCAAGATAATTCAAAGTTGGAGACTTCATTCTGCTATGGGACAAGAGAAGAGAACCAAAATCTAGCCATGGAAAGTTAGATTCATTATGGCTCAGCCCATTCTAGATTAGTGAAGTTTGTGGCAAGAACACTTTTCTTATCTTATATTTGGATGGAACACAACTAGAATTTCCTTAGAATGGGAAATCCTTGAAATTGTATCATCAGAAAAAGTGGGTTATTCCCCCGCCTTGTACTATGGGTGTGTTTCCCTTTTCGTGTGTGGTTTTGTTTCCCCTTCTATTGTGTGTCATGTGTTTCCTAACCATTGTATGCTTGTGTGTTTCTTTATTTTGATCTTTCTTTCTTGAAGTTTTCTATGACTCTGTAAGGCCCAATGCATAAGGCACTGGTCAACGAATTATAGGGTCTGGAGATTGAGATTCTGGATTCCCATGTCATGTCTTCACTATGCTCAGTCCATGTCATGTCCCCAAGCTAGAGAAAACTGTTGTCACCCTTAAAACACCACCCTCATTTTAAAATTTAAATTTAAAATTTTTGAGCTCACGCCCTCCAGAAGTTTTCAAGTAACATTGGAAGTCTGAAAAGATAAAAAATTTCATGCTTTGAAGTTGTTTAAACTCTCTAGTCTGCATGTTTTGATAAATAATTTGTTTCCCCGTCTGGACGCATGAATATTATATTGTTGTCCTCATTCTAATGAAACTGTCAATCATTCTATGGCCATGGATCATAGAACCTTGTATTGTTTTCAGTCCCTTGGTTCGCGAAACAAATTTGAAAATCAGGCACGAAATGGTGGATTTTTCATCTTCTCTGCATTTTTCCACAGTCGTGAATGATGAGATTTTTCTTCCTCATCAAAATTTGGCCCCATTATCCATGGGTACGTGGAAATATCTAATTGGAGGTGAGCCGGTGGAGCAATTTTTTTTTTTGAGCCTTATTTTTAAAAAGGGCTAAAATTCATAAAGTGTCCCACAACTTCAATCATGCTATGAGGAAAAAGTCAAATATTAAGCTCAAATAGAAATTCAAAGTGGGGAGGTGGGCTAGCGGAGCAATTTTTGTTTTCGAGCCTTTTTGTAAAAAGGGTTAAAAGTCATAAAGTGACCCGCATCTTCGATCATGCTATGAGGAAAAAGTCAAATGTTGAGCCTGCATCAAAAGAGTCATCAAAGTGAGGAGGTAGATCATCATAGCCTTTTGCATTTTTGATCCTTTTTGTAAAAAGGGCTAAAAGGCATAAAGTAACCCTCAACCCTGATCATGTTATAAGGGTGAAAGTCAAATATTAAGCCCGAAAAGAAATTCAAGGTAGGGAAGCGGGACGTCGAAGAGATTTAAGAGTTTGAGCCTTATTTTCATTAAATGGGCTTAAAGTTAAAAAGTGACCCATGGCCCCGCCAGTGCCAAGGAAAAATTAAAATATTAAGCCCACATCGAAGGTTGAAGCAGGTGGGCAAGCTGGCAGAGAAATTTCTATTTTTGAGCCCACATTGAAAAAGGGTAAAATTATAAAAGTGGCCTGCGACTCTCTCTGCACTCAAGTGAGGCCACATGTCAAGACAATATCAAAAGTGGGTGAGTGGGCCGAAATGTTCCAAAATTCCAAATCTCTATAAATTCACAAAATGCAAAAGGAATCCTTCACACCCACTCCAGTAAATTTCTTCCACATGGACGACTCTGGTTTAAAGTTTCAAAGGCAAGATGAATGGTACAAATTCAAAGTTACACAATGAGTGTAACGAATGCATTATGAAAATTCTGGTTTTTCTCACCATTGGCATTTTTTCGTGAATCAAGAAACTGAACGAACGTGAATAATTGAAAAGAAATTGTAAACCGTTTCTTGCTAACAAAGAAGAATTTGTAACTGTTTCTTGCAAGATATTTAATGGCTTCTTCACGCCATTGTAAAGGGTTTGCAATTGATCTTGTAAACTCACGAGTGCGTTGTACTTAGAGTTAACAAAGGAGATATCCATTTTCTTCTACTTTCCTCCATTCTCAAATTTCTTCCATTCCCACATTATGTACAAGTTCTATTTAAGCATCAATACAAGAAGAAGGATTTTGTAGCCTCTTTAATGAGGAGATTTTACAAACTTTGATTTAACAATCGTATCTCATCTTGTTGCCATTTTTAGGGTTGTTTCTTCTCATAAATGCATGTGTTGAAATTTGTAACTAGTGTGTGTATAGGAATATGAGTTTCTACATGTAGCATTAGTTCTCTTACCTCTCGTCTCACTCCCTTTCCCACCTTCATAGAAAATTCCCCCCTTACAGATAACTACAAGCATTTTCCGTAGGCTCGGTGGAGTGCCCCTATTCAATCCCCGACTGAAAGGCCACCACAGAAATCCATTATTTCTCACACATGCATACACATCAGCTGCACTGGTTAAGTATAGGGACTTAGATTCCGAGAGCGTTGGTAAGGAATTCACAAATTTTTCCACCCAACAAATTTCCTATCCAACACTAATATAAATGTAATTTCAATATGTTCATGTTTCTTAAAATTTCAGATGTAGATTTGACTCTTTCATCTTTGTATTCCATGATCTTAGACTGAATTTTTTTTTGTACTCTTGTAACTGGAATGTTCCCCACCATCACAACAATTGTGGCTGCAAATATTTTTGTGAAGGATTATCTATAATTTTTATAGGTTCAAGACCAGATTCATTAAGCTAGTTATTTTGTTGATGTTGACACGTCTTATATAAATATTCAGAAGAAGGTAACAATATTTTTTCTTAGGATTGTGAATTATTGTCTTGTAAACCAGAATTCTTTCTTCTTTTTCTCTCTTGCTCAAGATAATTTCAGATTTTAAGCTTGCTATTTAATTTTTCCCCTTTCCAAAATAAAACTTTCCTACACCATGATCCTTTCTAATTTTGGATGCTACATTTACTTGCACCTAAAATCAATACTTTTTTGTTACTTACTATGTAATTTTCCCTTCTCTGAGAAATTTCAAAGCTTAATCACTTATTTGATCGTTTCAATCAAGTATGTTGCTTTGACAAAGTATCATCCTTGAATTGTTCATATTATCTGTAGCATTTATTTTATTGATAAGAATTTTTCTATTTATGTCTTGTTATTTAGAGTCCTAAATCTTTCTGCTTAGGTCACCATGTCTATTGTAGGCATCTCATATTGATCCTCATTGGTATCAATCCAATATAAAATATGACTAACTGACATGAACTTTATAAATATGCATAAATATCTCAAAACTAAAAGCTGTGTACCGTATGGATGAAACTTGAATGAGGCGACTACTCCGCATGATTACTTATTAGAAAACTAAAGCGGAAAGATTCCTGCAAATAAGAAAGCGTCCTTTAGTGAGTGCTTGGAGACTCGGAGACTATATTTTTAAAAGTCCTTATACGTTCTCATGTATTGTAGGGTTTAATTGCTTCAAAGCTTTATGTTCGTCCAAAAGTAGAAAGATCTGGAATTTCCTTTATATAAGTACCATAGCTCTGGAATGAAGACATGTTTCATGTCATGTACGATGGAAACAAGTGGAAGTGAAAGACTTTATCGAGCTACTTCAGACCTCAACTAGAGCATCAACATCGTAATCCAATACGGAGATCCCTCACCGATAAACTATTTCATGAGCCACCACCAGCAGATTTTTTTAGATATCTAGGACCTAGCACAACCAGAGAAAAGGTGTTTGCATCAAATTAACTGATGATACACATTCTCCGTAAACGTCATGTACATCTTAGATTATCTCGATGTAGACCTCCTGCGAATTATTCTATCCATCCATTACATTTGATATACCAGCTAGTAAGCCTGAGGTTTCCATTATCATGAGTATGTTGGTGGAAGCATCACATTGGAGTCCATTTACCTGTTAGAGACGTTGGACTATGAAGATGTAACAGAATTGAGATTGAATAGGTCAGTGAAGGGAAGAATATTAATGAGAAATAAGAGTGCATCCACAGACTTCCAAGTATGGCAGTCAGCAGCGTTGTATCTGTATTGGTCAAAGTTCAAATATATGTTACTGATTTTTTCATGATAGTCTTTGCTATGTTGAGGTTGGCATGTTTTAACTACTGTTTAGGGAGTCATGGTAACAGATTCTTCAAGCAATGAATCCTTCGAGGATGCTTTTAAAGGATCAGGAATTCGGATTTTTTTGATGATGAACTAATGATCTTAATGATAAGGAACTTCCGGTTATTATGCCTGTGAGATTGTCTCATTCCTACTTTTAGTTGCCAAATCAGTGACGCCAGTAATGGATAATTAGTGAGCATATTCCATAGCTAATGTAGGGTCACTTAAGTCCAGCTATAATTATTTATTAGTCATACTGAAACGATTATGATGTTATGAGCAAAGAATAGATCAGTTGTTTCTGTTTTTTTCTGTGTGTGTTCCTTCATTATTGAAAAGACACTGGCCGTTGGATATAGATGTATGTATTAAGTAAAATGGTTTTCTGTGCCACTAATTATTATGTACATGGGAAAACTGAAACGAATGCTAGATATCTTCGGGGACTATAAACATATTCTCATAGTTTCTGCTTCTACTAGAATTACATCACATCATAAGGAAGCGGGTCTGCACTGATGCCAATAATAGGGGAAATAATTAGAGAAGCTATAGAGATATTTGTAACAGACAATGTTGCTATAACACAATTGGATTGGGTAATGTTCATGTGAGATCAGGGGAAATCAAATTTCTTTAGCAATACACACACACACACACACACACACAGGGGTTACATAAAGTTCTGAAATCGCTTTACACACACATATTCAAGAAATCTACAACAGCTATCGCTGAACAAGAAACTATTCATGTTTATGGACAATCAACAAAATTGACGTGAAGGAATTCTCTCAAAAAATACCAGTCCAGACTTGAGCTATTACTGCATATTTTGTCTTCTTCTAAGATAATATCTAACTATTCCTCCTTCTTCTTATGGAAAGCAATAAAACATTACGTGAGGCTCTAAGGTAATAAACACCTACAAATTATACTTTGTTTTTACAAGATCAATAAGAAACTATCTTTGTCAAGAGATAATAAGGGAGAATAATGAACTAAACATTAAATGTGCAGGCAGTCTAAGGTAATTAAGAAGCAAATTCTACTTTGTCTTTTATGAGATAGATTTGTGGTAAGATAAATATGAGATGCACAATAAATTATAACATGAGTTTTTCTAAGAATCCCCCTGGGGATTATGAACAGCTACAAATAAATGGGAAGAGTTTGACTCTCCCATATGTTTGTTAAGGATGAATGGTCAACTATCATAATCCAGAGCTAACTTACCAGTTTTCTGGAACTGCTAACTTTTGTTAATTCACATGGGAAATCCTAATGCCACTTCGTAAATAGATCATCATGTCATCTTTTGCTCCATGATGAGTGCACTTAACATATGCCAGTCAATTGATATTCACACTTACAAAAATCAAGACAAATATATTTATTACTTACAAGTCTTTCTTTCACTAAGGAGTGATGAGTAGGGGGCATATCAATATGCTTAGTTCTCTTGTCACCCAGGGATGGATGTTTAGGTCATGCTATGGCTGAACTGTTGATCATAGACGTACTGTAGTGTATTCCTTTTGGTCAAGCACTTATATCTTTCAAGATCCTTCACAGTCCAAACTAGCTTGACAAAGAATCACTATTGGCTGCCCACGCTACTAAGCTTCACCTCAAGAAATTCGAAATAAATTAATGTTATTTTTATTAATTTTGTGATTGGCCTATGAGCGTGGGCCCCACCAGGTTGTTGCAAAGTCAAAATTATACCTAGATGTACTCTTTCCTGTCATCGATGTTTCATGCACAGTCAATGTCTAGTGTACCCAACTAGACTTGAGGATCATCTAGAAGTTTCATATACAATATGCCAAAAGATCCTTTGTTCCAGTTAACATACATTAAAATTCATCTTTCCAGCTTGCCAATGAGAATCCTTTGGGGATTCCATAAAACTTGAAATACAGAATTACACCATACATGATATCTGGCCTTGTAGCTGTTCAAATACATAAGGCTTACAACAAGTATTTTGTATATATGTTGGATCAATATTGCATGCTTCATCATCTTCCTTACTTAGCTTCAATCCGTTGGGTGGCATAACTGGTGTTGATGTTGGCTTGTACCTTGTCATGATACATAACCTTTTCAAAAATATCATTCGAATATTTTGATTGACATATGAAATATTCCATTTTCTGATTGATTGACTTTGATGCCAAGAAAATACTTCATTAGACCCAAGTCTGTTATTCAAATTCTTTCTTCATTACTAATTTAAAAGAATCTATGTTTAGATCACCGGTAAAGATTATATCATCCACATATAAGCAAACAATCAAAATGTTACCTTTCTTGTTGACCTTGATGTACAATTTTGGTACACAACCACTTCTTTGGAAACCATTTTGAATGAGATAGGAGTCAGTGCGGCTGTACCAAGCTCTTGGAGCTTGCTTTAATCCATAGAGTGCCTTCTTCAACCTATACACCTTGTCTTCATGACCCGGTAGCTCATAGCCTTGTGGCTATTCCACATACACTTCCTCCTCTAAATAGCCATTTAAAAATGCAGACTTTAAATCCATTTGATGTATAGGCCACTTGTTGTGGGATGCAATAGCTAAAATAGTCCTAACTGTATCCAACCGAGCAACAGGAGAAAATGTCTCATTGAGGTCTATACCGGACTATTGTGTAAAACCCCTTGCAACTACCCTTGCTTTATGCTTTTGCACTTTCCCATCAGCATCTTGTTTAGTCTTATAAATCCATTTGACACTAATTACATCTTTTCCTTCCGAAAAATCAAACAACTCCCATGTTTGGTTCTTTTCAATGGATTCAATCTCGTCATCCATGGATTTTTCCCATATATCACTACTCATAGCCTCTTCAAATGTTAATGGATCATCAATATGAGAAAATAAAGCAAAATCTGAAAATGAATTAGTTGTGTCAACATTATATAACTCACTCAAACTCCTTGTTTTTCGTGGCATCATGCTTGCTAGAGTTGGATCCGGAGATGAAGAACTACTTGGAGTGCTAGATGGTGTTGCTCCAAGGATACCGATTGATGTAGATGTTAGTGTAGATGCTTGTGAAGTTTTATGTCCTATTGGTGTAGACAGCAACCTTGAAGATCTCCTTGGTGTGAATGAAGGTGTAGCTTGAGCTACAACTTGTGGTACCATCCTAGGATTGGAAGGAGCTGCTGTTTGAGTTATATTTTGTGTGGGAAACACTTCATCCTCCATATTATCATTAGGGACAACAGCTGCAATTCTGACAGTCCTCTCTATGCTTCCATCCATTGCTTCATCCTCCACAAACTGAACATCACGGCTGATTATAAATTTATTATTGATAGCATCAAACAACTTATATGCTTTTGTTTCCTCTGAGTAACCAAAAAATATACATTTTTTTCCTTTATTATCTAACTTCTTTCTCAACTCATTTGGAACATGCACATATGCTATGCAACCAAATACCTTCATATGAGAAACACTATGTTTCCTTCTTGTCCAAGCCTCATGAGGGAATTTTTTTCTTACGCTCTTTGTTCAGTACCTATTCATGATGTAAACAGCAGTTGCCACTGCCTCAACCCAATATTCATTTGGTATATGTTTGAGTGGCATCATGCTATGAGCCATCTCCATAATTTTTCAGTTCTTCCTCTCCGCCACACCATTTTCCTGAGGTGTATAGCGGGCTATAAATTGCTTGTGTATGACATGAGATTTGCAAAAAATTATAAATTCATTAGATATAAATTCACCACCTCTATCTGTCCTTAGAACCTTCATGTAGTGGCTACTTTGCTTCTCCACAAGTGCCTTGAACTGCTGGAAATAAGAAAATGCATCAGATTTATGTTTTAAGAAATAAACCCAAGTTTTTCTTGTGAAATCATCTATAAAAGTAAGAAAATAAGTGCAGCCTCCTATAGACGGTGTTTGCATTTTCCCACAAGTATCTGAATGTACAATCTCAAGTGGATCTATAGCTCTATTTGCCTTGCCAACCGGAAATGACTCTCTATGTTGTTTTCCCATAATACATTCTTCACAAACTCTTTCCGATTTCTCAATTAATGGAAAACCGTTTACCATATTCTTCATATGTAGTTATTTTAGCGCTCCAAAATATAAATTCCCAAATCTAAAATGCCATAGCCAAGAATCATCCTTTACCACTAATTGAAAGGCTGCTTGAGTTTCTACATAAACATATTTTTCCTCTTTGGAGCTGTTTTGGCCATTTCCGTAACTATCCTGGACATTTCCGTAGCTGTCTTGAACATTTCTGTAGTTGTCTTGAACCTTTTTGTAGCCGTTTTGAACATTTCCACAGTTGTTTTGAAATTTTCCGTACCTGTCTTTGGCTATTGCTGATTTTGTATCTTCTACCTTAAAAGTTTCTCTAGAATATACAACATTTATCTCATGAACAACTTGAGTTGTTTTTCCTTTCATAGCCAGCCTTATTTTTAATGGAAACATGCGGTTTGTAGTCATTTGTACCTTGGCAATAAGCATATTGCTTGGAAGCTTTTCCAAAACAACACACTCATTGTTTTCCATGTACACTCTATAGCCCTTTTGTATCAGCCATCCAATGCTCATCAAGTTGTGTTTTAGACCAACAACATAATATACATTAGGCATAAATTTCGGCTCACCTTTTTTGTTAGAATATTAACCATACCTTTACCCAAAGCATTGACTTTGTTGTTGTTACCAAGTGTAACATTAGTTTGAAATGATTCATCCAAGCTAGAAAACAAATATTTATTACCTGTCATGTGATTACTATAGCCCAAATCTAAATACCATATGTCACATGGGCTTTCTTGAACAGCATTGCACTCAACTAGAGAGTTTGTAGGGATTGCTTCAGTAATCTTCGTGCATGCAATGAACATGTTGCATGAGGGAGTGCTACTTGATTGATTTTTACCTTGCTTCTGTTTATCATATTGTTTTTTCTTGCATTCATGACCATAATGCCAAAACTTCTTATAATAGTGACATTTATTGTGTGATTTGTCAAATCTTTGGCCACTTGGGTGACTGAAATTCTGATTTTGACCTCTACCACGAATATTTGCATGACTGCTACTACGTTCAATTCTAGGAGAACTTCTCCCTCTACCTCTAGGAATGAAACTCCTCCTTCCTCTTTCACGATTTATAGAAATCTGAGATGAAATTTCATTTTCAACTGAACTATTTGATCTATTTAGTCTATATTCATGATTGATAAGAGAGGCATGTAGTTCATCAACACTAAACTGGCTCAAAGTTTTGGTTTCCTCTAGAGCCACAACTACGGGATAAAATCTAGTAGGGAGACTTCTAAGTACCTTCTCAACAACCTTCCCATCCTCCATGACCTATCCATGGGACTTGATATGATTTATCAGACCAACAACATGAGTAAAGAAAGACACTTTTGAATCTAAGTTTCTAATTGATAAATTTTCAAATTCTCTTCTAAGGAGCTGTAATTTAGCACTTTTAACCTTTTCCATACCTTGATATGCAATCCGGAGTGTGTCCCATGCTTTGTTGGCTTGCTTTGCTATTACAACTCTTGGGAGTATGATCTCATGCATTTCTTGATGGATATAAAATAGTGCTTTCGCATCCTTCTTCCTCTGTTCCTTCAAGACATCCTTTTGAGCTTGTGTAAGAGCATTGTATGTTGCCTGGTCTACTGGTTCTTGGTAACTGTTTTCAACCATTTCCTAAATTTCTTGAGACCGAAACAATGCTTTCATGGTAGAATACCAATACTCAGTTCTTTCCTTTGAAAATTAGAGTTTGCACACTAACCAACGATGTGCCAGACGTAGAAGCCATTAATGGCTGCAAAAACAAAAAACCCTAAAAAATAATAGAAGCAGAGTTTAGCCTGGCTCTGATACCATATGAAGGGAATGCGAGGATCTACAAAAACTATAGAATCTATAGAAACTACATAATCTTCAGACAAAATTAGAAAATATAATGCAACAGGTTTAAATGATGCAAAACAGGAGAAAAAGGAGAAGCTACAAAAATTTATAACAACAAAATAGAATAACACACTTGGCTGAAAATAACACATATATGGGCATCAAATTGCTTCAACAATACATACATACATACATACATACATACATATACATATATATATATATATATATTCGAGGAATGAACATTAACAGCTACAGCTGCACACAAAACTTTCATGCATACAATAACAACATTCTAATGAAGAAATTCTCTCAACAAAACTAGTCTAGACTTGAGCTGGGACTGTGCATTTTTCTTCTTATCCCAAATATGATATTCCTCCTTCTTCTTGTCACAATAAAACATAATGCTTTTAATAATAAACACCTACATAGAAAACTTTCCTTACAAGTCAACACAAAATCTCTGACAAGAGATAATCAAGGAGAATAATCAACCAAAAAGTAAATGTGCAGCAGTCATAATTAAATGCAAATATGATATGTCAGAGAGCTAAATCTGGGGGAAGACAGATATTAGATGCACAATAAATTCTGACTTGATTTTCCAACAAAAACCATGACAAGATTTTTCAAATTAGGATAAAGTGTATAGTTTCAGTATCCTTGCATAAAGGGCATTAGAGGTCATCAAAATAGACATTCACGGAGATATTATTAATGATGATGACATTCACTAATTGTGGATATTATTAATGATGATGACATTCACTATTACTTCAAAATAGACATAATCACGGAGATGATCATGGAGTTGCTAATTATGAAGATATTCACTGATAATTAAGAAAAATGAATGAATATTTAAATTTTGTTATAAGAATTCATTTAGGTTTTGAGTTAATGCGGGGAAAATAACAAGTTGGAGGTAAATTCTAATTTTATTTAAGAAGTGATATATATAAAATTCTTTTATTAATTTACATGAATGAAAAACTTTTTCTAAGGGTGAAATGCGATAAATATAATGAAACCGATTTGAAATATAGTTTTTAAAAAAAGTATTTAAACGTTTATCTTTGTGGTGAGTGATGTATTACTATTAATTAGAAGTATAGTAATTTTTTAAAAAGTAATATGTTATTTAATTTTTTAAATATATATATATATATATATATATATATATATTTTAAAGTTTTTAAATTTATTTCAAAACTGTATATATATATATATATATATATATATATATATATATATATATATATATATATATATATATATAATTGGAGAACTATACATAATTTGATTAGATAATAACTTGTATTAGTCATAAATATTTGTTAAAATTAGGAAATTTTCAATAATATAAATTACCTATAATATATTTTGAAAATGATATAAATTATTAAAAAATTATATTTTGTATATCAAATGATAAAAAATATTAATTAATAGATTTATTGTATATCATTTATACAAAAAATTGTAAAGTAGAGTCATATCTCAAAAAATATATAAATAAAATTATACGTAATTTTTTCATTTTTGATAATATTAAAGTGAGGTGGGTTAAAAATTGTGTGTGTGTGGGTGTTTGCATTTGGTAGTCTGGAAAAAAATAATTTTCATGTGAATTTTCCACAATATATACATAAATAAACTTGTATGATATATACAATATTCTTTATCAAAGTATAATTTTATCGTAGATTTTGCACAAATATTACATAATTCATCTTTGTGGATATCAATGTGAATAATGGAATTTGTCTCTTAATTACTTATTTCTCTTTGTTAGTAGAAGAAATTATACATAACCTAGAATATAGTATATTTTGGTATTGTATATTATTAAAAACTAAAGTTAATAGCTACAATAAATTATCCATTATGTATATATTTAATATTTTGTGGATGTTACATTTCTAATATATTAGATTTAAAATTTTTATCACTTTTATTTTAACATTAAAACTGAGGTCAAAATTTGAAACCATGATATTTTTCTAATCTAGATTATCGATAAATAAGGTTGAGTGGTGTTTTGAGTAGATCAAATTACATATACACTCCATTTTAAGCAGAAGTTTTGTGAAAAAATCAAATCATTTGATTTTATATTTGGATTGTAAATACTATCCATAATTCTATTTTCAAAGGCCTAACATTTTTCAAAGTTATGAGGAGAAAACGTGAATTTTCCACAACAAAATTTCAACAATGTAGATATTTTACATGTTCAAATTTTACTCTTAGGAAATAGTGGAAATTATTTATTGAAACATGATAAAATCTAATTTTTCCATAACGAATTTTAAAGAATGTAGATATTTCACATATTTAAATGTGAATTTTATAATATTGTGCAAAGTCTACATTATGTTTATTAAATCTATCAATTTGATGTTGATAATTCACAAACTTTCCACAATATCAATTTTTTGAGGATAACAATGTGGATAAACGATCCTATATCTAGTAGTGAAGGTTTGTAGGTATGGTCAAAGTGTATCATTCAGACATACATTAAATTATTTCTTGTAGCACAACTGTGGTAAATATCGTTGTATAACTAGATACTATAAATATTGGTATTTCCATCCTGCATATCTACCATGTTCATCAACTCTTTGGGAGTGTCCATTTACGAAGTGCCCTCCTTGAAATTGCCATTAACATTGAAATCTTTTTCTTTCTCCTTGCGCATTTGAATCTTTATGAGTGTTGATAGTTAAATTCCTTGCAAAGTAGAATAAAAGTAAGGTAGTAGCAATTCATTAATGACATGAATCAACCCATGTTAGAGTGGAACACTTGCCTCATATCTACCTTCAATTTGCATGGCTGACATACTTCATGATTGTCCTTATGAATTTTGGCCTCCACTACGGATCTCTTCATCTAACTTCATATGGGTTCCACTTTGGTTCGCCTAGGTGCCTACTTGAGTTCTCGTCAAAAAAATATTTGTGAACTTTCATGCCTAATGTCTAGGATGTCTGTGTTCTGAGTCCCGATTACTGTGAGTCCATCTCATATAACTTGAGCTATACTGTGGCTTCTTGTTTGTGTCAAATTGGGGCCTACTTGACATCCAACTGTTATGTTTGCCTTTTTCCTGGGCCTTGCTAGGGATAAATGTGTTTCCCGCCTACTCCCCACCCCGTGATATACATGGGCTTCCTACTTTATGATAGTTTTGAGTCAGTTAGGATTTTAGTATCTCCTGGGTTGCATCATTGGTCTAACGGTGGTATGCATGGGATCTTCTAGGATAAATGCTCTCTATTGTTATGATTGTCATGTCATGTGTCCCAACTGCCTATTTCATTACGATAGTTTCTTTTTCCGAGGGTGTTGCCTAGATCTGCTTCAGCTTGTTTGGGATTTTCTTTTTGGGTGACCACTTGTTACCTCCTAAGGCAATGTGCTTAGTGTTTTCCTGGGAATCCCTTATGCCAACATGCATAATGCTTTTCCTAGGTTTTCCTAAGGCCACCTGTATGGTGTCTACTTGCGCCCAATAAGGATCCACATGCTTAATGTCATCCTTGGCCAGCCTCACGCTACATACCTGGTGTCAACCTTGGTTGGTCTAGGGCATTATGCGTCATGTCAGCTTAGGATTGCGTAGCACCACTTCGTAGTATCTTCCTCAGGCCATATGCCTTGTGTATTCCTTGGCCCATTTAGGGAATTTTTTTTTGGCATCAACCCGAGGCGTTCCACTGGACATGGGTTATTGTGGCAGTAGGTGCTCCACCTTACAACACCAGAATAAGGGACTGTATGGGAAGTTTTGCTGGATATGTCCTCAACAGTAATGGTCTTTCTTGTCCTTGTATTATTTTTATCAAGCAGTCTCAATGCACTCAACATTTATGATCATTCTTACCCCTGTAGTATTCTTATTGTTAGTCAAAGCTCTCAAGGCTCAACATAGTAATTCATTTTCTCCTTAGAGTACATATACTGTGATTATGCAATGCTTTTACTCTTGTTTTCTATTGTTTATAACTTTTGTTCTAAACACTCTTCTGCTATTTTATTGGTATTCCTGATTTGAAAATAAGATTTTCATAATGATTATTAGAACACGTTTTAGGTTTCTACTATACAGGCGCTAAATTTTATATGTTTACTTTTCTGGTGTCACTGTATGAATTGTAGACTGTTAATCTGGTTTAGATCATGTATAAGAATAAAAAATTACATTGTCGCAGTAACTTGTGACACCTTTGAAACTTTTAAGCATTCTATATATTACCGATGAGGCTTGCTCATATCATTAGATGTAGACATGTCCTGTTTGGATGAACAATGGATTCTATTGGAATATAATAAGAATATCACAACAGGTCCAAGAAATATTAGATACGAGGTGTGATGCTCTTGCTTAGTGTAATATTATGCAAAGTTATGAAAAGCCACTTGCTCTTGTTTCGAGTAATCTAGTGTCCTAGGAAACCTCCTAAGAAAGCCAAATTTTTAAAAAAAAATTAGGAAGAAAATAAAAAAGATTAACACAAACACAAAAAATTATATTACCAAGAAAATAAAAATAATAATAGAATTATCTTTGTAATTTTCATCCCAAAAAAATAAACCAGATTATTATCAATGTTTTTTTAACACCTTTACATTATAATGTATTAAAATATTTTTATCTCCTATATCTTATTTTATCATTGTTCTCTTAGTTTTATTGTTCTATAAAACACATGATGCTCTGAGTCATCTGTTTTTTTCGACGTATACTAGATGTATGTTTTTTTAAAACGTTCTAAGTATGTAGCTTTTCGATTACAAGATCTCAAATAAGTAATGAGAGATCATGTTTGAAAATTTTTATGTTCCTAATGATCTCATCCATAACAATGTTTGGAATAACAAATATAATGTTGTTATAAAGAACATGTAAGGACTGTGAATAGGCACATGATTCTGCCTATGAAAAAATAGGTAATGCTTCGGTTATGTATTATCTATATTAGGATTTGGTCTATTGATATTTTGCATGGTATTATGGCATTTGTAGTTTATTGGTATTAAGGGTGGTTTTTTGTGTAAAATAATAATTTTGATACTCTGTCATTTCTAATAAAATTTTGCAGTTTGATCATTAGAAGTTGACTTTGGATTTCTAGGATTTTTGTTTTCTTTATTTATCTTCTATGTGTTGGAGCTCTGAATTGTCTCGCCCCATTTGTGCCCTTAAAGATTTATTGATTCATGGCCTTTGTTACTTTCTTCTTCCCTGTGTTGTGCCTGGTTAGTCTTTTGCCTATTTGCTCCTAGGTCAAGGATCATGTGGAAGTCTGTATTTGTGTCATAGTTCCTTTGTTCCTCTGGAAAAGCTTTGTACTTTGAGTAACCTATGCTTTGTTCCTTTAAAACTCATGTTTTTCCATTTCCTCCATTTTCTAGAGTCAA
Organism: Taxus chinensis; assembly: GCA_019776745.2. Taxonomy (NCBI): domain Eukaryota; kingdom Viridiplantae; phylum Streptophyta; class Pinopsida; order Cupressales; family Taxaceae; genus Taxus; species Taxus chinensis. The sequence continues at coordinate 768,927,389 of CM034147.1, forward strand.
GATCTGTTGTCCCTATCATATTTTCCCTACATACTCATAGAGAAATGAATTGATGTGTCCCCGAGGAACGTATTTGAGTCTTGCAACATTTCTAAAATCTCTGTCCTTGAAGAAAATTTCACTTTCAGGTTCAAATGGTCATTTCTCTATGTTTTATGGTTTGACGGGTGTTTCCCCTAGTCAAATTTGCATCCTTGTATCAACAGGGGAACATGGCATCCTTTGGTTGGACATGGCTCAACCGGACACTTCAAAAATTCTATAAAAAGCCTCAACTTTAAAATTTGTCCACATGAAGGAACGACGCTTGTTTGAGAATCAAATTTTTGGTTTTTCTTTGAAGTAGCGTTGGGAGGACACGTGGAGGCTTCCGTTGGGTTTCCCATACTTAGACAATTTTTTATGCAGACGGAAAAAATTTGGAAAAACGCGGACACGTGGCAAGCTCACGCTCATTCAAGATCTGTTCCTTGAGGACCATTTTGAAATTGCACCATGGAGACACATGGAGGAACCAATAATTTTTGGGAACCATCCTTTGGGTTTCATTTTAAATAAGTACCAGGATGACACGTGGGGAACTCCCATCACTTTTCATTTTACTTAGAATTTTCAATGGCCAAAAGGACACTACCTCGGAGCTTGACAAGTGGCACCTTCTGCTGAGCTTCAAACTTTCAAACAAATTTTTCTAGAGCAGGACACGTGGTGAGACTACGCTCATTTAAGGTATCAAATTTTTTGGACCACCTCAAGTTGCACCGTGGTGACATGTGGCAATTTGAAAAGTCATAGGAGTAGGGAGGCGGACCATCAAAGGTAATTCAAAATTTTCACCTCTTTGCTTCATAAAGGTTAAAATGGAAAAAATTGCCTGCAAACCCAATGGGAAATAGTTGATGTTTTGCCCTAGTAAATGGTGCAGGTGCGGACCAATGGAGGAAAATTGGAAAAATTTCCTTTTGAGAAAAAAGAGTTAAAAGCAAAAGTGGAAGCGTAGTTCCATTGGGACCCACACTAGGACACGTGTCAAAAGTTTTTATCAAGGGCAGAGCTGCAGGGAAAACTCAGAAAATTTTCCTTTTTACAAAAGAGAGTCAAACGGTAGAATTTTTCCACGGTTCCTTTGGCACCCAGCTTAGGACATGTTTCAGGCTCTTTGTAATTCCCACTTCCCTACGAACCTTAGTTGATTATCATTTTGAGTTATGCAGACTTTGGATATGGACATGATTTATACTTATGTTGATTAGCATGATGTTTTGTGACTAGATGCATTTAGATTATGATTGGATTTTATTTTCAGTATGACCTACACTGACTCATGGACAGACTATTGGATACCGATATTATTTTTATGTGGATATATTGCATGTGTTCTAACTTTGGATTCTTCCCCATGATGAGTAGAATGTAGCTGTTGAATTTACATTACTATAATTTTGGATAATGATGAAATGCATAATTAAGTTGTGATCTAGACCTAGAAATAATGATTGATTAAATTACGTATAGATGTTAGTAAATTTCATGCATATGGTTATTTTGGATATTTTGACATGGCCGCAAGGCCGAAGGAGGTATTTTGCATTTTGCAAGAAACACAGCATGATCACAACCATGAGGGGGATTGGGAACCAAACACAACAGGATGTCGGGTGGTTACAACATTTGGTCGTCAAGGCAACTAGTAAATTGTGTTGTGTTACTTTTATTCTTTTATGTGTTAAGAAAATTTCCATGAGGGGGAAATTTTCTAATGTGACCAAGGGGGTAAGAATTTTAATTGTTTTTTTTAACTTGCTTTAGTAGGTGATTTCTTTTGTGATGTCTTGTTGTTAAATTACTTTTTTTAAGTATGTTTAGGATTAAATTAACATCTTGCTTTAAATTTTAAGTTTTGGAGGGAAGTCAAGTGGGTGTAATAAATTTTGATTGCTGGCTCCTTGAGCCTTGTGTGCCCTCTTGTATTGAATGCTTGGTTTTGAGTGTTGACCACTCCATGTTCTTTGAATCTCGAATTTGAGATTGAGGGCAATTTTGGGGGACTTGTGGGACAAGTTAAACTTGTCCCACACTTCCCAAAACCCCTTACCAACCATATCTATGGGTTGGGAATCCAAAAAGGGGATTATTTATTGTTATGGGAAGGGAAATATGACTTTGGAGTGCACTTTTCCTCATTTTTCATTTAATGGTGCCTTAAGGCACATGGGGAAGGGATGGTTTTGGATTGTAGATGTCATTCAACCCAACCACCCATTTATGGTGTTTTGGGATTTGAGTTGACTAAAGGGAGGTGGTCTTGAGGATGTGTGATGTGGCATCCTACATGGAGCCACATCACCCTCACTCTTCCCCTTGTCTATTTATGGAAATTTCCTCTCTTGTTGAAGGGGTTGGAGTTTTGTTTTTGTTTTGTTGAAGAGTTCTCTTTTGTTATTTTGGGAGAGAAAAGAATTGGGAGAAAGAGAAAGAGAGAGTGCTTGGACTTGCATGCTTGGATTGATTTGGGAAGGAGCTTGGACAAGTTTCTTGGTTTAGGCTTCTCCAATGGAGAGGTAGGAAACCCTCTCATTTGTTTTGCTTTCATATTATTGATGCTTCTATGCTAGAATTGTGAAAAATGCATGTTTACTTTGGTGTATTGTGAAAAATGGATAGAATGCTTATTGTGTAGTATATGAGAGGTCTATGGGAATACTCATGAGGGAGGCAAAAGATTATATTAGGATATTGTGGAGGGAGTTTGAGGGGGATGCCCATCTTGGGTAAGAATGTTTACATTCTACCTTGTCTTTGAGGGAGCCATAAGAGGAGGGAGGCATAAGAGTATGGGAGGAAAAAGGGGTACTTGAGGGAGGCATAAGAGTCATAGGGGCTTGTGTTTTATTGTGGAGGGTTTTGGATGGGCATCTCATCTCAATTGGGAGGCATAAGGAAAACATTCCCATAGTTCCTTCTCTTGTTGGCTTGGATGCAAGCCTTGTTGTGCAAAGTAATGTGTTATTTGTATTTCCTTGTTGTTTCCTCCTTTTATTTTGAATGTTGTGAAGAAATTGTATTGTGGAAGCAAGTATTGTTGCCTTGAGTTGGAGACCACCCTTCATTGTGTTGTGTTTGGGGCTCAGGGGTCAATGGAGGAGATTGCTTCTCTTCTCCATTGAGTTTTGGTTGGGAGGAGAGTGTTGCCTCTCCCCCTATCTTGGTTGTGATTTGAAACACTTGGAACATGGAGCATGGATGAGAACACTTTGGAGCACAAGAACCTTGTTGTTGACAATGTTAAAACATCATGTAATCAACCACCTTGAGTGGGGAAAGAAATGTAATATTGTCTTGTTTTCTCTAGCTTCCATTATTGTAAATATGTTTTCCACATGAAGTAGGACATGTTGTAAAAGATTTGAAGGAAAAGCTACATTGAAATGATAGTATTTCTTACTCTAAAAATTCATTGGAATTGTTGTTGAATTCTTGTGGAATGTTGGAAAGAAATTACAAAAGATTATGCATGTTAGATCTCATTTTGTGGTTTAAAAGGAGGTGTATTGAAAAGTGGAATGTAGTGTATTTCCCCTTCTTTTACTATTGAAGAAAGGATTTAAGATTTAAATAGCCTCCAATATAACCATGAAATCATTAAGGCTCTAGCTCTATTATGCTTCTTCATTTATGAAATCATTGTCAATATATTTGCAAATTGTGAAAGGAGATCGAATCCGCTTGATAATTGCATACAAATATCCCTATTAAAATATGTAGGAGGAGGTTTTAACACAAAAATTCTAAGCTCAGTTAGTTTCTTACCCACCTCACATCCATTAGGAAACTAATGCTTTCAATATAATTGACATCCAAGTAATGCCCAAGCTAATGAAATTATTAATATCAGATTATAACAATATCAGTGTCCTATTAATTATTTTCTCTGTATATATTAACAAAAAGCTTACTATCATTAACATATATGCAACTAAATCACAACCTATTAATAGTATCAATGAAATGCATACTTAAACCTACGTAAGAGGTTCACTTATAATAAAAAACAAATTGTGCTTCAGGAATATTCTGGCATGAAATAGACCCGCCTTTATGAGTTTTATTTCTGGTTTCCACGGATTGTATACACTGACAGGTAGATTTTCAATAGAGAATCAATGTATTGAATTTTCTTCGGGTCCCTGGGTGACTTTCTCACCGTCCCCAATTTAAAATGATCTCAAATTTGTGAGATTTCCTTCCCGAGTGAGATTTGTCATGTTCTCTTAAAATGATCTCAAATTGGAAGTCAGATAGTCTAGGAAACCTTCAACTATAAACAGTCAAGGAAACGAACCCCACATCCTTCAATACAATAGTATGCATAGTTACAGCATGGTCAATCTTGTTGTGGCCCTATTATTTATTTACTGCAAGTGCACATTTAGAAATGGTTTGGCAGCTCAGCATAATTAACAATTATGGAAGCCATTTACTTGTAAATTATCTGTTTAAACCGGTAACATTGTACTTAGACAGGAAACTCTTAAGCCAAAAGGCAATTTGCGGGTATTAAGAAAAAAAATCCAACGTTTGTAAGTATCCTTTCATATTGCGCCTTTTGGAAAAATTATTCTGGGGACTATGCCAAATCGGGAGCAGAGACTTGGCGAAACAATAGTTTGAGAAACGCGCTTAAATAATCTGGTTTCATGGAATGCGTCGATCACAGGTATGCAAAAAGGGGCTCGTTCAAAAAGAATTATGACCAAATCTGACTACCCAACATTCTCCTCGACCATACTAAATAGAGCTCTCACAAATAGCTATCCTAAAATCAATCCACGAATGGGTTAAAGCATCCCTACATAGATAGATGTAAAACCTTAAAATCTCCTCATTCTAATATATACAAATAATCGATCTGGATCAGTGTCTCTATCTGAAGCAGGTTGATTTTTCTCCGAGAAGGAGGGGGGTCTTCTTCCTACTACTGTTATGATCGGTTTTTATAGAAGAAAAAAGGATTGAGGAGTGATAAGCGTTTCATTCTTGCGCAGTTTCTACCTATGTTGAATTTGCTTCTTCTTCTTTAGTGGAACTGTGATACATGCACTATATCCCTTGCAACATTGCTCCTTCTTTTAATATTTTATTACGAGTAGGGTTGTATTGATTAAAACAGTAAAAGAAATAACAAAAAGAAAGGGTAATCCCGAGTTTCGAGGATGCATTTGATACTGAACTGATAACAACACAGTCGGATGACCTGCCTTACCGTGTAGACCGCTGCCATAGTCCCTGTCACGTTTACCCTCGCAGTACCCACTGAAAGTGGAGGTAAAAACGTCCTTCACCCCCCCTTCTTGCCAAGTGGTTTGGTTGGGCGAACATTACATCTCAGTGGACACGAATGCAAGGGTTTCAGACCGCAAACTATCACTATGAATCAAGTCCTTCACTGCTGTGCCAGGTAGTCTTGACTGGGAAACTCACCCTTCCACTCACCTGCTCACTGGTCTACACTGTCTCAAACAACTACCACAATGAATACACATGGCCAGGACAACATCCATCAGCAAGCCGACCATGTAAATTATTAGATTTGCAAATCTAGTGGAAGTATGGGTTGAGCGGCGTAGCAGAGGAGATTGGAACGCCAGGGGAGGCTTGGTAAATGTGGCAGGTAGCCCGAACCACCCACCGTCCATCCATAACATTTAAGTAAGGTTTGAAATTTTTTTCCCCAATTTGACTCTCATTCAATTGAATTATTAAATAAATAATAAACGTTGATACAACATGCTATATAAGATAATAATGTGGTATGAATTGTGACAAAACTTTCGTATAGTATTCATACTAGGTAATATGTATGTCGAAACCAATTAGAATCATACAATGCAATAAAATAAACCAGTGCCAAGTGTATACCATAATGTGTGCTTCCCTTTTATATAATTATATATATACCTATATATAAATTTATATTTATATATGTTATAATGTATTAAATCAGGAGACAATGCGACATAATAGAATAAAAATAATAATAATAATAATAATAATCATAATAATAATAATAATAATAAATAATAAATAAATAAAAATCGAGTGGATAGTGTTTTCACCTCGAAATAAATTATATCTTATTCTAGGGTTAACCTCCATAATTATTGTTGTCTCGATATTATCAGACCTTAGGCTAGTAACTTCGAAGGACGACCTTTCTCTCCCTGTGAAACGTCGACTGAAATAAAATCAAACTTCTTTGACCTCGAAGCATTATCGTGATTGAAGTAGTTTCGAGTCTGTATGCGGACTCACCTTGCAAAGAAACAAAAAAAAAATTTGTCGCATTTTTGGGATGGATGTTTTGCAGCGCCATTGTCACTGGGAGCACGTCATCTCTTTCACGGCGTTACACTCTTTTTTAAGAAGCGGAGGTGTGGAGAAAAATTGTAAAATTTTCTATTTTTTCAAAAGGTTCATAATAGGTCAAAGGAAGCCCCCGAGCCTATTTTTGCATCATCCACGTGGACGACCCACATTCGAAATCAAAGATCAATGATTGCTGAGCATCTAAATCTGATTTTCCCCCCACTTTTTGTTTAAAACTCCTGGGAGTCTGAGTCTTTATGATCTCTTGCTATTTTCTACATGCCAAAAAGAGGAGCGAGTTAATTTTGATATCTAGAGTTTGGTGGGGGAGATTTCGAGATGACTTTCACCATTAAAATGGTCTGACTCTCAAGCCCAATTTGGTTTTCCATTTTTCTTCTCCTGAGCATGCAAAGGGTCAGATTTGATTTATATGGGGTGGAAGTGGTTGGCAAATGGATGGAGGCATGTTTTTCCCAAGAAAGGAGTTGAATGTGGGAAGAAATCGAAATTACTGATAAAAATAATGACACTTAAAGACTAAAACTATACTTTTAACAACATTACAATTAATAGAAGACTTTTGACACTTATCCTAAACAAAGCACAATGACCCTACCAAGATGAAAATGACATTGTCTTTATATCGTAACATGAACACTATAGACCTCACGTAAGAACTTATTTAGATGCATTATAAACAAAGTAACACTTAAAACTATATAACTGACCTGCAACATATATGATTGTATTTTAATCACACACCCGAGTCAATCTAACATTTTCATTACACCTGGCAATGAGAGATCTACGTGCACCTGTTTTTCAGTGGAAGATTGATTTATTGTGATTCGATGTGATGGCAAGAGGGAATTAGGAAATATACAGCCTGCAGGAGGAGACGTGGAAAAATACGTGTAGGGAGGCCAAATGAAGGAAATATGGTACGTTTCCTACTCTTTACCATTGCCCTTTTTGAGTTTCTAAATTAGACGACTGCTTGGAGATGTATGCAGACATGTGAAATTCAGTGTAGCCACAGGTAGATCTGGGCTCAATGTGGAGACGTTTGGTGAAGGTTGAGATGTGGCAAACATCAATGATACACATGTAACAATATGAACCTGAAACTTCAGAGCCGTGAAGCCATGATCTATATCACCTAGACCAGAAAAAAAATGTGGCAAATGTATAATATACTGTGCAAGATAGATATATACTCCAAATCAGTCGATCCCAATTCTTCTACTGTTGACAACTGTCCACATTGACGTTTCAACTAGCTGCCACGTTATTTCCACAAGATTGACAAGAATGTAGGAACTTTGATAGATCCACAACTGCAGAAAGCACAAATGACTATGAGTGGCGATGGAATGAATCCGTGGAAGACTGCAATTGTCGATGGAATTGATAATGGTTCTGGTAGGAGTCTGAGCTGCGCCTGGGTATGATCATCAATAGAATGTAATTAGAAATGGTAAGAATTGAGTCACAGCTTGCGGTGCCTTTGCCAATCAACAAAATAATACCAATCTAGAAGAGCATGCAGAATACGAACTGGGCAGGGTCGCAGATCCCTAATACTGGAAGAGCTCGCCAGGTTTACACATAGAACCCATCAATTTCAACAACCTCAAAAATTCATCTCTTGACAAAAATATGCATCCACGCCGTCTCACCAGAACCGTGTTGATCCAAGACGTAAACCATTAATCAACCATTATGCTGAGGAACATCACTGCTCTGATACCAATGATAAAAACTACAGAATTAAATTCGCTGAACCTTCTCTGTTAAACACTGCAGAATTGGATTAAACACCGAATAATAATATTATCAAATTTGAACTCATTCGGGATAGATTATACTGGAGGGATTACATACATATATAGGTAAATGACATCCTTAAACTAAGGAGTCAACTTCTATCCCTCATATCTCTCTCATGATCACTCAGCATCCCACTTATCTCTCCAACATGATTCTCTCCACCTTTATTTCAACTATCCCTTTATTCTCTCATGACGAGTTGTCTATTACAACTCATCATTCACTCACATAATGTAATATCTAAATATTACATTTTACAAATAGTAACTCACACACTATTAATAATGTTACAAACAATATATTCGTAACAATTTTGAAATGGTGTCGGTAGCGTCCTAATTTCTCCAAGCCATGAAAGGTTTGTTCTTTCCTTTAAGCTTAACTTTGAGTGTACTAACAATATTTATGAGTATGAAGCATTGTTGTTATGTTTTAGAATTGCTTGGAAGTATGGTGTCAAGGAAATCAATGTCAAAGGAGACTTAGAGTTAGTTCTCAAACAAGTCAGAAAATTGTATGCCATAAAGAATCGACGACAGAAACAATACAAGCATGCAGTTTGGGACTTCATTGAGATGTTTGATGCCTTTAACATTATGCATCATGACAGGAGGTTCAATGACCTTGCAGAAAAGCTTGTAGTGTTGGGTTCTTGGTTTTACAGTTTTGCAACATCCCCTTATTGTGAATATGAGGTGGAGGTGGTGAAAAGACCCTCTATCCCTGACAATATAAAACATTGGTAGGTTTTTTACGATGAGGCTCAGGTCAGAAGGTTCCTGTAAAATAATGGAGAGATTTCTGATCAAAACATTGATTTGGAGCAAATGGTCTGTACAATAGAGGGGAAGGAAACTTTATTTGGAAAAGGCATCATCCAGCTAAAGACCAACATGATTCCTCAAGGGCTGGTTGCTCTTGAATTGAATTTTGATAATGTTGACTACATTATTAATAGGAATATGGTAGCCTCAAGGGATTTTGGTTGAGTACTAGTCTCAGCAAGGATGAAAAGTAGTCATACATCCAGTTATTAAATAAATACCAGGATTGCATGGTTTGGACCTATTCTGAGCTCAAAGCATATACAGAAGACTTTTTCCAACATGAGATTCCCTTAGAGCCCAGTGTAAAACCCTTCAGGCAGAAGCAGAGGCCAATGAAGGCCCTATTATCTCTCAAAATGAAAGAGGAGCTGAAGAAGCTAAGGGATGGATGAATTATCCAGCCCACAAGGTATTCTTATTGGGCTTCCAACCTAGTGCTAGTAAGAAATAAGAATGGTTACATCAGGTTGTGTGTGGACTTCAGGAATCTAAATAAGGCCGCAATGAAGGATAACTACCCTTTACCTAACATGTAGCACATGCTATAGTTGGTGACTGGTTCTGAGTTTCTTTCTACTTTAGATGGCTTCTCTGGTTATAATCAAGTCATGGTGAAATAATAAAAAAGGATCAAGAGAACCTTCACTACTCCATGGGGAAATTATGTATATGTTAGGGTGTGCTTTGGTCTGATGAATGCTAGAGACATTTTTTAGAGAGCAATGGATGTTGCTTTTTCTAGTTACATCAATGGCTTTATTGTTTTTTACCAAGATGATGTAATAGTGTTTTCAAGAAGGAGAAGTGACCATTTGTTGCACTTAGAGAAGATCTTGATCAGATGTAGGGAATATGACATCTCACTCAATTCAAATAAATGCCATTTTGGAGTGCAGAAGGTAAAACTGCCCGGTCACGTTGTGTCACAGAAAGGAGTGATGATTGATCCAAAAAGAGTGGAGGCCATCAGCAAAGTCCTATTTCTAAGAACCAAAAAAGGAATTATGTCCTTCTTTGGGAAGATAAACTTCATTAGAAGGTTTATATCAAACTTTGCTGAGTTGACTATCCTAATCACTTCCATGTTAAAGAAGGATTAGATCATCAAATGGGAAGAGGTTACCATCCAGGCTTTCAATGGAATCAAAGAGGAATTGAACCATGCCCCTGTTTTGGCAGCCCCAAATTATAACAAACCTTTGCAGTTGTTTTCCTTTGCTTCAAAAAACACTATTTCTTTTGTCCTGCTATAGAGGGATGATGAAGGGGCTGAGAGGCCCATTGCATTTTTTAGTAAGGCACAACAAGGGGAAGAATTAAAATACACCATCATGGAAAAGAAGGAATTTTCCTTGGTCAAAGCAACAAAGTTTTTCATTCCTTATATTTTAAGTTCAAAATTTTTTGCTTATGTTCCCCATACCATGGTAAAAGACATCCTGTTGGAGATGGAAGTCTCAAGTAAAAGATGTATATGGGCTAAAAAATTGAAAGATTATGATATGGACATCCAAACCACAAAGTTGGTGAGAGGTTTGGGGTTATCTAAGCTTATGGCTAAGAGAAACTTGCAGACCATTGAGGTAAATGAGGTTGAAGAGGAAAGGGCAATTGTTTTTGAAAAATTGATAAATTATGATTGGTACAAGGATGTAATGTTCTATCTCAAACAATTAAACTGCCCTCAGCATTTGAATAAGAACAAAAAAAGAGCTCTTAAGCTGGATTCCTAGAAATATGTCATTACTGATTTTGGGTTGTCATTGAAGAACCCAGAGGGAGTCCTCTTAAGATGCATCACTGAAGATGAATCCCACAAAATAATTGTTGGTCTCCATGGAGAAGTTTATTGGGGGGCATTTTTCTGCAAGAGTCACAACACATAAGATTATAAGGGTTGGTTATTGGTGACTAACTCTTTCCAAGGATGCAACCATGTTGGTCAAAAGATGTGAGAGTTGCGAACATTTCTTTGGAAGGATGAAGGATTTAGACTCCCTACCTTTGTAGTTTGTATCCATTGAAGCCCCATTTAAGTAATGGGGAATGGACTTCATTGGTGAGATTTCAGACCATTCAAGTGCTGGCCATAAGTGTATTCTTGTAGCCACTGATTACTTTACCAAGTGGGTGGAACCAATCCCCACAAAGAAGGCTACACACCAAGTTGTCATGGATTTTTTTCTAAACAATATTATTTACAGGTTTAGAGTACCAGTCGAAATCATAGCTGATAATGCCATGAGTTTTAGGGCTAGACCTTTGGTGGAAATGTGTAAAGGATATGGGATCAATTTGACATATGCCTCTAACTATAATCCCTAAGGAAATGGACAATCTGAGTCCAACAATAAGAATTTTCTAAAGATTATCAGAGAGAACCTTGGAGTTGAACAAGATAAAATGGGGTGAACAGCTGAAGTTTAGGGTCTAGGGCCTGATAGGATCATTGTCAAAAGAGCCACTAGAAAGAGCCCATTTGAGGTGGTATATGGGACTCAAGCCCTGCTGCCCCTATATAAGTAATTATATTCATATCATTTCATTCAACAACTGGAAGATCAAGAAGTGAATCCTCATGATACCTGTATAAACCAGATTGTTGAAACTTGATGAAGAGAGGAGGGCATCTCACTAGAGGCATATAAGGTTCAGAGAAAAGCTAAAGAAACTATTTGACAAGAAGGCCACTCCTAGAGCCCTTTAATATTGGAGATCTTGTGCTAGTATGGGATATCAGGCATGAGGATAAGGGAAATCATGGAAAGTTTGATTCATTGTGGATGGGCCCTTACTCCACTGACATCAAAAATGGTGAAACACAATTTCTTCTTAAAGGATCTAGATGGTGAATTGCTTGAACTTCCTGTTAATGGAAGGCATCTGAAGAATTTTTTAGATTGATTCCTCTGAATCAAGGTAAACAACTCGTGTATAGTGTATAGTTTGTTGATTGTGTCCTATTTTTTTTCTTTTTTGCTCGTTTTGGTCCTTAGTGAATTGTTTTTGCTAGCTCTCTCTGTTTGTTTTTGAAGATGGATCTTAGTTTCTACTCTGAAAGATGACTCTGCTACCCAATGGATAAATTTTGGCACTTGGTCTACTTTTGTCCTTGTGTCACTTGCAGGGAGTGCCCATCCCTGAGTCGGAGCCAATGTTGGTGCATAGAAATTGTCTCGCCCCGTTTGTGCCTTTGAAGATTTACTTATTCGCGGCCTCTTTCACTTTCTTCTTCACCATGTTGTGCCTGGTTGTTTTTTTTCCACTTTTAGTCTTCTCCTGGGTCGAGGATCATATGAGAGTCTATATTTGTGTCATAGTTTCCTTTGTTCCTTTGGAATTGCTCTGCATTTTGAGTCTCCCATGATTTGTTCCTTCAAAACTCTCATTTTAATGTTTCCTCCATTTTCCAAAGTCAAGATCTATTGTCCCTATCATATTTTTCCTTAAATAATCATAGAGAAATGAATTGATGTGTCCCCGAGGAACATATTTGAGTCTTGCAACATTTCTAAAATATTTTTCCTTGAAGAAAATTTCACTTTTAGGCTCAAATGGTCATTTCTCTGTGTTTTACTATTTGACAGGTATTTCCCCTGGTTAAATTTGCATCCTTGTATCAACAGGGAAACATGCCATCATTTGGTTGGATGCAGCTCAGCCGGACACTTCAAAAAATTTATAAAAAACCTTAACTTTAAAATGTGTCAACCTGGAGGAATGACATTCGTTTAAGAATCAAATTTTTTGTTTGGATTTTAAGTAGCATCGGGAGGACACATGGAGCATTGGCAAGAAAGAGACACGTGGAGGCTTCCACTGGGTTTCCCATACTTAGACAAATTTTTATGCAGATAGAAAAAGTTTGGTGGAATAGGGGACATATGGTGAGCTTGCACTCATTCAAGATCTCCTCCTTCGGGAAAATTTTGAAATTGCTCCCTGGAGACACGTGGAGGAACCGCACATGTTTGGGAACCAAACTTTGCGTTTCATTTTAAAGAAGCGTCAAGATGACACGTAGGGCACTCTAATCACTTTGCATTTTACATAGAATTTTCAATGGCCAAAAGGAGACTGCCTCAGAGATTGACAAGTGGCACCTTCTGTTGAGCTTCAAGCTTTCAAACAATTTTTTCTGGAGTAGGACACGATGCGAGCCTACTATCATTCAAGGTATCAAATTTTTGGCACTACCTCAAGGTGGGCCATGTTGATAAATGGGAATTTGAAAATTCATAGGGGACAGAGAGGTGGACCATCGGAGGTAATTCAAACTTTTCACCTATTTGCTTCCTAAAGGTTAAAATGGAAAAAATGGCTTGTGAGCCCAATGGGAAATAGTCGATGTTTTGCCCCGGTCAATGGCGGAGGTGCAGACCCGTGGAGTAAAATTGAAAAAATTTCCTTTTGAGAAAAAAGAGTTAAAAGTAAAAGGGGAAGTGTAGTTCTGCTCAGAACCACATTGGGACATGTGTCAAAAGTATTTCTCAAGGGAGGAGCTGTGGGGAAAACATGCAAAATTTTCCTTTCTCCAAAAGAGAGTCAAAAGGTAGAATATTTTTCCAGTTCCTTTGGGACCCACCTTTAGACATTTTTTAGGCCCATTTTTTAAAAGTAGAGGTGAAGAGAAAAATTGAAATTTTTTCCATTTTTTCAAAAGGGTCAGAAAAGGTCAAAGGAAGCACCCAAGCTCGTTTTTACATCATCCATGTGGACAACATACATTCAAAATCAAATATCAACGGTTGTTGAGCGTCTAAATATGATTTTCCCCCCATTTTTCTATAAAACTCCTGGGAGTGTGAGTCTTCATGATCTCTTGCTATTTTCTACATGCCAAACAGAGGAGTGAGTTAATTTTTATATCTAGAGTTTGGTGGGGGAGATCTGGAGATGACTTTTTCCATTAAAATGGTCTGACTCTCAAGCCCGATTTGGTTTTCTATTTTTTCTTCTTCTGAGCATGCAAGGTGTCATATTTGATATGGCACGAAAGTGGTTGGCCAATGGATGGAGGCATGTTTTTCCTAAGAAAGAAGTTGAATGTAGGAAGAAATCAAAGAGATTTTCCCTCGAGCACCTGGAGACTTTTACAGATCTGATTTTTTGAATCATGAAAGAATCATGGCGAACAATGGTGCATTTAAATTTTTTATCTTTTAGGAGGAAGGGGCTCTGTTAGAAATGTTATAAATAGAAAGCATTTTTTGTGTAAATGGTTGGGAGTTTTTGGAAAGATCATGATTGATTTTCTCCAGTAGAAAAAAACTTGATAGAGCCCATCCATTTTGAGAAGCCATATAGAGAAGCCTATATATCTCTCTTTGTGTCAAATTTGATCATGTCAAGGTGTTTACAAGTGTAAATCCATTGAAAAGCTTTGAGATTTTTCTAGAAAATTTCCTTTGCTGATAAATTTGATGAAACTTTGATTTATTCTATGTCAATCTTGAGTAAAGTGTACTTATTTCATTTCTGAATGCATATGGGTAGTTTTTCTTGTTTGTATTGAAATCTTGTACCAAAAATATATTCCAATCAAATAGATCTCAATCCTTGTGATAGTTTAGTGACATGTACAATTTCATTTCTCAGAAGAGCCTTCATTTGGGAATGGGATAAATGGTTTAAAATCATTTTTGTTTCATTTTGTTGATGGAAATTAGTTGTAATCGTCTGGGTGTACCTCAGGGGTGACTTGGTTTAAATCTTGGTGCTTTATTGGGTCCTCTAACTCAAGCCTTTATGAAAAAATTCTTGCTAGTTGTGTGAAAGAGTGCTAATCAGGGGCCTCCATTGAAGCACATATTCTAGTTAAGGAAACGGATTAACGTTTGGTAGCATTTTGTTGATTGAATCTTTCCATTTTGTATGAGCTCTCAGGGATTTTGTGATTCAAATCCATCCTTTCTCCACTCCGACCAACATTTTATTTAACAAACAACTAATCCTACCCATATTACCCCTATTTTTTCTATGTATACCCACACAAGACCAAAATACTTTTACTAAAGTAGGCAGAACATATCAGGGTCTCAAATGTGTTTAGTAACCTTTGCATTGTTATGAAGATATCTCCATGATATGGAAGTGACATGTTGTGAGATTCAGATATGGTGTGTTGATCATATTTTCCACAAGGTCTCCTTGACAAAAACTTATGCAAAAGAAAGGTACATGTATCTCCTTTCAAATAATAGAGGTTACAAAATAGGTTCTCTTACCTTGGTTAAAAGGCACAACGTAAAATAGTTAGGATAAGATCATATCCGTTTGAGGTGCTATCCATCTCTCCACAAATCCAAGAAACAAAGGGACAACTAGATTTCTCCCTGGCTACAAAATGACATAGATTTATGATCTATCTGCCTCTAAGCTCCCTATTGAATCTATGTTGCTACTTGGCTCGAAAAGGAGCAAAAAATTGGGTACCAACACTATGTAGCATTTTGAAGAAGTTTTTTTACCAATTTATTTGTATTATCTATTATGAATTCATCTTTTTCAAATAATATAGTTTTCTATTCATGTTTTACATATAACATGTAACTGCTGATGCACCAATTGGTTAATGTTATATTTCTATTTACTTTGTCATATTCAGGTACCATTATTAGGGCATTTACAATTACTATTACCTTTACATTAGCAATGACATGATAAGAATGACATCATTTTAAAGGTTAGTAGTTGCAAAATTTACTATATGTCTATAAACGGTTCTTCCTATCAATTTGTATTAACATTGTTCCTTTTTCCCATGCATAGACCTACATATAGATCTTCAAAATGTGTCTTTCTAATCATTCTCATTTGCATATGTTTTATGCAATATATTTGGACACAAGTATAAACCCTCATAACATCCCAAAAAAACTGTAAGAAACTTCCATTACTTTTACGTGTACATTTGGGAAGGTATGTAACACCATCTACATTATCTTTTCAATTTAATTTAGCTTCATACAATACATGGAAATTTGTATTTTTTTTGAACATTACATTGGTTACAATTATAGTACTTAGTTTCTTTGAATACATTTACCCGCCTTCTTTAAAACATGCCCAGAAATTGAGGTTACGTAAACCATTAAAAAAATGGGTAAAATAACATAACATATAGAAACAAGGTTTATAAATTTACATTTACTTAAAAACAAATTGCGTAGGAAAAAAAAGGCATACTAATATATAAAAACATAATAGAAAATATCAAACAACAACATGTGAAGCCACTTCGATTTCCAAAGTAGTAACAAGACTTGATAGTAATAAAGACTCAAATGACAAGGAAGTAATTATTGCTGAAACATATATACTGCAAAATACGCCATCATTTTTTGACATTGACAGTGCATTGCACTATGATAATCTATTTCGAAGTACATCACTCAACTACAATGCAGGTGATTGTCTTTTTGACACAATTCAAGTATTATTGCATTTTAAGTATACGTTGATTGAAATGTGTATGGGTACAATAGACTTTTTTAGATTATATTTAAACAATATAGACCCAACAAGAATATCGTCGTATGAAAATGAATTGCATGTTGATATGATTTTCGATTTACATAGGATATGTGAGAAATACATTTACTTGAGTAGGATGAGGCTTTATGCAAATGAAAATAGAGATGGCTTTGAGATATGCCTATGGGGTGATACATTTTGTATCCATTGGTTATCAAAATGGCTTGACATTTCAATTTATATATGGTCAGTTACCCACTAAAGAAAATATCTTCACTTTAACAAAGAATCATTGATACCACCATATTCAATATTATTCAACAATAGAAACCTAACTTGTGGCCACTCTGAACCTTTGTTCTATAAGATAATAATCCCATGACAAACTCTAGATATCCATACAAAGTTATCACATACTTGCAATGATCTACTTCCTATTTGGAATGTCATTGCTCCTAAAATGGAAAGGTACGGACTTTTAAATACACATGCATTTAGTAATGACTATGGTGAAAGCATGTTCACTACAATTAGTATTTTGAAAATAGAAAATTTTAATGCAATGGTTCTTTGTTGGTGTATGGTACAATCTTTCACTAATGCAATTTTAGAAAAAGATACATATGCAATCAAATGCTTAGAACTATGCAGCCCAAACTTTGGCCAACCAAAAAAAAATCAAGTTTTCGATCCACAAATATACATTGCTTTGTTTGGACTACCATATGAAAAAGGTGGTATTGAAACTAGAGATCTATGCTTGTTATGGATTTCTCATATTATACAAACAAAACCCAAAAATTGTCAGCAAAAAGTAAAACCATTGTTCATCTATATGTCTTTTGCTTGCAACCGAAAGAACCTTTAATGTCATATTATATGAAACAAATATAGTGCATATTCATTATGAGCCATTAAGTCATTTCCATTTAACAGATTCCATACAAACGCATATTGAAAACTTCATTCATTCATCCACTACCCATATAACAATAGAAAATACAATGACCAATGAGGTGGAATTGACAATAAGGAATGAAAGTGAGCCAAACAAGTCTAAACAACATTCAACACTACTATTTTCTACTGCAAAGGCAAAAGTAGCCACCGGTACAAGATTGCACCATTTAAAAGCCCAAATAAGAAGAATAAAAGTAAAACAACATGTAACTCAACAAGAAAACAAAATAGAAAATGCAATGACCAATGAAGTGCAACTGACCATAAGCAATGAAAATGGGTGAAACAATTGTAGTCAGCATACAACATTACCATTTCCTACTGTAAATGAAAATGTAGGCACTGCTATAATATTGTACCATTTAAAATCCCACATAAGGAAAACAAAGGGCCAAGAACATACAATGCAACAACAAAACAAACAAACAACTAACACAATTACAATGTACCTTTGTGCTATAGCAGATACACCAACACATGCCTGTGCTCTTTGTGAACATTTCCATTTCAAAAAAGACATAACCACGATTACCAATAATACTATCAATGATTTTTTGTCTTTATGTAGTGACATATCAATAAAAAATCTTACATTTGGGGACAATATATGTAAGCAATACAATAATGACATTCAACATCAATTACTTTCTATATTTGTTGCTCCTTTCAACATAATAAGAAATGGTAAAATAGCTTCAGTTCATAGATTAATCCTTGTAAAAGAAATACTTCTTTCTTTATGTATGCCATTTGCACAAATAAGGCAACTTGGATACAAAAGACAACAATTTTGTCTTAGTGGAACACTCATTAATGTGCCTGTTGATTTTAACCAAACACAAGAAGCATTGCCAAAGAAAATAATTAAAACAAAAACAATAGCAATTCAGATTAAAAATAAGTTGGAATACAAAAGTGCATATCTAATAGGAAATGTTAGGCCTAACTACATCATGCAGGCATTAATGGAACTATGTAAATGTCCCTTTTATATCGACAATCATGTAGTTGTTATTAATGACTGGCATAGTAACTTTGAAACACAAATTGCAAATGAAATAGACAACATTGCAAATATAGAAGAAATAGATTACAATCCTAATGGCATTGAAGCTGAACTAGTCACAAAATCAGTTGTACATGCATATGAAAATTCTCATTCAATAAGAGACCTTAAGGAAAATGTTCTTGCAACTACACCATGAGAAGAATTCAAACCCTTAGGCCTTTTTGAGGACAAATTTTGTGAAGAAATGAGCTTCCCTACTTTATACTATGGGATGCATCATGACAATGATATTACAAAAGGATTCCAATACTAAAAAAGAGCAAAATGGGAGCTACTGCATCATAGAAATGATTTCACAACTCACACTACCAACCTTTTATTCAAAGCAATTAAATTTATCTTGTAACAAGTCTCTAGTTGTGCATGGATATGCATACGCAAAGGTCAATTAAAAGGGGAAAAAATATACGCCAAAGACCTTAAAAACAAATCAGGTGTGTCCAACATCCTTAAATTGTTAATAGTATTTACAAGTTAAAAAACCATCCGAACCTCACCTAATTATTTAGCAAAGACCAAACAAAACATATTTAAATTGATAAGACAACTAGGTGCACCAAATTTTTTTAGTACGGTAACAAGTACTAATCACATGTGGACACCACTATGCAATGCACTATGTGTTCTATCTGCTAAAAAAGAAGGCATAGCAAAAACATTGACGATGATAACATTGATCCAATTATAAGGAAAAACCAAGTAATTTGTAGTCATTAGTTTAATCATAAGATAAATGCATTTAAAAAATTGATGTTGACTAACGATACTCTATTTTGAAAATTCTTGACTTCTTCTTTGTAACAAAATTCCAAAACTGTGGAAATGAGCATGTGCATTTTATGCTTTGGGTGAAGGATGCTCCTGTTTATGGAAAGAGTTCACATGAAGAAATATGAACATTTATAGACAAATATATCTCTACAAATTCATCACTAATTGACACGAATTTAGCAAAAATGCAAACCCACCATCATACGGAAACATGTACAAAACACACAAACTCACATTGCAGATTTAATTTCCCATTACCACGTATGGATGAGACAATAATACTAGAACCTTTAGAAAATACAGATGCCATAACTAGAACCATAACAAAACAATTTTTCCAAGACCTACAAACAAAGAAATATAGCCACTGCATAACATTTCTAAATTTCTTGAAACTCAAAACTTAAGTAAAGAATCATATCTTGCACTATTACAATCTCTTCTCACTCATCCTACCATAATCTTAAAGAGGCATCCACATGATATGTGAACAAATGCATTTTCCAATAAATTAGCAAGCATATGGTATGGAAATATAGATGCACAGTTCATTTTAGATGCTTATTCAGCTGCAACTTATTGTACATCATACATGAATAAATTAGATAATAAATTGACAACTACTTTTCAGAAATACGCAAAGATGCAACAAAAAATAATGAAAGTGAAATGTAATTTATACACTGTCTAGGAAGTATTTTACTTAATTATCAACAAATGTCTACGCATCAAGTAGTGCACATTGTGCTTTCATTGCCATTGCATTATGGATACAGGAAAACTATTTTCATAAACATATCCCCAATTACAAATAGGACATTCATTTTAAAACCTCCTAAGTTGCTTGCTAAAGAACGTGACAATTCTGAAAACGTTTTGTGTGCTTCAATTAGTGATGAATACAATGTAAGGACTATATCATTAGAGAAGATATACGTTACAAAATTTTCTACATACTACACAAAAACAACTAAAAATATGAAACACTCTTAAAAACCTAAAATCATACATTACATAAGATACAATAAAAATGTCGATGCTGAAAACTATTACAGAGATAAATTGATGTTGTTTATGCCATTTCGCAAACCAGAAGAATCATTGACACGTAATTTTGACACACGGTACTCAGCATTTTTTACGTACTAGACATTAGTAAATGAAAATGAAAACCAATTCATTATAAAAGAAGATCCTCAATGGGGAAACATAGATATTGTTGCTTACAACAATGAAAATGAACCCAACTTAACATTTGACTATGAAAATGTAAATGATCCTAATGGTCCTAAGAACTTTGAGGAATATGACATTGAAAATGACTTTGAATATGCCACAAAAAATAAAACAATTTAGAACCAACCAAACAACAACTTCAACATAAGAAAAATCCCTTTCTTAATAGATATTGAACAGTACTTTGCTTTGCAATGATAATTAAATGAAGAACAATAGATTATAGTAAAGGATATCAACATGAAGAAGTTGTTAGCTTAAAATGACCCATTCCATTTATTCTTAACAGGAGGTGCAAGTACAGGTAAAACCTACAATGCAAAAGTAATATACTAAACAATATGTCGGTTTTACAATAGGAAATTAAATAGAGATCTCTTAGAAGTAAAAGGCATTATCGTAGTATACACAGGAAAAGCAGCATAAAATACCAATGGTGTAACTGCTCATTCTATTTTCCAGCTACCTTATCAAATGTCAAAGATGTTGCCATTAAACGTAAATACTCTAGATACAATGACCAAATACTAGAGTGAGTTACAGATACTATTAATTGACAAAGTATCATTAATTGGAAGCCACGGGTTATTTAATATAGACAAATGTCTACGTGAAATTATGCATAAGCCAACCAAGCCCTTTGGAAATGTAAACACTATTTTCTATGGGGACTTATACCAAGCCCAACTGATTCTAGATTCATGGTTATTCAAAAATCCAATCATAAACAATGAAACAATACAATATACATTTTGGCAAGACTATGACAAATTCTTTCAAGTGGAACATGTAATGCGGAAACAAAATTGTATGTTCATACCAATCCTTAACAATATTATAACTTGCACCCAAATAAATGTAGATATTCAATACTTAAACCACCACTTCTATAGACCCCCACCATTCGATCCAAGATTCCCATACTTATTTAACAAAATAATCCATGTTGACCACCACAACAGGAACATGCTTATGCTTCTACCAGGAGAAATTTTCACATTAAATGCAATTAAATACATAGAAGCTAACCTCATTTAAAATGACCTGGGAACTAACAAAAAACCAGTGCTACCAAAAACTATAACACTAAAACAAGACATTCAAATAGAATTGAAGTGGTAACTACAACATAAGCGATGACTTAGTCAATGGCATAGATGGAATATTCAAAGATTTTACAACTGGAACTCCTAACTTAATTTGGATATAATTTAGCAATATCCACATTGGTAAATGTGAACGTATCAAAATGAAAACCATGTACATAGAAAAAATCAATAAGCACTTCACTCCTATAAAAAGAATTACAAAACAAATATGAATTAACAAAAAACTATTACCCACCATAAATTCCCCATGCAAATACCCTGTACCAGACCCATGCATAGATCCCAACGCCTCACAATGAATGCATTGGATTTAAACCCTCACAAAGTAAATTTCCATGGCCTTATATACATAGCAATTTCATGTGTAAAAAATATTGAGTCATCGTATCTTATACACAAACTACAACCAACCAAATTGGTATTGTCCACTGACGTAGAAACTAAAATGCATAGGGTTCTACATTCTTCAAAATGGGCACCATTGTACAATTTCATGCAGCCAATTCCCAAATACTTGCGCTTTTTCTCACTCAATACCAGAAGTTTAGAAATACACATTCAACACATAACCCATGATTTTACAATAATGTAATTATACATAGTTTTTTTACAGGAAACACAAACTTCCAAAATGCCAACCAACAAAGATATCTTGAAAATATTCAACATTGTTCCTATCATGAATATTCACGGGATTCTCACATGCTGAGGTAAAAAAATCAACCACGACAACATTAAAAAATTTAGTACATCCCACGTTGACAAGTACTACAATTGATACTTCATATTTGAATATGCATATACAAATAACAAACATATATTTGAGGCCATCAAGCCGGCTAATGAACATTACAAGATTCTTAGAAGTTGTCACCTCTACTTTACCACCGGATATGCAACTCATTATAGTTGGAGACTTCACCATTGACATGGAAAATTCCAAAATCAAAACATACCAACTTTGTAACGAAATACAGCAAAAAAACCTCCTCCTTGTACCAACCATTGTAACAACTGATAACAACACACAAATAGACCATTGTTGGATGAATATGAATATTAAAAAAATCACCATTGAAGTTAGCCATGCATATTGGAAAAACCATAATGCACTTTTAATTTCATTCCCGGTTTCGTAACAAAGAAAAATAATTACTACAAAAGCAAGAGGAAATACAAAATACATCTCCAAATACATTTAAAAAGGTATTTGTTCCTTAATCTTGTACTATGTACACACCTAAAACCATAGCCTTTTTTACGTAGCTGTTACTTATTACATAATTTCTATTGTTGTAGGTACCATGGAAGACATAACTGCAACTACCTAGGTTGATCTCGCATCACAACAATCACCAAAGAGGTATGCTCTTTACAAATTTTAATCTCTAATTACATTTTTACATTTTTGCTATCCATACCTAATTGATTTCCTTCTTCTAATTATGTTCAGGCCAAGGAATGAAATCCCAACAGTAATAAATGTTGACGATGTAAACAAATACAAATTTGGGGAAATATTTGAGGGCAACATCATGGCTGTATATAAAACAGTCCTCGACAAGCAACGAGGAAAAGAACTGCTGTGTTTTGACCTCACAGACAAAAAAGGTGAGATGACAATAACAGTTAACATTACGGTAGTTCTCATTAAAACCCATGAACATAAAATAATCCCGCAAAAAGCCATCCACATAACAAACTTTAGCATTGCTCGAAAAAGTGACTATGACCACTATGACTGTGACTTCATATTGTTGATCACTGAAACCACAACCATAAAATCTATTGATTCTATTTTCCCTCATCATATGTTCCTCACAAATTCAAGTATCCATCAGCTATTGTCCACTACTCACCATTATGTAACTGCAACCACAGATGTCATTTGTACATTGTGCCAAAAAGTAGGAAACCAATTCATCATCTACATTACAGATGGTAACTTGCCCAATGAAAAAGCACGTGTAAGCCTCACACTCACTATAGAAATTATTTAATGGCATTCTCATTGCAAAAAAAAAACAACTACTATTTCACTTAATGGATGGTAGGTATATCTTTTCCAGACACTTGAAGTAGATTTCCATATGATTCAAAAACAAATCCTGAGAAAATAACTGGCAATATACCTTTTCAAAAACCTAGCAAAGCAGAACGAAAGCATAGACAAGAGCTTACGCAGCACTCAATCCACCTTTTTGACCACTGTAAATGCAAAACGATCTCTGGAACACCTACACTTACTTATCGATACAACAGTGAAGGTACTAATAGAAAATCCATTCTTAAATTAGCCTTATACTTTTCAAATACTTTAACATTGGCAAAACTAGTGCTAATACAATTTTACCCCAAGTTACTACTGCTACATTAATAACTACTGCTACTTTAATTTTACTTCAACTTACAATCAATAGTATACTCATTGATGTATCAAAACCATTTAAAAAAATATCTTACATAAATATTTTTGAAATACACAAATTGCAAAAAAATGGAACACTTCCTTTCAGCCTTGGGTATGGGCTGCAGTTGTCTTATGATGCATAATCAATTTATTTGTATCAAACTGCATTTGATTGGTTACTTTTTTCATTCCACCTCCTCACTCATCTTCTAATTTCAAGGTTTACGAGACCACCAATACCCCTTATGTTCTTCACCTTTTCACAATTATTCATTTGTATGTTCTTGACTCTCCATGATATGACTTCTATCTCCGTCAAATTATTATTGGAATGCATATATAAGTCCTCAAGCATAGGAAAACAGTCTTCACAAATTGAAATCTTGGATATACTTTTCCGGGATAACGACATTCTCTAGGTAGTGATAATAGCTCTTCACAATTAATTAATTGTAGCTACACCAAAAATAGCAATGAGCTGAATTTTTTTTCTATCCCTTTTCTACTATTCATAAGTACTTCACAAATGAACCTTAGCTTCACATCCATTTGATTTCTTTATAATCATCAAATATCACTCTTTTTTTCACATGTCATTTTTCTTATTTATCTATAGCTGCCAATTCTTCAAGTTTCCATCAATTTGCCACGTTAATTTTGTGTCACTTTTCATTTCTTCTTCCCTGGGCCATTGCTTACATATAACATTACTAACAGTTTTCAAAGTTTGATATCATTATATTTGTTCTTGTATTGGTTTGAAGTTTCTTCTCCAATTTAAAAGGATATTCAGTTTTACTCTAATAGAATATGTCTACTTTGGTATTCCTACTTCATGAAATTAGCAACGATTTCCAGTCTTCCAACTGCAATAGACTTTGTTTCCCTACTTTATCTACAACTCTATTCTTATATACATATATATTAATAGAATGTTTGTCAATGTATACATGCACTGAATTTGTTTTTGTTATTGTACATGATGAAGAAACATTGACCATTGCAAAGGCCTATTCCAGTCCATTTGAACTTATTTGTAAAAAATCCAACTTGACTATTGATCGTTTGCCACCATTGCATACATACATAGTGTATTGAAGTAACTTCCAATAGGAATACCCATATGCATATTACCATCGTCTTCTATGCACCATTAAAAGTATAGACAAAACATACATCCAATTCATAGCTAAAAACAAGCTTTTACCTGAATTGATACCTTCTCTTACTCCTATAACATACCCGCAATACATAGAAGACAAAGAAACTGTTAGAGAACAACTATCACAGTTCGTATTGCACTGTAACTTTAAAAATAATATAATCAGAAAAATGAAAACTACTCTAGACGAAGGTAAGAAGCCCTATCATACTTTTTAATTTTCAGCAACATTGTGAATAATAGATGCTCTACTCATATTAACATTCACTTTCATAACTCTACAAGCATTCCACCCCAGTTTTAGTCACAAGAAATAAGCTACGCATCTTCAAGCCATACAATGTCAGTGCCATCATTTTAGGGTAAACTAGTTTCCCCATGCACACATATGCCTCAGATACTCCATTTCAAATACAAATGAAAAATAATTTTCAAACTACAACATATTTCTTTTACAAATCTATAACTGGCACTCCACTCGGTACACCAAAACCTTTCTGAAATTCCTATTTACCATAACAAAAATTGTTAATTCACACCATTTTCTATAGTCATAGTTTACTACAAACAACAATAAGCTATATGCTTATATTTTTACTTTTCAAAGTAATTATGTTTAATATGAATGGATTGAAAGACTTTTACATTGCATCCTAGATTGGAATAATATTGTTTTATTTCTTCGGCAGTTAATTTGAATGGTTACAAATAAAAAACAACGTTGACTTTCAGCACTGCTTCTGCAATTCTCTTCACATTTAGTTCCTAATTTGTTTCAATTTCTGTATTCGCTTCCAAATCTTTCTTTTAGCATACTCTCCACAAGTCAGAGAGTCAATCAAATGACTTATTTTCTGAATAACTTCGTCAAATGATGTCCAAATGATTTGAAACTAAAACTGCAGCATCACGACACATTTGATCACATGGTCAGCGTAATTCATGATGAAAATTCATTGAGCCAATTCTTTGTAATGTGCATTAAAACTGAAGAATCAATAAAAGAATAGATTTATATCCTCATTCCGCATTGGATTTTACCTGAAATGGGTTCTAAATCTCTTTGTATATTTTTTCAAATGTTTATTAAAAGCTTTTGGCATAGCAGACATATTGCAGGAATCTCAATTTGAAGACTATGGTACCCCAACTTCGTTCCGCATTAGATTTTTCCTGAAATAGCTTCTAAATTTCTTTTTTGTGCGTTCAATTATGTATGTGCCCTTGCGTGTGTACGAAATCTATTTGCATCTTCACACATTCTATTTTACCCAAAGATAATTGTCACAATTATTAATTATATCACACTAATTTTCTCCATATTTATATTGAGTTTCAGTATCATTTCCAATCAACAAATAACATAGGAATTTGTGTGAATTGTAGTAAGCATATCTTAAAAAGTACACAGATCATTATTTGAATTCAAGGCCTATGCGTGATTCTACAACTTCTTATGCATCTGCAATATCTATACGTTTCTTTAACATTTTAGCTTTCTTTCTCATTTTCTATCAAATTGGACCTTGCAAGCTTAGTGAAAAGAGATGAGGACATGCTTGAATAATAATATTCCTTCTACTAAGCTCCCAACAACTACGTTAAATTTTTTGATAGTTTGAAAAGAAGTATAACTCTCGTTTCAAATGCATGATTTTCGTTGAAGTTGTATAAACAAATACTTTCGAAACCAAACAAACCACATTTACAACATCAAAACAGTTTACAACCAAACAACAAAGACAATGCATCATTACCATAATGCTTTCATGATAGGTGTTACTGCTGCAATGCTGCCCTTGTTTGTTATATATTACTTTGATTCATAATATAGGGCTTACGTAACATCAACTTATTATATGTTTAAATCATGATAGAGTGTACAATAATCGTTAAAATTAATACCTAATTGTTATTGTTACTAGTTCAATTTGTCAAAATTATAGGAACTCCTTGCCCCAATACATTCTAGGAACTCATCACAGTTAATTAGGGCATACCTATATATTATTTATAAGAATATTTGCACTACTTGAAGACCTCAATTTAGATTTACAAATCCCTTTATGATGTTTTTTATCACTAACGATCTAGGGATGTAAGTATTTCCTTGTTTTCCTATTTTGTTTTAAGAGTACTAGGTTTACAAATCAGGTATATATTTGTTATAATTATTTATATGTTTGCAAGCATTTGTCAATGTTTAACAAATTTTTTATTCTTTCTACTGTTGAAAGAAAATTTGTTGGAAAATTATAGTGGTTATGCTTGTTAGTTGATCTTTTTTTGTACCTCTCATATTTTTCTTTTTGTTTCTATACTTCAAGGTTGTTGACGGTCTTTCCGCTAGGTTTATAGAGTCTGAAGAGTAATTATTCATCCACATCATCATTTGTTGACTCGAATTTGGTCACAATTAGTGAAAGAACATAAAATAACAATGATCCACTCCCTTCCTTTCATCTATTTACAAAATGAAACATATTTGAGATCTAAAAATGTGGTTGCATCTTTAACAATATGCTCTTAATTTGAACTCAAGATTTTTTTATTTACATAAGTGTGTAATGCCCACATTTTACACATACAAATAAATCACACATAATAAAATGATTTTTTTTGGCTTACATCATTTGATACATAACACCAACATAGGATCACTTAGGATAATATACAACCATGAGGAGTTTGTGTAACAGTGGACCCATATATATCACATGATAAAACCATATACACATCTAAGCCACATTTCCAGAAATGGCAAAGTACTACAATGACCAACTTCAATATACCCTTACTCACAGGAACTTCCCACAACACATCGTCTTTCATGGTGAAATATTTATTACAACCATATTTTCATTAGTTGAATATAGTGTTTGAAAAACACACATAACATCTGACCCTTCGTTCCTCTACAACTAGGTTGTATGTTTTAGTTGAACATTTCACCTATATTGGTTCCTTTGGAATTTTCTCATTTATCTTATGGAAACAACTTTATAAATCATGATTATGATGAGGAACATATACACACACATGCATCTTCTTATATTTGAATGAAGGATTTGTTTGAAAGAGTAATGTTTTCTTTTCTTGGAACATACTCTCCTTTCGAGGAAAATTCAAAGGAAGAAAAAATGAGGGTTACTAGATCAATAGAAAACCTATCCCAAGTAATTTTCATAGCCTTGTTTGATACTAAAAATACACTCTTTTAGTCTTCAAGTTATTACAACCAACTATGTAGGTTAACTAATTAATTTGTATCACTCTTGATTCACAATCCGTTGCTCCAATTAGGAATTCATATCTTCACAATTATATTACACATAGAAGGGTACATTAAACCTGTGTTCCCATTGTGGAGATTTTTATTTGAATTAAGTGACAAATTTCACAATTGAAACTACTTTTGTTTCGTCATCTTAAGGATTTACTCTCAATAGCAATGGGTTAATTACATGTTTGTACCATAACTTCTACTTCCTGAGTGATCCTAGATTTAAAGTTATTTACCCTTATTACTAAGTACATTTAGGTGGTTACATTGGTCTTGTATTAACATAATTTTGGAACAAATGTAATTCCTATAACAATTTCGTAACACTTATGGACTCATGACTATAAGGATTGGTGACTCTATATCTAACAACTCATTTCACTGGTCTTAAAAACCCAAGTATTAGAGAATAAAACCAAACAACGCAACAACTATATGATTTTCAATTTTCTTCCAAGCAAATAATTAAATCCTCATGTGAATAAGCATTAGCGTTTCCTTCAACAAAAAAACTTAAGTGAGGCTTTACGATCTCCTAACTTCAAAATCATTTAAGGATGGTGGATAAGCTACCCCATATGAGAAATACATGTTAATCCGCTACTACATACTAAGGGAAACATTTATCTAAGAGGGATAAAAGTGTGTGCAAATGCAAAAAATATAAAATTTTATGCCTTCGGAAACCTTCTAAATTCATATTTACTATCATTGATAATCGTACATCATATCCCCTTTGTCCAATAACATCAAGAGATGTCACTTGATAAATTGCATTTATTAGTGCTCAAGCATTTCTACACCTTACCACAAGATAAAATTTTGAGAAATCAAATCTCCATGTCTTACAAGGAATTCATGCCACTTGAGGTATTCCAAGAATTCATTTTCTCAATTTCATTTAACATTTTTCTTCTAAAGGGTTCTATTAGATTTAGTTTGTTTAATTGATTGCCAATAAAAACATATCACTCCATTGATAATTTAAATTATCTTAACATATACACACTTTTTGGTTTGATTCATAAATGGGAAATTATGTTTTCTTATTCAGTTGTTCTCGTGTGGATCAATTCCATCCTCATTCACATCATAAGAAATATTTAATATGTTGCAAGAAATCTCCATGACACTTAAAATTATTAGATCGACATCAACAAGGTACTATCCCAAACATGGGCAAGATATAAATTTTCCTTTATAATTAAAAACATAATAGTGAAATAATGCACAACCTAACTATCTTTGTGGTCCCACCCAGTATTCATTACATTCTACATCTAACGTTATTTTAATCTTTAAAATAAACCATGAGATTTCAAGCTCAACATGTCATATTGTATCCCATTAAAATGATGCTATGCCTCACACTAAGGAATATTACACACTTTTGTGAATTCTCTCAACTAGGTCTCTAGGGAGGTATACATAAACACTTACAATACCTCTATGTCTCTAAAACTGCGAAATATGTTTGGAGCTAGCCTAACTTGGAGATTACTAGAGAGGGTCATTACATTCAACACAGGTAAATATTTTGAGCTATATGTTTGTTTGGTTGCTTTCCACTCAATATGAAAAACACACAAAAATGTAAGTAGATATATTTATTTTAATATTAAGTGATTTCCTAGGTCATTGCAACACTAGTAGATAGGTAAAAACAAGGCATTTTAAATTACTTGCTAAGAATTTTAATGACACAAGCATAACACAATTATGATGAAACTAAACATTTTAAATGAGAATGTTCCAGTTTCATCCTCCTATATTTATTTTGACCCTAAAAGAAGGGTTCTTTGACATTGTTTTCCAAATCAACATGGTATAATCAACTTCATTTACTTAATAGAATATACACCATTACCACCAAGAGTAACATTCATTAAATAAGAAAAATTACAACTACGTACGACATAGTACATTTTCCCAATATGCAACACTATCATTTTCATCATGGAAATAATGAAAATAATACATCCTATTCATAAAAATTATATCTCTGAAATATTGTAAACAATTACATTTTGTTAAAATAAAATGCAAATAAAAGACACAAATGTCGTTTTTACTACTTCTTTTTGTTTAGGTACCTGCAATCAACATTGTGTTAGTCCTAGGACTTAGTATGGAAAACCATTACACTCAACCACAGACAAGACATTCATCATTTCAAGTAACTTCAAACAAAGCACATGGGTAAGTAGAGATAAGGAGAGAGAGGAAAGATAATTTCCTCACACATCCATTTAATTTTTATTTCAAGAGAGAGAATAGGGAAGAGAGAGAAATTGTAAAACATTTTCTTTGTTATTCACAATCTTTTGACCATTTCTCAATTCATACCCATTTTCATTTTATTTAAAACTCATCTACATTTTAATCCATTCACGTTTCCAAGACCAACCACAATTTCATATTTATATTAAGAGATAGAGAGAGAGGGAGGAGAGAAATAACACTTTAAATTGCAAAAAACCTTTCATACAAAGTAATTGATTTAATGATACTCTACATGCACTGTAACACTATAAAAAGGGTTCACAAGTAATTTTTAGAACCGATGGGATCCTAAGAAATATTTTCTATCTTAATTTGTGAGTGTGCAAAAATTGACCAAATCAGCTAAAGTGCTTACAGTATGGTTTACAAAACCACTCGTTTTACGCTCAAACATAAATTTCATCGATTCTTACCTACTCGCCTAGAAACAAATAACTCACTGAATTCAACGGAATTCGATTACATAAAACAAGGCTCAATTTAAGAAGGCGACTTCGAGACCAATTATCGTGAACACATCGAACACTTCTGTTGTACGACTACTTGTGACTCCAACATCCACTTGAGACTCTAACTAATGATTTTTTATTGTTTTGAAACTGAGAGTTGATTTCAATTCTCGCATAGGAGTGCTAGAGGTAGATGAAGGTGTTTTCAAGTTACACCAAACCAATATGATAATTTTAAGCCAAAACCGATCACAATTTCATAAAATGGGAGCGTCGCCAAAAGTGACCGAAGTGTTAAAAGTGTATCGAATCTCACCTCCTTAAGGCATCTAATCGAGTTAGTCATCCTGGTTAAGAAATTTTATGGTGTCTTGGGTCGACATGTATCTTGTTTGAGGTTTTTGGTTCCCAATAACAGTTTGACATGGCACTGCATTTGCATGGTTCCAAGGCCTAACTGATTTTTTTATTTTTTCCTTAAAAATTTAAATAAAATATTATCGAGAAAGGTAAAAACCATATATATCATTCATTCTAAGTTATATTTTTTGTTTTCACATACAAGATACCAAAAACCTACACTAAAAATAATAAATGATGAAATGTTTTGTTTGAAACGAGAGAAAGCATGATGCATACTTTTTTTTACGCTAATCCCACGATCCCCGCATTTGACGAGACCACATAAACTTTCCACACTCACCAAGCAAAACCAGTGCAGAATTACAATATTAACTTGCGCCACATTTGTTCTACGTGCAAATCAACCATTAGTACTACTGGTTTTATTCACGTAGTAAGAAAGGAGGTTAAGTCCACTCATTCCTGGAAGCTACCTTTTAAAAGTAACGATAAGTTGGTCAACCCCATTCATTCTGGGAAGCCGTCTTTTTAAAGTAAGGTTTCGGTCGTTACAATCAGACAAAAATCGTATACAGTTATGTCTTGTTGCATTTATTTAATTTGTTTAGAGAGGAATCTCGCTTGTTTCTTGGTGGCTGCATCTTCATACATTTTTCATACTCAAATGGTTGTGTTCCTATTCTTTTTTATATTTTATATACAATTCTGATCACATTCTAGCGGACACACATTCTGTCTTCTTTGGAGGTGATGGGAAATTTTGTTTTCTTGCAGGAATTTATAACAGTTGCCAACGACATTAACGTTAAATAATAGAAAATGTCACAGACTTTCAATTCCCTCAGTTACAGCAGGTATTAAAAAATCGTAAGCTTTTCATGTTAATTGGATTTTTTAATAGATTAATTTGAAAACAGTTGTTTTCTTTATTACAACGCACAATCAGTTCCTTTACCTTCCACAATCTTTATTTCATTCAAAATTAGTTAATTGGTTAGTAAATTTTATTTTGAATGTATATAAATTTTAATATATTATTGATATATTAATATTTTACAAATTTTTATGTTAATAAGAAATAATGCTGTAATATATGTTTCATACTAATTTTGTACTTTAAATAAAAAAACACAAAATCTTAAAATATTTATTAAATTTTTGTATAATTTGAATTTCTAGTACTTATCAAATTATTTAGATTATAAATATTATTTCAACTCATGAAATTTTTTCTTATAACTTAAAAAACTATAGATATTTTTATAAATTAGAAACTATTGAATTACACAAATACCCCGTACTTCTATTCTTCAATGTCAATTTTTTACAAATTGTGGTATCAATATTATTATTGCAAAAAAGAAAAAATATTTTTAAAAATAATAATTTTACTACAAAATAAATATGCATTTAAATCAGAATTGCCTCCAATTCATCTGAAATTTAAAAAAGTTGTGATTAAAAAATTTGGTAGGGGAGAGGACCCGATAACCGTGCACCCTAACTTTAGGGGCACATAGATATATGTAGGGGTCTCGTCAACATAAAAAAATTATATCATCATATAGCATATCATCATGCCACATTAGCATTTTCGTTTCGCATGTTTATTTGGAGGGAAAAGTAGTTTTTGAATTGATTTAAAATGAAAAAAAATAATATAAAGCATTTGAAAGAGGTACCAATGACCGAGCGCCTTATGTGTCACATTTTCGTTGGCTCTTAAAAAGTGTCATTAATCAAATAGAGAACAACTATTAGTCATTTTTTCAACAACCAATGGTGAAAATCAATGTACATATTTTGGTACCTGCACAATTATGGGTCCTCTCTCCTAGGAAAATTACACAAATCTCAATTCATTTATTTAAAAGTCAAAAAACATTAACAATCACTTGGTGACATACAAAATTCTAGACTAGACTTCGAACTTTATAAACTCTAGACTTAGAACTTTTTGAACTCAAATCCAGGATGTCTTACAAAGAACACGACTCCTCCTTAAATAGGAAAGGAGAGGAGCCAATAACCGGCAACCTAGAACCGGATAACCGGGAACTGGTAACAGGGGTTACCCAAAAGATTCCCACTAGACCGACACAACGAGTACATGCCACTCGGAAAGCACCTTTGGAACGTGGAGAGGTCCAAAAAATACACAAAGTGAGTTATCACGTCACTATTTATTGGAATGATGACAACAAGCCTGTCATCTGACTTTAAGGACTATATGTAATACTGGGCCCATCCTCATCATCAGAAGATGAGGAAGAATCTTCAGTACGTCCTTCTGCAGGGAAGAGGAGATGCGTATTGCGCTCGTACCAAAGTCTTGAAACATGTCTGGGCCCGTCAGTATCTCTACAGAGATATGCTCTTGTAGGAAAGAGATATTGATCAGGAATACGCAGAGTGTATCCTGGTGCAGGAGGAGGTACGTTCATGGTATGATGTATGTACAATTTCCTCCAAAGAGCTCCGTTGGGATTGGCATGGTGACCCTGCATGTGATTAGTAACAACATAGTATTTCATCTTAACAAACCAGGGAATTTTACAATTAAAAAATAATATTCCTCAGTGTCTGGACTCAGATTTAGCAGAGGACTGCTGGACAGTTTAGTCGGCAAAAACTTAATCAAGAAATATTTATGATAAGCCGAGATATACTGTTGATCTCCTAGTTGACTGGGACGATTCCATGCATCATTTGTGAGTGAATCACCTTCTGGCCAAAGTTTTGAAAATTCAAATCGCCACAGAGTATTTGGCTTTGGAATAAGTTGGCAAAGCCGAATTCCTTCCAAAGGTGGTGTATCATGAGTAGGCTCTGTCTATCTAGAATGGCGCCATGGCCATTTGAGATTGCAGAAGACCATGGGGTCTTGAATAGTATGAAAATCAGAGGTTGGAATATCTAGATCTACAAATCTATTGGAAACCTCTGTCATGTTATAATGAGACACTGAGATAATGTCTCTGGATACAAGCAGCTTTTCTGCTTCTTGAGACATTCTTTGATCACATACCTCTTTAGATCTTATCACAGGCAAACAAGTGGCTGTGTCCCGAACTGGATGAAGATACTCATGAACAATCTGAGTAACATTGACGGATTTATGTTGAACTAACTCGCGAGAAGAAAAATCTGCAAGAGCATTATGCTTACCAGATATGTGTTCAACCTCAAAATCATATCCGTCGAACCATTGAGCCCATCTCTGGAGACGACCATATGTAGTTTTATTTTTTGGATCGCCTTTATACAATCTTCCTTTAAAATGCTGTAGATCAGTTCTTAGCAGAAATTTTTCATGCTAAATAAAAAACAGGAAAGATTGAATAGCTCTTTTTGCAGCAAGGATCTCTTTATGACTTGAGTGGTATTTTAATTCAGGACCTTTGAAATATCCAAAGGTGTACTTGCAAATTTCTTCTTTACCATTCTCCTTGCGTTCTTTAAGAATTGCGCCCCAAGAATCTTTTGAGGCATCTATCTCAATTATCTTAAATCCTGTTCCTAGCAGAGACAGAGATGGTAATGATTGGCAAGACTACTTAATTATTTTTAAAGCATTGGTCATGTATGAGTTCCATACAGGGGCATTTTTGTGAAGTCGTTTATTCAACAGTATTCTATCTGCAGCAACATTCTGATAAAATCCTGCAATATAATTAACACAACCTAAAAACCTTTGAAGTTGTGTTTTATCAGGCAACTCATCAGGAAATAGACTTATCTTTGAGACAATATGTTCTTGCAGTAGAATGGTTCCATTTGAAATAGTAATACCCAGGAACTGGACTGTATCTTTAAATGTCTCCATTTTTCTCGGACTGAGACATAAACCATTAGAATATACAGTCTGATAAAATTCTTCTAGATGCTCCAAGTGTTCTTTAGTATTCTGAGAGAATACAAGAATATCATCAATGTATACAATAAGAAACTTGGAGAGATGACCAAAAATATGATCCATCTTTTTCTGGAAGATGGATGGTGTAGTCTTTAGACCAAATGGCAACACAGTCCATTCGTACTGACCTCCTGGAATGCTGAATGCAGTTTTGTATGCATCTTTCTTATTCAGAAAGATTTGCCAGAAGCCATATTTTAAATCAAACTTACTATAAACCTTACTGCCACTTATTCGAGTCAAAATATCATCACGACTCAGGATAGGATGCTGAACAGGTAGTATATATTTATTTAAAGGTTTATAGTTGACAACTAGCCTTTTCTTGCCCCTTACTTGCTCACTCCTTTTATTCACATAAAACGCAGGACAACTCCATGAAGAATTAGATGGTTGAATGAATCCACCTTTAAGGAGATTATCAATTTCAGCTTGACATTCTATTCTTTCGGAAGGAGACATGCCAATGTGATGTGCCTTAAACTTGGGAGGAGTGCTTGTTTGAAATTCTAACTGACAGTAATGTTTCTTGCGATGTATAAAGGCATGGGCATTGTTCGAAGAACATTCACTCTTGATCTTATTGATCAAAGTATCAATGACAGAGGCATTTATGGAAATGGCTTTGTGTAACCAGTCATTATTGGAAATCTTGGGAGGTTTTTTGACAAAGGGTACTATAGACTGGTATGTAGAAAATCTAGGAACAGATCCTTGAGGAAAACGGATCTCATTTTCACATATAGTATAGGGCATATGATTATTAAGGTTGTCTGATCCTAGGAGCATATCATAATGCAGTAGGTCAAATTGGTGAACCTTAAATGTAGTTTGGACTTTCCCAAGAAATACAGGAATGTAAACAGAACACTTAGAAACAATTTTCTTTGAATCAAAACTTGCAAAAAATATGGTACCCAACAATCTTGCGGAATAGCTTTTTCTTTGAGCAGACTGAATTCTGCACCACTGTCGATCATTGCATCCAAACTGTATGGCTTGATGTTTGGAATGCGAATCTAAATTTTATAGAAAGGATTGCAAGAAGTTTGGACAATACTTACATCAGCTTGATGTTCTGCATTGTACTGGTCGAAGGCTTTCTCCATTATCAGCCTGTTGACATCTTCCTCTTTATTATCAGCACTGGCTGCTGCTTCTTCTTATTGAAGTAGTAATTGGAATTCCTCAGTAGATTTTTGTATTGCCCATTCAAGAAGTTCAATCCTTTCTCTTCTCCACCATTTTTGTTCAGGAGTGCCGATGGCAGGAACAGGAGTAGAGACAGGAAGTTGAGAGGGATGATCTTCATGATCAACATCTTCTTCTGTAGGGTGCTCTTCAGGAAAGAGGAATGGAAAACTTCTTGGTGTAGTGCCACGTCCTCAACCAAAGCTTGGAGAGCTTGGTTGTCTGCATAGACGTCCTCGTCCTCAACCAGAGGGAAGAGAAAACTGGTAAGGTGCAAAAGAAGTAGTCGAAGTAGATGGATTGCGGCAGGCAAGCTGAAGATATTCATATTTTTCTTGTTGGATTTTGGCATCCAACTGTTCTTTTATTTCATATATTTGTGCCTACAATGAATAATATCGATTGACCATATGTGGTGGGCACTGTGACAGTTCATGTTGAAGAGAGTTCAGCTTTTGCTTGAGAACTATAGAGTTAGGAGCAATAAATGGATGCTCATATGAACTTCTAATCATATTGCAATGAAAGCTAGGCAGTGAATCATAGCCTTGATCTGAATCAGAAAAGTCATCTTCTAACGAAGATGTAGATACTTGGTTTGCAACAATAGTGAGTTCAAAGAACTCAATATCAGACTCATAGCTTTCTATATCTGATACGAGCATATATTCATCTTCATTAAGAGAATGCTCCAAAGCAAAACTTACTTTAGCCTTTGCAGAGGCTTGACGGCCTTTCTTAGGGCAGTCCCGGCTGTAATGATTTCCCTTACAGATAAAACATTCTATTTTCTTACTTTTGGGGAAATATTTCTTTTTTCTGAAGAACCTTCTCCGTGGCTTGAATGATTTTGTGAAAGGATTTGATGCACAGTCTGTGCATTTAGCAGACTTCTTAAAATGCGAAGAATGCTTCTTATGTTTTTTGTACTGAGAAGTACTAGGAGATGGACAACCAAATTGATTTTCTATTTGATTGGAACAAAATTTAACTCCTAATGCTTTCCCAGCTCTCAAGGCTTCTTTACGAGCCTTTTTCTCAAGAAAGAGACGCTGATTAGTCTCTGTGATGATTTGATTTATCCTACCAAAGGTTAAATCAACATCTGAGTAGTTATGCATGGCTTTTTTGTACTCAGTGGAGAAATATGACGGGAAAGACTCCACATACCTTAATTTCATTGTAGAATTGAAAGGAGTACCGGAATTATATAGGAGCTTCTGCATGTAGCATTGGTACTCTTTTACTTTGCACATATCACAGAGTTGAGCTCTGAGAAACTCAAGTGTGCACAGTATTTTCTCATCATCTACTGTACCAATGAACTCTGCAATAATAGCAGCTGTCAAACTGGTGGTTCCTCCACCAACACGCTCAGTGCCTTATACTACTTAGCTGTTGATAATCTGATCTTTCATGTGTTCAGGAACTGCATCCCACCATTCTTTCAAAATACCAATGAAGCCGTTGGCTATAATGCCGACAATATCTTTGTCATGTTTTCCGAATTGCAGAACTTGTGTATTGGCCCAGCCAATCATACCGTGAATCATCTCACTAATTTCATCAACATTTTTACATTCAATTTTATAAAACTTAGGCTAGAAATTCAAAGTTCTGATTGTACCTTGCAAGGGTGGTGTAGAACTCTCAACTGTCTCCATGAAGCTTTCAGCAGCTTCTTCTGTCAATCTAGCCATGCCAATTTTTTTATCACCATATTTTGTTTGCTTGAATGGTGAGGGCATAGAGGCAACTTGTGCCCAAGTAATGGCCTTAGACCAGTCTGGAATAGGTCCTTGGCTTCCAGAGGAGATACTGCTTTTATCGGATAGGGAAATCTCAATTTTATTGATAGCAGTAGTTAGAGCAGGGAAATTATGCTCAAGTTTTGTAACAGAAAAACATAAATTATTAACTTTATCATTGACAGTATGAATACTATCAATTACCTTCTTCTCAGATCCTTCTGAAACAGTACAAATAGACTGTTGGATCTGGGACTGTAGAGTATTGCTGACTTGATCTGGAACCTGTTGCACATGAGAAGTCAGCTGTTGAACATTGGTGGTTAGATTATCCATCTTTTTATTTAACAATGATACAGCAGATTGGATATCACCACGTTGATGCATCTCAATAGCCTTTAGAGTATCATGCATTCTCTTAAGCTTTTCATTTTGTGACAGGACTTGGTCCTGTATAGCTCTTGTAGCCTTGTTGTTCCAGTTCATCATTCTAACAGACTCTGATTGCTCAATCTTGGAGTCAAGCTGCCATTGATACCAGTACTATCGGCGTTGCTGCAGATCATCAGTGTAGATCTCAAAATCCTTGGCCATAGGGAACTCGCTTTCAGACTGAGAAGTCGAATCTTCTTTAGTATCCATAGAGATCTTAACTCTGTTTAAAACAGACTTGGCCATTTGTAATGTCTGGTAATGGCAAGAAGATGAACAACTATTCATGCTAACTGTCGGGCCACTCTTAGGGATATTATTTTCTTGGACCAAGACTTGGCATTGTTCACACCACAAACAGTCAGTGTTTGGGTCATGTACCAAGGTAGCGTGGCTACAGGGAGGAAAATCAGACTCAAGACGTTTTTCTTTATCAGACATAAATGACTGAGTAGAAGATGAGACAGAAAATCTTGGTTTAATAGAACTAGACTTTCTAAATGAAATAGTAGCCTTACCTTTGTCCTCTATGACCTTGGAGGCGGACTATATAGATGAAGTGCTTCCTTCAACACACTTGGTGGAAATGGTCCATTCACGGGGTACACGGATTTTATCCCATCTTACAACTTCAGGCTCGATTTTTTGGGCTGTGAGACTTGCATGCATGACTATACTAGATCCTTGAGAAGGACCATGCTTGATAGCAGGATGAGCTATATTTGTTAGTCTAAAAATTATTCTATAAAATATAGCAAACGGAGAAGACCTTGGTTTCATATTTACTCCTGTAGTTTGCAGATGCAACTTTAAAACTTGATCCAACAAATTATCGGTCTGTATGGATACAGGATAATTAGGAAACACATTAAAATGAATGCGTCCATGAAATAGACTAGTTTGCAGGGCAGCTAACAAACAATCCTTAAAAGACTCATGACGCGTATCTAACAAGGAACACAAGATAGACGCATTTAATCCTTGCCGGAATAAAGGAGTTATTCCGATCTGGACACAACCTATATGAACAATTTTTTAGGTAGAATGCTTCTTTAAATAATTTATATCTTGCGGAGAAATCAACGGAATATCATATTCAGACTTTGAAGAAGTCTTGACTTGAATACAGGATTCTCGAGATCTAATAGCAGTGCTAGCTAATAAATGAAATGATTTTGATTTTTGATATACTTCATTATAGGGGAGCTTCAGGAGCTTCCATCCTGGAAGAGGATTTTCTTCCTCAGAAATATTAGTTTCTTCATTTACAGAATTGAGATCTGAAAGACTTACGAATGCATCATCGCAGTCTTCATCTTGTCGACCAGATGTCGATGCAACCCAAGCTTCTGTATCTATGTCGTCTGGCGCAAAGTTTATGTCCTACACCGCGGCTTATCTCGAATGTATATGACATCAACATGCCTCACCTGGGCTAAAACCGATCCGCGTTCTCTGGTGCACGTCTTACGGGATTCAGAAATGTTGTAGACGAAATCTCTAAATACAGGAAGCAAAAAGATACAAAGATCTTTGAATGAACAAGAAGAAACCAGCAACTATAAAACAACCCAAACAAATCAGCCTTAACCTTATAAGCCTATCCTTTTTGCATTGACCAAGAAGGGTAATATTAATTTCAAATGGAAGGGTAAATTTTAGTTAAAGCTTCTATAATGAAGTTTTTAAAGAAATAGCTGCACTCCAATTTACTATGGTAAATTTAATCAAATGTTTAAAAAAAATATTAAGTAGAGTATTTTTAGTTAAATTTCTGATAATTAAATTTATAGAAAAGGTTTGAATATTAAAATCAAAAGACAAATAAATTATATTTTAAAAAGTAACGTTTGTATGTGATTTTTTAATTGAACTATGGGTAGATGTTTTAATATTAATTGCTGGACATGATGAATGACATATATTTGGAGGTACACAATTCTCTTTTCCCATCATTCAAAAAAATATTTGGATTATGTCCTTCTACTAAAACAATTAAATATATTAAATATTAAAAATCGTTATGTGTAAAATTGAAGTCTTTTTATTTTCTAGTAACTCCTTTCCTACCTAATTAAAATTTTATATTACAAAACAAATTCCTTGCAAAAATATTTGTATGTAAAAGGACACATCTCACATAATAAGATTATGCTTTTGGATGTACTGTTTAAGAGTTGTTATCGGTCCTGTTATCCAAAATTCACCCCCCCAAGGTAAATTTTGATAACATGCATCAGATCTTGGAGGCCAGGAAAAATCATGAAAATCGGCTAAGTCCTAAGTCCAGGCAGTTGGGACAGTCGAGACGTCGGGGGGCAAACTGGCTGAAAAGCCACCAGGCAGTCCGTGCAGCATTTGGAACATCCGAGCCAAAAGGACAAGAAGTATGCGAAAGGCCGAACCGGCCGAAAGTGGAAAAAATCACCAAGTTTTTTTATCACGCGGTTTGGGACATCTGGGCCATAGGTACGCGAGGGACGCGAACTGGCGGAAAAGCCGAAAAACACTCCATTTCGGGCGGGTCGGAAATATTTGTCCCAGATAGTCCGGGACAGTTGGGACAAAAGTACACGGAGGATGCGAACCGGCCGATTCGGTTGAAATAGGAGACTTTCGTCTGAGACATTTTGGGACATCCGGGCCAAAAGGATGCGAAGTACGTGAAAATCCGAAAGAGCCGAGAGCGAATGGAATCATGCCACGTGTCTTCACCGCAAACAGGAACAAGGAAGCCCGAATCGGCCGAAGGAGGAGATTTTCATTTGGGACAGCTGGGACAAAGGTATGCGCGGGACGCAAAAAGCCGAAGTGGCCGAAGGCAAAGGAGAAAAGTCAACGTTTGACCCGTGAAACTTCAAACGGCCATAACTTTTGACTCCGAGCTCCGATTTTCACAAAATTGGACTTTCTGGAACGAGCACGATGTCCTCTCAGTTATTTCTTATTTTTGATGAGGATAGATATATTTAAATAAGAGAAACATATTCGGCTCCAGTCAGTTAATGCTCATTCCCGTCAAGTGACAGAAAACGCTTGCCAGACCCAAAATAGCTGCCCGCACTCAGAAGGCCATAACGTTTGCATTTCTCAACGAAATCACACAAAATTGGTATCGTTGGAATCGTGGCTCCGAGCCCGACGCACAGAAATCAAGAAATTCTGTATTTGATGAGAGATTGATTGATATTTTTAAGAAAACGTGGCCGGGTTCATAATAGTGTTTTATTTTGGTGGTTGGGAGTACAATTAAGAGGCATGGCCATCATTCTTTCTCTGTTGCAGCACCTAGGACAGTATGGGAATCCGTTTGCAAGAAATATATAATCATTTTACTCTATTTAATGCCTCTTACAAGAGGTTGAAGGACATATTTCGGGATTTCCATTTTTCCCTCTCTCTCTTCTCATCTTTTCTATAAATTGGAGTGTTGGGATCATTGTAAAGGAAGTAGTTTTACATAGCAAAGCTCTGTCAAAACTTCTTTGTGAAGTCAATGTGCTGTAGGCCCTTGTAGTGGACTCCTTGCATGGTGATCCAGGCCCTTATCTTGTAATAGATTGAACTGTGCATATCATGAAGCAATAAAATATCAGTTTGTGGATGTATCTTCCCCTGCTGTGTTTTCTTGCATTCTTCTTGACCCTTTAATCTTTCTACAAGAATATTGTGTCTATTATTATGCTCTTGCAGGGATCTATTATCATTGTGTATGCTTGGAATATTGTTGGGAATGCATTTTGCTAGACTATGGAGAACTGTCATCACCTTTTCTAGTGTGCACTCTGTCTCTGTATTTCACACATTTGGAGACTACTCTCACACCCTCCTTTTCTAGTGTATCACCGATTTAGTGTAGGATTTCATTTTATGCATTCTCTCTCTCTGGTCCCTTGGAAAGTTAGATTAGAATAGTTAGTTTACCCTGCATTAGAGTAGATTGTGGCAGGTAGCTTAGGAGCAAGAACCAGCTTTTTCTAGAGGTCTATCTCAAGTAGCAAGTCCCACAACTTGGAGATAGTACCCATGTTATCCAATCACACTGTAAGTTCAAGTATATGCACTTATGGAAACATAAGGGTGCTGTGATTCGGTGATAACAGGTCCTAAGTACACCTTTGTGTTGGGTGAGCTATCTGAATCTGACTTCAGTGGGTACCATAGGATTTCTTCCGAGTTATGGATGCCTTGGACTTAGGAGAACCTCTAGAGAGGGCTAGCTCCCTTGATGGATCACCTAAAACTGCTAAATCTGACAAGATTAACAGTTAAGAAAACTTTTAAAAATTAAAAGCTTGAAATGGTGATACACTAAATTTTTGTGGGACTTAAGCTTGCATGAAACACACTTAACGAAAAATGAAGGACTGATGGCTTCACTCCAATCAAGCATGATTTTTTTGTACTTACTAAGGTATTAAAAAACACTTATGTAATTAAAAAATGGTCAAATTATCTTGATGAAGGTGATATGAGGCTATTGGCATGCAAAAGGAATAATATATTCACTTCAACACACCTACAACTTGCTTTACACACTCTAAAGAAGCTTGAGAGTGGAGGAATAATTAGTCTTTATTTTCGAATTTGTACAATCCTAAATCTCTTGAGATTAACTCTACAAAAAATAAGCTCCCCTATACACTTTCATAAGAAAGGTATAAATACAAAAAACCAAGTTCCCCAAGATGCCAAAAATAGAACATACATCATGTTAGTGCTTAAATTAGTCTTGCTCTGTTTGTGATTTGAATTCTTCAGTTTGCGGGCTTTGTCATGTTTTCTATCTCCCCATATAGATGATTGAAGACTTTGTCCTCCCTTTGGTTGCCATGATCAATACCTACCTTGGTCAAGGATCACTTCAAGGTCCCAATTTTTTTTGTCGTTCCTCTGTCCATATGAAGAGTCTGTAACTTGGGCATAAAACTTAGGTTTTTCCTTTCCTTCTGTTTTCCACAGCCACGTTTTGTTTTCCCTATCATTTTTGTCCCAAATAAATGTGTAAACATGATTAGATGTAGCT
Source organism: Taxus chinensis (assembly GCA_019776745.2). Classification (NCBI taxonomy): domain Eukaryota; kingdom Viridiplantae; phylum Streptophyta; class Pinopsida; order Cupressales; family Taxaceae; genus Taxus; species Taxus chinensis. The sequence goes on from CM034147.1 coordinate 768,971,299, forward strand.
CAGAGGATCATATTTGAGCCTTATAACATTTCCAAATTCTCTTTCCTTGAAGAAAAACTCATTTCTGAGCTCAAGTGTTGATTTTCCAACATTTAACAGTTTGACAGATGTATTTTTCCTGGTCAAATTTACTTCTCAGCATCAATGGAAACGTGGCCCTTTCTAGTTGGATGTTGCTCAGCGGGAAACTTTAAAAATTATAAGGCTCGCTTCAACCCAAAACCTGTCCACATGGAGGAACGGTGCTCATTTGAAAATTCACCTTTTTGTTTTTCCTTGGAGTTGCGCCGAGAAGACACATGGAGGTTTCTACTACCTTTCCCAGACTTAGACAAAATTTTCATGAGGTCGGTATAGTTTTGGCAGATGTTTCACACGTGGAGGGCTGGCACTCATTTGAGGATCCACTTCAGGGTCCCACCTTAATAATTGCGACACGCAGACATGTGGAGGCTTCTACTGGCTCCACTTTGTACTTGAACTTTTTAATGCAATTTTGAAAGGCCTGGGACACGTGGAGGGACTGCACATGATTGTGGAATGGCGCCTAAGTTTTTTTTTAAGAAGCATCAGGAGGACACTTGGAGGCTTCCACTCACTCTACCATTTGCTTGGAATTTTCAATGGCCAAAGAAAAATGTCTCGGACCATAGAGACATGACGCCTTCCAATGAACCGTCAAATTTTTTAACAAACTCTGCCAGAATGAGACACGTGTTGAGCTCACACTTGTTTGGGGTCTCTACTTTTGGAGACCATCTCAAAATTTTCCATTGAGACTAGTGGAGGCTTCCGTTAGCTCCTTTTTACACTGAGACTTTTCAAAGGAAAAATGATGTTTTTCTTGGGCCCAGGACATGTGGAAGGCCCGCGCTTGTTTGGGACTTACCTCTGTGCTTCTCATTTGTAGTTTTGCTAAGGAAATACATGGACGTCTTTGATATAAAGTTGAAAAGGGACAAAATCAATGGTTGCAGTGTATTGCATCTGTTTTTCTACCATTTTTAATCCAAGACTCTTGGAGAGGTGAATACGCACTATTTTTCATCGTTCTCTGATGAAATTCCTTACTGTATCTGTCTGTAAAGTTCCATTTGATGGATTCAGAACTTAATTTGTGAGTCCAAAGATTGTTAAGGTTGATATTTTGAAGTTGGAATTGCTCGGGCACTTGCAAACATGTGAATTACGAGAGGAGATGGATGCAGGAATAATTACAGAGGAATGAGAGGGAAAAGGGATGAAATGATGAAAGTGCAGGTGTAAAAGATGAAAAAGGTGTTTCCTCGAGAGTGAAAATGATTACCTATCATATCCAACTATGTAGATTCTCTGCAAAATGATTAAAAAGGGGATTTCTCGCATGACAGAATCAAAATGATTAAAAGGATTGCAAAAAAGTTGTGGCACGACATCCTAGTCATCAGTCGAGGGCACAAGAAATGTGATCAGTTCACAATTGGTCCGACTTGCAGCTTTTGGATTTGAATTCGTTAAATGTCATTGTCTGAGAAAAATTTGTTGCAAGCAAAGGTCCATCGAAATTATTCTCTTTTGGGGGGAAAATTTGAGTGAGTGAAATGTATAAATGTAATGAAAATACTCTTGCAAAGGGTCAGGGGTTGAATTCTTAAGAGAAAACTTGAGAAATCTGTCTTCCTGAGAGACCAAGCTGAGATAACCTGTTATTTTATTTTGTGTTAGAGTTTTTATCATGTCAAGTTGGTTGCAGATGCATAGCCATTGACAAGCAATGAGATTTATCTAGAAGCTTTCCCCTACTGATGAATCTAAGAAATTTTGAAATTAATTTATGTTCAATCTCTAGCAATTTTTGTCTTCTTTTTATCCGAATGCTTGCAAATAGTTTCTTTCGTTCCTATTTCAATCTTACATTGAAATATTTTTGAAATCACACAGAATCTCATCCCTTTGAAAATTTAGTGGCATTTGCAATTTCATCTCAAGAAGAGCCTTCATCATGTGATGAGATAAACAAATTTAAAACCACTCCACTGTCATTTGTTGATAAATATTGTCTGTAATTCTTCGGGTGTACCTTAGGCATGATTGATCATATATTTTGGTGTTTAATTGAGTCTTTCTATTTGAGCCTTCATTTTAGAGTCCCAAATATTGTGTGAAAATGTGCTGATATGGGCCTCCATTGAAGCACACCTTCTAGTTGAAAGAACGTCTTAACTATTATGAAGCTTTCTATTGTTGAGTTGTTCATTGTTGTGAAGTCCCTCAAATATTTGGTATAATCAAATTTATCCTGCTTCATCTCTCACCAAAATCATTCAAAAACCATGAATCCATCCTCAACTACCCATGTTTTCCCTGTATATCAACAAAGGAACAAAATCTACTTACTAAAATATGCAGAATAATCAGGATTTCTTAATGTCTTCAGTAACCTTAGCCTTATGTTGAAATTATCTCGATTGTTTCAAAGTGACAACTCTTGAGAGTTAAATTATGGAGTATTAACTATATTTTCCAAAGGTTTTCTTCATAAAATTTGTGTAAATGAAGGATATATCCATCTCCTTCATCAAATAGAGGTTACAATGAGGGTCCTCTCACCATGGTCGAAAGGCATGACCTAAAGTAGTGAGGACATGTCAAATCCTATTGAAGGTGTTATCCATCTCTCCTCAAATCTGAGTGATAAAGGGCCAGTTAGATCTCATCACTGGTTACAAACCAACACACACTATGATCTATATGTCTCTAAGTTCCATGTCCTATCTGTGTTGCTACTTGGCTTGAAAGGGAGAAAAAATTTGGATACTAACACTCATGGTGCTTCTGGGGACCCTTTGAAGTATTTGGATAACAGTGTATAGGTAAAAACCCTGGTAATTCTTTTTACATATTTTAAAGTGAAAATACATTACTGAAACATCATTATCTTTTCAGTTCTATAAGAATTATTCAAATTTGTGAGTTCTGAGTGCAATATTTTCAACGTATATAATTATTGCACTAAATTTTGTATCATCATTGATAAATTTGGGTAAAAGAAGAGAATATCTTGTAAGCTTTACATGAATCTTGTATTAATAGACATTTGATAGATATTTCATAGTGCATTTGCACAAACTAAGGTGAAAATCCTTAGTAGCAACTCCATGTTGTTTAAATTCTTTATAAATACCAGTTGTTTAACATATATCAAGTAATATTTATCACTAATATCTATAAAGATGGAAGGAAGAAGATCTTTCTTTGCCAAGGACCCTAGTAGAAGGTTGTTTCAAGATCTAGCTATCTATATGTTGTGCCATAAGATGTAAGAAATATATTTCCTAAGTTTCAGGGAAATAATGCAATCACTTGTGATCAACACTTGAAACTCTTTGTCAATCTGATGGAGGACTTCAAAATCAAATTTGAGGATCTATACATTAAGTTATTTATCCATACTCTAGAAGAAGATGCAAGGGACTGGTATAAATCTCTTCCAGATAATTCCATTGACTCTTGGAAAGAGATGAAGAATGCTTTTAGAATGCATTATGGTGATAAAACAAACCATAGTTTTCTTTTATCAGAGTTTGAAAATATAAAAAAGAATCCTAATGAATCAGTGCATGATTTAAATACCAGATTTAATAAAACATTGAGAATACTGCATGTTAATTTGAGGCCCATGTGATGAATCATGTCTGATAAATTATGCAAATGCATTTGATAAGAAAGTTTCTTACTATTTGAGGGATAAGAACCCTGGGACTTTTAGGCAGGCCTTTACCATGGTTCTATAAATTGAGAACAACATTAAAGTAGTTAGAAAACCTATTAAAAGGGAGGGTGTTAAACTAATCACACCTGAGAAGCCTCAATCAAGTAAGGTTGTGGATCTTGAGGAAGTTGTAAGGACTTTAGATGGGGCTGTCAAATAAATCTCTTACAAGCTGGCTAGGGTAGTGAAAGGAATTGAATAAGGTTCTTAGGGTCAGCATAGGCAACAAGGATAAGACAGACTTGTAAATCATCTTAGAAATGATTATAGGTCTGATGACAGAGGTAAAGGACCACTGAGAACTAGACAACCCCAAGCTAGGGAAAATAGAGTAGTGATTGATCCTCTCAATACCAGAGTTGTTGTTGTTGAAGAGACAAATCAAATTGATTGGTGTGACAAATGCTTCTTACCCCACCCACCATGTGAAGTAGATCAGTAAGTTGAAGAAGCTGATGATGATGATAATAGCGATGATAATGCATGCATGGTAGACTGCTCTACAAGTTCACAACAAGGAGAAACTTCAGCTGAGGTAATAAGTACAAGAACTATTGTAAGTTTTTTGGACTACATTCACTGGGTACCTCTTCTTCCTCCCTCTCATGATTTATAAATAGATATAGTACACACATTTTAACTTCCTAATAATGATTTTTAGTGCTTAAGAGCTCTAATGATTAAGAAGTACGATGGAGGAATCCCATCAGAAGAGGATAGAAAGCTATTAATGAATGTTGTTATTGCCCAAGAAAAAGAGTATAACACAAGAAGTAAAGCTATTAAACAAACAGGGCCTCAAGCCAAACCAAAGACCCCATTTCTCACCAATGTCCCGAAAGAGGCTCTGAAGAAAGATGCATCTGACAAAGGCCATGTTTTCTCAAGAAGAACTGGTGTTCCTACCAATGCCCAAAATGATAAAAATCTTGTTCCATCTGATGAGTTTGTCAACCTTTCTCCAAATGATACTTTTCCTAAATACATTCCCTATGTCATTGCCCAAGTATTGAGTCAGATGAAGATTTATGTCCCAATTGTTGAACTGCTTAAGATTCCTTAGCAAAAGAAAATGGCTTTTGAGTGTTTGAGATTGGAGGAGGATAGGAGTGCCCAAGGTAGAAATATAAATAATTTAAACACTCATCCTTCAACCATTATAGACTTAGAAAAACCACCAGCGTTAGACAAGATAGGGGAACCACCTGAAGTTTACTTAAGAACATCTTTGGTTGAGTCTCAATTAAATGTTTATACATTTTTTGCAAAACTGATTATTAAGGATAGACTGTTGCACAATTGTATCTTTGATTCCGGAACATCCTACAATCTTATGCCTCTGAAAGTCATGACTGAATTGAACATTGAAGTGATAATTACTTCTGGTAAGTGTACTAGAATGGATTCTAGAGAGGTGCCTATTGTAGGGTGTGTAAAATGTTTGGTGGTACAACTTGCATCTTATCCAAGTAAGAACTTGAAAGTTGATGTTGTCATTGTTGATTTCCCTACCAAATGGGGCATGTTGTTATCAAGGAAGTGGGCTACAATTGTTGGTGGAAGTGTTTAGATGGATATGTATTTTACCACCATTCCAATTGAAGAAAGCTTTGTAAAGCTGTATGGAGAGAAAAAGGTGTTTCACCTCATTAAAGATCCCAATAATGCTTCTTATGAAGTGTTTTATGCTGATGTAGATGCTGATAATTTTGCGGGGTTTGCTGATGGCAAAGAGCATAAGATTGATCAATGTAAATGTCTTGAACAAGTAGGTTTATCTTGGACCTTGTTATTCGATGGAGCATGTTCCAAGTTTAGAAATGGTGTTGGCATTATTCTGATTTCTCCAGGCCAACAAGAGTTTTTCTTTTCTTTCAAACTTAAATTTGAATGCACTAGTAACATTTCTGAATATGAAGCATTTTTATTAGGCTTGAGAATTTCATGATAATATGGTATAAAGGATGTCATTATAAAAGGGGATTCAGAACTGATTTTCAAGTAAATTTAAAAATTGTATGCTACTAAAAATTAGAGAATGAAACAATATAAGCATGCAGTATAGTATTTGATTGAAAGGTTTGACTGTTTTAATATTGTGAGCCATGATAGAAAGTTTAATGTTGTTGTAGACAAACTAGCAGTGCTAGGATCCAGATTTGAGAATTGTATAGTGTCTCCATTTTGTGAGTATGATGTTGAAATACTAACAAGGCCATCTGTCCCTAATAACATCAAAAATTGGCATGTGTTTGATGATGATTCCCAGATGAACTAGTTTCTACAGAACCAAGGTGAGTTTGCTGACAAAAATATAGATTGGGAACCAATGGTATGTGTTGTTGAAGGAAAGGAAACTTTATTTTTCAAAGACATCATCCAACTAAAGACAAACATGATTCCCAGATGTTTGGTGGTACTAGAATCAAACTTTGATAATGTTGATTGCATTATTAAAACAAGTATGTCAGTTTCAAGAGATGTGGAAGAACATGACCTGGGCACAAAGGAAAAACCACACAAAATCTGGTTAGGAAGTAATCTTGGCAAGGAAGAGAAGAAGTCCTATGTTTGACTGCTGAAGAAATATCAAGACTGCCTACCTTGTTCTTACTCTTAGTTGAAGGCATATAGGAAAGATTTGTTCCAACGTGAAATTCCTCTTGAATCTAATGCCAAGAATTTCAGGGAAAAATAGAGGCCCATCAATCTGCTCCTTTATTTGAGGATGCAAGAAGAACCAAAGAAGTTGAGGGATAGAGGGATCATTTAACCCACAAGGTACTCTTCTTGGGTTGCAAACCTAGTGCCTGTCAGAAAAAATAATGGTGATATAAGGTTATGCGTAGAATTTAGGAACCTGAATAAATCATCATTAAAAGATAATTACCATTTTCCAAACATGCAGAATATGCTACAATTGGTAACTAGTTTTGAATTGTTATCCACTCTGGATGGTTTCTCTATCTATAATCAAGTTGTTGTGAAGGAGTAGGAAAGAATAAAGACTTCCTTTATGACTCCTTGGGGAGCTTACTTCTATGTCAGGATACCTTTTGGCTAAATGAATGTTGGAGCAACTTTCTAAAGAGCAATAGATGTAGCATTCTCTGGTTATATTAATAACTTCATTGTTGTTTATCAAGATGATGTAACTGTGATTTCAAGAAAAAATAAATGATCACTTGCAACAGTTAGAGAGAATGTTGATAAGGTGTAGAGAGTATGGCATATCATTGAATCCCAAGAAGTGCCACTTTGGAGTGCAAAAGGAAAAACTGCTTGGTCACATTGTATCAAAGGAAGGGGTCATGATTTATCTAGAGAGAGTATAAGCCATATGCAAGGTCTGTGTTTTGGGTCATTTTGCATGTATTTCGGGCCTGTCGGACATTTTTTTCCCACTTGTCCCAAGTTCAAAAGTGCGTCATGTTCCCTGATTAGCCGAAATCAACGAATTTGTTCCATTTTCGGGCCCGTCGGAACTTTTCGACCCAACTGTCCCAAATTTCAAATGTGCACTTTGTTCCATTTTCGGCCGATATTCCCAAACCGCATACTTCGCGCATTTCTGTTCCAAATGTCCCAAACGCTTCCGGACCTTTTGTCATGTTTTCGCCTGAATTGACCAAGTTGCGAACTTCGGACATTTTTGTCCCAACTGTCCCGAAACTTTTTTGCAAGTTGTTCCTTTTTCGGCCGAAACTCCTGAGCCGCGTACTTTGCGCTTTCGTGTTCCAACTGTCCCAAAGTTAAAAGTGTGATTTGTTACATTTTCGGCCGGTTCTCCCGAGCCGCGTACTCTGGAACTCTTCATCCCAAATGTCCCAAGTTCAAACGAGCATATTGTTCGAATTCCGGCTGAAATACCTGAATCGTGTACTTCGCGCATTTTCATCCCAATTGTCCCAAAAAAGCATTTGTGCGTCCTCTCCCTGTTTCGCCCGAATCAGCCGAGTCGCGTGTTTTGCGCTTTCGTGTCTCACGTGTCCCAAACGTACCAAGTGTCATTCGTGCTTATTTTTCCCGCTCTACCTGAATATCATGCTTATTCAAATTGGTGGTTATGTATTAAATGTGCATTAAATTCTTTCCTCTCTCCAAACGGCTATATAACGAGCATTTCCCCTTTGCATTTTTCGCACTACTTCCATGCTATCTTATGCTCGAAGCCCTTACAATTTGCAAACCTGCACGTGTTCCCCTACCTCTGTAATTCCTTTCCGAGTCTGGTTTGCAGCTCTGTCCTCCTAGCTACTATCAATATGAAGATCAAGTTTCAGGGACAGGAACAAATTTCACAGCTTGAATATGCCGTCGTTCGTAATATTGGCGACAGCGAAGCTCGTCATCTTGATTTCAGTGATTTTTGGGTGAGAATGACAAACACAAACCCTACACCAATGGCGCAGATGATTCACGATAGTGGTTTGGCTTTTGCTGGAGGTTTCCCAATCTCAGTACAGTGTGCTGATACTGTGCTTTCATGCGGAGCTCACTTCGACCCCGTTTCAAGCGAATTGACCAATATACATGGGGAACTCATTGCCAAACTGGATGCTGCCGCCATTAGCACTGCTCTGAGGATTCCAGAGATGGATAATGCCATAGTCGTTTCCCGAGATCAAGCACAGGCTATGTTCGACCAAGACAGTGACAAGTATAAGGCACGAGTGGCAAAGTCCTGGCTGAAGAACCCTAGGAAAGGAGCTTCTCGTCTGACCAAAACCCTCTTCCGTGTAGATTTCAATGAAGAGTTGTCAGATTTCATAATCTTGTTGGCCCGGGTTATGGGTTTGCCCTCTACCAACGAATTTCATTTCTGGATGTGCCCGCTCATCAGCATGGTGTGCGAAGGAACGCAAAATATCAATTGGGCTGAAATCATAAGCATGAATTTGACGGAGCAGCTGTCCAATGTGCAGCAAACGAAGAAATTCTACATGACTTCATACTTGATGTATACCCTGGCAGCGTCACGGCAATGGTTTGGCTTTTCTTACATTGATGTACACAAAGATGATCCAGTATATGCTTACTGCCCGCAGTTCACCCTGGAGACCAGCAATCGTAATTTCAGAAGGGTCAATGATGCTTTCACCATGTACGTGGTCAGACTGCTCGAAGGTGATACTGCTAGAAGGTTTTCAGATGAAGCCATGAACCTGATATCGCAATACGGTGCTTACTTCATCCAATTCAGGAAATTTTCTTATATCAGGCTTGCTGGCTATGAGAGCACTCCTCTGCGGCTTCCCATGTTCTGCAATGATAAAATGGCCTTGATAGAAATATGCAGGAAACTAGACAAGTTGCACAGAACTTGCAGAGATAAGAAGATTTCTGGCGTGCACTTTCCCATCTCTCTGGGAAACTACACTTGCAAAACAGCTCTGGATGCTCAGAACATAGAAAGAGCCCTGGTCCCTATCACTGTTCATTTCTTCAAGCCAAGAACCTGCTTTGACTTGAAGAAGTTTATTGAACAGAACATCAAGATAATCTATCATCATAGGGCAGATACAGAAGACTACTGGGCTGACTGTGCAGATGATTTTGAAGCCAGAAGAAGGCATTGTGGCAGGTTCTCCCTGCAATTGATCCAAGAACTCGGTCTGTACCAAGTTCCTGAAGGTCTCCAGGATGACAATTCTGATCTATACTCGTATGAGTATGAAAATGTGATTAAGCACACTCCTTTGGAGGACCTGGATTGGAACAGGAAAGAGAGGGATGATCTGGCTGAGATTCTTGCTCCAGTCTTAGTCAGGACTAAGGTCTGGTTTAGTAAGAAGGTCCGAGAGTTCAAGAGGCACTCAGGAGAATCCTCCTCCAAGGATGATTCGACACCAATAAGAGAAGCATCTATTCCAAGGTCAGAAACACCAGTGAAGACCCCTCCTGCCTCATCAATACAAGGACCTGCAGCTTCTACTCCTTCTTCATCCACTCAAGTATACCAGAAGAAGCTCAAGGAGGTTAAGAAGGAACCTGTGGAAAGTGACCCTCCAAGAAAACAGGAAGAGTTGCCTATGGGGCCAGAGAACATCATCGTTCTCAGTGAAAGTGAAGAAAGTGAGTTGCCAACTCCTTCAAATGTTCCTGAAAATCTAGCAGATAAGGACAAAGAGGTCCAGAGCACCGAACTCCCGGGTACTACTGATTCTTCCGCCGCCATTGCCACCAGTGCCCCACTCACATCTCAGCTTGAGTCAACAGCTGCGCAGACCCTGAGTGTCATGAGCTCCCTGTCTATTGGTCCCCTTGCTTCTCCTGCAGATTCTTCTTCCTCTTTTGCGTGGGTGCAACCTCTGGTTGACAAAAGGAAGAGAAAATTTTCCTCTCGGAGTTCAGGGACAAATTTTGATGCTGTCGCAGCCTTGTTGGGCACCACCCCTTCTCGTGCCAAGAAAGCCAGAACTACCTCCAGAATAGTATCTGATGCTCAAGGCCAGCAATTCTTGGAGATTGCCAAGCCTTCAATGGATAAATCAGAGCAGGACTTGCAGGTATCTGACTTAGAGCTCTCGAGAATCCCAATGGGAGAGTCTACCCCTGAAGGTGAAATTCACAACCTCCAGGAAACAGTCACAAGAGTCATTGGGAGGGTAGAAAAGGGCCAGCAAACTATTGAACAGTTGGAAGAACAGGCTCAAGTTCTCACAGGTTTCATCAAGTCCCTTTTGTCTAAGGACAAAGTTTTGGACCCTACCCCCTTGACTGCTCTACCTCCTCCTGTAATTCTAAGCCAAGATGAAGTGCAGAGTATTAAAGATATGCACAAGTATTCTGTCTATGGCAGAGCTATTGAAGCCATGGTGGATGACATGCTTGTTGCTGGATTAAACTTCATCGATGAAGCTTTCAAACTCCACGAAAAGGTGAGCAATGTGCAACTGAAGCTCTCCTCCACTATCAATACCATGGATAAAGAACTCAAAATTTGGAGCAGTTGCATTGTAGACCTTCGCCTTATGGGACAGACAGATGAAAACATCTTACTGGCGAATAAGATTTTCGATGATGCCAAAGACAATCTATCAAAATCTTGGGTCTACAGCGTGGAGTGGAAGATCAGAGTCTTAGAAGAGGCTTTGGGAGAAATGAAGAACAACTGGCAGAAGGGAGAGGCTTTCAAGACACTGGTTGTTGCTGCTTTCAAGGATATACATTGTCATCTTCAGGATGAAAATTCTGGTGTTTCCCTTTCCTTGCAAGAAATCAAAGCTCAGTTCAGAGCTTTTGTCAAAGATAATCTATTCAAGGAAAGCTCCATCTCTAAAGAAAAAATGAAGGAAATCTGTTCTCTTCAATCTGCCATTGAAGAAGCAAATAAAGATTATCATACTCACGTCGAGTTTGATAAAGAGATGGAGAAGTGTCTGGGATTTTGGACTCAGTCTGCGGCCAACACGTCAGTTCCACGTGGCAGAGACATAGCTGAGGCGTTGAAGAGATTCAGGCAACGGATTCTGAAGTCAGTGGGTCCCTCCCAGTAACTGACCACCTGTCTCCTTCTCCATTCTTTTCTCTTCTTCCCTTTCTTTTCCGTTTTCTTTGTAAAAGGTTGAGGTATTGCGGTTGGCATTCCTTAACTATTCTCTAGTTAAAAGAAACGGTTACGAAGAGTAACTGACTTGTAATCTATATAATGGCCTTCTCTACGCCATTTCTAGGGAGGAAGAACTTGGCATATTTTCTGAAAGTGTAAATAGATCTTAAAGAAATCAATACAAAAGGGCTTTCTATTCATTGTCTATCTAATCTCTGTTATTTCTGTGTTTTCATTTAATATTGTGAAGATCATTTTGTCTCTAATTTGTTAGTCTCTCTGATTGCATACTGTCCAGTTTTGCAAATACAGCGATCTTGTATAACCAAGAAGGAACTTTGTGTCCTTGATTAATGAATCTGAAGAAGGTTATTTACAGAACTTTGTGTCTTTAAATTTAATCCGATTCAACCAATGCAAATGATCTTGTCTTAAATTCCTTGTAACTTCGCATACATAAAGAATTATTCTGCTATCTATAATTCTATATGTTGCTATTCTGCTCATCCTCGTATTCCCTTTCCTCAGTCCTTTTGTAACTGATGATCCTTGTGAAAAACACTTTCGTAATATCCAAGTTTGACCATAAAATAATGTTTTGTACATTTGTAAATAAGTTCGTTTCTGAATAAGGGAACCTCTCCCATTAAAGAGGAGGGACTTCTTGTCCCCTGACTGTTGCTCTTCTAAAAAGTCCTATTTGAAAACCAACAGTTTTTGGCGACTCCGCTGGGGAAAATCACATTCCAGTTCTGTAATTTTTGATCATCCTTTGATCTGGCGACTCCGCGTTTTACTCGAGGGAGAAGGACCCTTGGTATTGAAGACTCTCAGTTTCAGCTTTTGGAGCAGCAGGGTTTTCCTCTTCCTTCCTCAAGAAATAGAAGAACTCGTTCGACAAGCACTCCGCCTGTTCAAGATAGAAGTCCCACGGGTGGTATTCCTTCAGAGCCTGCTAGTCCCAATCTACGAGCTTTGATTCTTGCTGGTGTTACAGTTCCTCTCCAAGCCATATTTCCAAGAATGGCGGCACCATTGCCATGGGGTCATCGTGTCGGGCCCCTGGCCCTTGCTCAGCCTTTGCACGAGTTACCCAGAGGTAACCGGAAGAACTTCCCCAAATTCAAAGGCGATGGCAAAGTGCATCCCGACGAACACATCGCAGCCTTCGTTGTTGCATGTGGAGTTCTGGGAGTCGAGCATGAAGACGTCTCCGTAAGGCTGTTCGTTGAGACGTTACAAGATAATGCTGCTGATTGGTTCTACCACCTTCCGGCTAACGCTATCACCGACTGGAACACAATGAGAACTCAGTTCGAAAACCGTTTCAAGCCGGCAGAAGATGTGCATGCCTTGCTTGCACAAATTTCTCAGATAAAGAAAGATTCATCAGAACCCATGAGGGAATTTGTGGCTCGATTCAACAGACTGATCAACAAGATTCCTGTAAATACTCGGCCTGTTGATCAAATCCAAAAATGTTTCTTTCTAAATGCCCAATCACCTAAAGTTAGTTATGCACTAAGAAGGGCTAATCTCGGAACGTTAGCTCTGGATCAAGAACTGGCTGTTAGTGTCGAGGATGACTTGATCATGTCAGGGAAGTTGAGAAGAGACCCTCCCAAATCTAAGTCTGCTGCTTCTTCCTCTTCCACCCCTGGACCTAGTACTGATCCATTAGTCCAGAAACTTGCAAATGATCTTGTCACTATAAAGAAACAATTAGCCCAGCATGCCCCGTATGCAGATGTTCCAAGAAGAAATTTTCAGCCCAGAAATCGTTTGCCGGCTCCTCACACAAGACTAGCACTTGAAGGACCTCCTGTTAAGGTTCCTGTGAATGCAACCTGTGAAGTTGAAGAGCCAGATGATGATGGGGATAATGAAGCTTGCGAGGAGTTTCTGGAGGAATTTGATGCTGAGGCAGAGGAACTTGAGGGATCTCGAGTTAATTTCTTTACCACTGAGGGCATTGATGATGGAGATGACTATGATGAAGTGGTAGCAGACATGAATAGTGAATCATTTGCTGTCATGACTCGAGAACAGACAAAGCAGAGGGAGAAGGTGACACAGCCAATAAAGAAGTCTAAGGAGCAGTCGGCAACTATTCCTGTAATTGCAAAAAGAGGGTCTCCTATCCCTACTTCGTCTGCACCAAAGGTGAGTCCTGTCAATCCTGCTACCAAAGTTGCTTCTTCTTTTTCTCCTAAAGTTGATAAGCCTAGAATTCCAAATGACGATGGCCCATCCACTTCTGGGTCTTTTGATATTGTTGATCACCTGAAAAAGACCAAGGTCCAAATCTCAGAAGCTGAGTACTATCAAACACATCCCAAAGCTTTTGCCAAGATGATTCAATTTGTTAATTCCCATTCCAAGACCACCTCTAAAGGCCTTTTGCCCACTCCTCCTTCTACACCACAGCCTAGTCTGGTAGCTGCTGTCACCTCGCCTGGTGACAAAATTAAACCATTTTATGTAACACTTCTCATAGCTGGCCATAGGCTCAGTAATTGTGTCATAGATTCCGGAGCCTCAGATAATGTGATGCCTGCTAAAGTAGCTCATGCTTTGGGCTTGACCCTCACTCGTACTTATGGATCTTGCTACTCCATGGAGAGTAAGGAAGTGCCTTTGGTTGGAAGGATTAAAGATGCACAAGTGGCTTTTGCTGCTTTACCTGAGAAGAAAGTTTTGGCTACCATCCTAGTAGCAGACATCCCTCCTTCTTATGGAATGTTGCTAAGTAGGAACTTCTGTAAAGATGTGGGTGGAGAAATTCAAATGGATTGGTCACATGCACTCATACCTGTAAATGGACAAATGAAGAAGTTGTTGCCTGAGAAACAATCTGAGTATATTGTGCAGAAAACGGATGATCCTAAGGCACAAATACTCTATGAAGATATGGGTCATGGCAATTACATGATTATGTCCCCTGATGAAATCCAACCCCCCAAAGCATCACCTAAAGATCCCAATGGTGTTTGGATTTTAGAATTTGATGGAAGTTGTTCCTCAGCTGGTTCTGGAGCTGGTGTCCTGCTAGTGTCACCTGAAGGATGCCTACATCCTTTTTCATTTAAGTTGCAGTTCGAAAACACTAATAATACAGCAGAGTATGAGGCTCTCATTCTTGGACTGCAAGTGGCCAAAGAACAAGGTGTGAAGAACCTTCTGGCTCGTGGTGATGCAGAGCTGATTGTAAAGCAGGTCAGAAACCTCTTTCAGGTAAAAAATGGGAGGCTGAAGCATTACCGGAATCAGGTTTGGGATTCCATTGAATTCCTTGATGCTTTCTCTATTGAGGCAATACCTAGGGAAAAGAACAGCAGGGCTGATTCACTAGCTGTCTCAGGGTCACTACTGATTCCCCATCCTGAATTCTCTCAGGATAAGTTCACTATTGAAATGGTCCATCGGCCTAGTGTACCTGACAATACTAATAACTGGCAAGTTTTCAATGATGATCAGCATTTGCTTTCCTTCCTGGAACTCAAGGGTAATTTTGAACAACTGTATTTTGAGGGAAGTGACAACCTGCCTCGTGAAAGTGTGTCCTTTGACCAAGCCGTCACCCAAGGAGAAGAAACAGATCAGGAAGGGTGCATTAAACTCAAAGGAAACAAGATTCCTAAAGGTTTGGTGAGTTTGGAGGAATTATTTGATAAACATGACAGGTATGTGAAATCTAAAGCTTCTACCGGACCTCAGCAATCAGCTGAGTATGATAAGATTGATATTGGGAGTTCTAATGACCCTAAGCTAGTAAATATTGGAAAATGTTGCACAGCAGATGAGAGGAGAAAGGCAATTGATCTTCTAAGAAGGTATAAGGATGTTCTTGCATATTCTTATGAGGATCTAAAAGCCTTCAAGCCAAAAGATATGCAGCATTCTATTCCTCTCAAACCAGGAATTAAGCCTTTCAAGCAGAAACAAAGGCAGTACAACCCCAAAATAGCTGACACCATCTTTCAGGAGATTCAGAAGTTGTTGAAGGCTAAAATCATTTTTCCCATTCACCATTCAACATGGATTGCAAATATTGTGCCTGTCAGGAAGAAAAATGGTGAGATCCGCATCTGTGTTGATTTCAGGAACCTGAATCAGGCTTCTCTGAAAGATAATTATCCTTTGCCCATGATGGATCAAGTATTGCAAGCGGTAACAGGCTCTGAAATGTTATCTATGCTTGATGGATTTTCTGGATACAATCAGGTAGAGGTTGATACTGCAGATCAACACAAGACAACCTTCACCACTCCTTGGGGTACCTTTGCCTACAAGAGAATGCCTTTTGGGCTTATTAATGCTGGTGCCACTTTCCAGAGAGCTATGGATCTGGATTTTGGAAGCTTGAAAGGGAAGTGTATTGTCATATACCTTGATGACCTGACAGTGTTTTCCAAGACAAGAGCGGATCATTTTGATCACCTGGAGACAGTTCTGCTAAGATGCAGAGAGCATGGAATTTCTTTGAATCCTAAAAAATCTGTCTTCTGTGTTACAGAGGGAAAACTATTAGGGCACATTGTCTCCAAGGATGGTATTAAGATTGACCCTGAATGAGTTCAAGCCATCCAGCAAATTCCTCTCCCAACCAGTAAAAAGGGTGTGCACTCCTTCTTCGGTAAGATCAATTTTTTGAGAAGATTCATTCCTGATTTTGCAGAGTTAACTTTGAACATTTCTCAGATGATGAAAGGGAAGCAAACATTTGGTTGGTCTTCTGAAGGAAAAGAATCCTTTGAGGGTATCAAGAGAGCTATCGCTAAAACTCCAGTTTTGGCCTGTCCTGATTTCAGCAAAGATTTCATCATCTATTGCTACGCTACAGATAATACCTTGGCTGCTGTCTTAACTCAAGAAGACTCTGATGAACATGAGCTACCAATTGCGTTCATGAGCTATATTCTGAAAGATCATGAGTTGAAATACACCATGATGGAGAAGCATGCTTTTGCAGTGGTCAAAGCTGTTAAACAATTTCGTTTCTATATCCTCAACTCTCACTCCATGGTGCTGGTTCCAGATACAACTGTTAAGTCAATTCTTACACAGCAAGAATTTGGATCCAAGAGAGGGAACTGGGTGGCTAAGGTCCAAGAGTATGACATTGATATCAAACCGACCAAGCTGGTTCGTGGAAAAGGTCTTTGTGAGCTCATTGCTGAAGGAGCCAAACATGAGTTGCTGGAGGAGAAAGCTGACCTTCCTACTGTTCTGTTCCTGAGTTCAGTTGATGAATGGTATGCTGACATCGCCCATTTTCTCACCTATGGGGAATGCCCCTCTCATTTAACTGCCAAAGAAAAGAGGACTGTTAAATTGAGGTCAGCGCAATATGTATTGTGGGAAAATGCCTTGTTCAAGCGTGGCTTAGATGGGAGATTTTTGAAGTGTGTGGACAAGGAACAACAGAGAAAATTGCTCTCAGCTTTTCATGATCAGGCATGTGGAGGGCACTATTCATCAACAGTCACAGCTCATAAGATACTCCGTGGAGGGTATTACTGGCCTACCTTGTTCAGAGATGCATCCAAGTGGGTGGATAAATGTGAGGCTTGTCAGACTTTTGTGGGAAGACCTAAATTGGCTTCTTTGCCTCTCAAGCCAGTTGTGATTGAGGAACCATTTCAACAGTGGGGTCTAGACTTCATTGGTACACTTAATCCTACTTCTAGTGCTGGTCACACTCATGTGCTAACTGCCACTGACTACTTCACTAAATGGGTGGAAGCTATTCCAGTCAAGAGCACTACTTCTGAAGTGGTATGCAACTTCATCAAAGAGAACATCTTGGTAAGGTATGGTGTACCTAACAAGATTGTAACAGATAATGCTTCGAACTTCTCCTCAACTGAGATAATGGACTTCTACTATGGGTATGGCATCTCTCTGGCTCATTCTTCAGATTATTACCCTCAGGGCAATGGGCAAGCAGAATCCACAAACAAAAATCTGGTGACTATCATAAGAAAGTTGGTCAATGAGTCTCAACGAAACTGGCACAAGAAGCTATATGATGCTCTTTGGGCAGACAAAATTACACCAAAGAGAGCTATTGGAATGTCTCCTTTTCAAGTGGTGTATGGAGTAGAAGCTCAATTGCCAGTGACAGTGGAACTGCCAGCCTTGCACCTAATGAAGGCCATTGAGGATACTAGTTTCAGTGATGCTCTGGATAAGAGGATTATGTACCTGCATAAACTGAATGAGGACAGATTGGAGGTTGCTGATAGGATATCTGTTCACCAGCAGAAGGTAAAGGTCCTGTTTGACAAAAAAGCTAGGTTCAGAGAGTTCCAAGTTGGAGACACCGTGCTGTTATGGGACAAAAGACATGAACCTCGTGGCAGCCATGGAAAGTTTGATTCCCTGTGGCTCGGACCTTTCAAGATCAGACACTTTGCTGGTAAGAACTCTTTCTATCTTGATTACATGGATGGTTCTCCCCTCCCACTTCCTTATAGTGGGCAGTATTTGAAGTTGTTCAAGTCCTAGGTGACTAGGGAGTCCCTTTGTATATTCTGTACAGTGTTTTTGCTTCTCTGCTTTTGGTGTGTTTTCCTTTTGTTGTTTTGGTGTGTTGCCCTCTGTATTGGTCTGTTTTTGACTCCGTTGCCCAATGGATAAGGCACTGGTCTGCTTCACCGAGTTTGTCTAAGTTCTTGCCTTGTCTCATTCCTTGAATTTATGCCAAGTCATCCCCAGAAGGAGCCAGCTGTTGTCCACTCAAAATTCCCTGCTCTGATAAAAGTAAAAATTTCAAAATTTTGAGTTTAAGTGTTTTTCTCTGAAGTGCCTAAGTCGTGAAATTGAGAAAGTCTGTGTTTTGGGTCATTTTGTGTGATTTTCGGGCCTGTCGGAACTTTTTGTCCCAACTGTCCCAAGTACGAAAGTGCATGTTGTTCCCCGATCGGCCGAAATCCCCGAAGTTGTTCCATTTTCGGGCCCGTCGGAACTTTTTGTCCCAAGTGTCCCAAAACTTTCGGCCGAACCGCGTACTTCGCACTTTCTTGTGCAAGTCCAAGGATGTTCCAATTTCGGCCGAAAATTCCCGAACCGCGTACTTCGCACTTTCTTGTTCCAAATGTCCCAAATCAAAAAGTGCAAGTCGTTCGGACATTTTCGCCCGAACCGGCCGAGTCGCGTACTCCGGAACTTTTTGTCCCAAATGTCCCAAGTTCAAACGGGCCTTTTGTTCCATTTTCAGCCGAAACACCCGAACCGCGTCCTTCGCGCGTTTTCGTCCCAATTGTCCCAAAATGCATTTGTGCGTCTTCTCCCTGTTTCGCCCGAATCGGCCGAGCCGCGTGTTTCGCGCATTCGCGTCTCACATGTCCCAAGCGTACCAAGTGTCATTCGTGCTTATTTTTCCCGCTCTACCCGAATATCATGCTTATTCAAATTGGTGGTTATGTATTAAATGCGCATTCATGGATTTTCTCTCTCCTAAACGGCTATATAACGAGCATTTCCCCTTTGCATTTTTCGCACTACTTCCATGCTATCTTTTGCTCGAACCCTTGCAATTTGCAAACCTGCGCGTGTTCCCCTCCCTCTGTAATTCCTTTCCGAGTCTGGTTTTAGCTCTGTCCTCCTAGCTACTATCAATATGAAGATCAAGTTTCAGGGACAGGAACAAATTTCACCACTTGAGTCTGCCGTTCGTAATATTGGCGACAGCGAAGCTCGTCATCTTGATTTCAGTGATTTTTGGGCAAGAATGGCGGACGCAAACCCTACACCAATGGCGCAGATGATTCACGATAGTGGTTTGGCTTTTGCTGGAGGTTTCCCAATCTCAGTACAGTGTGCTGATACTGTGCTTTCATGCGGAGCTCACTTCGACCCCGTTTCAAGCGAATTGACTAATATACATGGGGAACTTATTGCCAAACTGGATGCTGCCGCCATTAGCACTGCTCTGAGGATTCCAGAGATGGATAATGCCATAGTCGTTTCCAGAGATCAAGCACAGGCTCTGTTCGACCAAGACAGTGACAAATATAAGGCACGAGTGGCGAAGTCCTGGCTTAAAAACCCTAGGAAGGGAGCTTCTCGTCTGACC
Organism: Taxus chinensis; assembly: GCA_019776745.2. NCBI lineage: Eukaryota > Viridiplantae > Streptophyta > Pinopsida > Cupressales > Taxaceae > Taxus > Taxus chinensis. The sequence goes on from CM034147.1 coordinate 768,990,682, forward strand.
AAAACCCTCTTCCGAGCAGATTTCAATGAAGAATTGTCAGACTTCATAATCTTGCTGGCTCGGGTTATGGGTTTGCCCTCTACCAACGAGTTTCATTTCTGGATGTGCCCGCTCATCAGCATGGTGTGCGAAGGAACGCAAAATATCAATTGGGCGGAAATCATAAGCATGAATTTGACGGAGCAGCTGTCCAATGTGCAGCAAACAAAGAAATTCTACATGACTTCGTACTTGATGTATACCCTGGCAGCGTCACGGCAATGGTTTGGCTTTTCTTACATTGATATACACAAAGATGATCCAGTATATGCTTACTGCCCGCAGTTCACCCTGGAGACCAGCAATCGTAATTTCAGAAGGGTCAATGATGCTTTCACCATGTACGTGGTCAGACTGCTCGAAGGTGATACTGCTAGAAGGTTTTCAGATGAAGCCATGAACCTGATATCGCAATATGGTGCTTATTTCATCCAATTCAGGAAATTTTCTTATATCAGGCTTGCTGGCTATGAGAGCACTCCTCTGCGGCTTCCCATGTTCTGCAATGATAAAATGGCCTTGATAGAAATATGCAGGCAACTAGACAAGTTGCACAGAACTTGCAGAGATAAGAAGATTTCTGGCGTGCACTTTCCCATCTCTCTGGGAAACTACACTTGCAAAACAGCTCTGGATGCTCAGAACATAGAAAGAGCCCTGGTCCCTATCACTGTTCATTTCTTCAAGCCAAGAACCTGCTTTGACTTGAAGAAGTTTATTGAACAGAACATCAAGATAATCTATCATCATAGGGCAGATACAGAAGACTACTGGGCTGATTGTGCAGATGATTTTGAAGCCAGAAGAAGGCATTATGGCAGGTTCTCTCTGCCATTGATCCAAGAGCTCGGTCTGTATAAAGTCCCTGAAGGTCTCCAGGATGACAACTCTGATCTATACTCGTATGAGTATGAAAATGTGGTTATGCACACTCCTTTGGAGGACCTGGATTGGAACAGGAAAGAGAGGGATGATCTGGCTGAGATTCTTGCTCCAGTCTTAGTCAGGACTAAGGTCTGGTTTGACAGGATGGTTCGAGAATTCAGGAGGCATTCAGGAGAATCCTCTTCTAAGGATGCTTCAACACCAATAAGAGAAGCATCTATTCCAAGGTCAGAAACACCAGTGAAGACCCCTCCTGCCTCATCAATACAAGGACCTGCAGCTTCTACTCCTTCTTCATCCACTCAAGTATACCAGAAGAAGCTCAAGGAGGTTAAGAAGGAACCTGTGGAAAGTGACCCTCAAAGAAAACAGGCAGAGTTGCCTATGGGGCCAGAGAACATCATCGTTCTCAGTGAAAGTGAAGAAAGTGAGTTGCCAACTCCTTCAAATGTTCCTGAAAATCCAGCAGATAAGGATAAAGAGGTCCAGAGCACCGAACTTCCAGGTGCTACTGATTCTTCTACCGCCATTGCCACCAGTGCCCCACTCACATCTCAGCTTGAGTCAACAGCTGCGCAGACCTTGAGTGTCATGAGCTCCCTGTCTATTGGTCCCCTTGCTTCTCCTGCAGATTCTTCTTCCTCTTTTGCGTGGGTGCAACCTTTGGTTGACAAAAGGAAGAGAAAATTTTCCTCTCAAAGCTTCAGGGACCAAATTTTGATGCTGTCGCAGCCTTGTTGGGCACCACTCCTTCTCGTGCCAAGAAAGCCAGAACTACCTCCAGAATAGTGTCTGATGCTCAAGGCCAGCAATTCTTGGAGATTGCCAAGCCTACAATGGATAAATCAGAGCAGGACTTGCAGGTATCTGACTTGGAGCTTTCGAGAATCCCAATGGGAGAGTCTACTCCTGAAGGTGAAATTCACAACCTCCAGGAAACAGTCACAAGAGTCATTGGGAGGGTAGAGAAAGGGCAGCAAACTATTGAACAGTTGGAAGAACAGGCCCAAGTTCTCACAGGTTTCATCAAGTCTCTTTTGTCTAAGGACAAAGTTTTGGACCCTACCCCCTTGACTGCTCTTCCACCTCCTGTAATTCTAAGCCAAGATGAAGTGCAAAGTATTAAAGATATGCACAAGTATTCTGTCTATGGCAGAGCTATTGAAGCCATGGTGGATGACATGCTTGTTGCTGGATTAAACTTCATCGATGAAGCTTTCAAACTCCACGAAAAGGTGAGTAATGTGCAACTGAAGCTCTCCTCCACTATCAATACCATGGATAAAGAGCTCAAAATCTGGAGCAGTTGCATTGTAGACCTTCGCCTTATGGGACAGACAGATGAAAACATCTTACTGGCGAATAAGATTTTCGATGATGCCAAGGACAATCTATCAAAATCTTGGGTCTACAGCGTGGAGTGGAAGATCAGAGTCTTAGAAGAGGCTTTGGGAGAAATGAAGAACAGCTGGCAGAAGGGAGAGGCTTTCAAGACACTGGTTGTTGCTGCTTTCAAGGATATACATTGTCATCTTCAGGATGAAAATTCTGGTGTTTCCCTTTCCTTGCAAGAAATCAAAGCTCAGTTCAGAGCTTTTGTCAAAGATAATCTATTCAAGGAAAGCTCCATCTCTAAAGAAAAAATGAAGGAAATCTGTTCTCTTCAATCTGCCATTGAAGAAGCAAATAAAGATTATCATACTCACGTCGAGTTTGATAAAGAGATGGAGAAGTGTCTGGGATTTTGGACTCAGTCTGCGGCCAACACGTCAGTTCCACGTGGCAGAGACATAGCTGAGGCGTTGAAGAGATTCAGGCAGCGGATTCTGAAGTCAGTGGGTCCCTCCCAGTAACCGGCCACCTGTCTTCTTCCCCATACTTTTCTCTTCTTCCCTTTCTTTTCAGTTTTCTTTGTAATTAGTTAAGGTACTGCGGTTGGCGGTCCTTAACTATTCTCTAGTTAAAAGAAACGGTTACGAAGAGTAACTGACTTGTAAGCTATATAATGGCCTTCTCTACGCCATTTCTAAGGAGGAAGAACTTGGCATATTTTCTGAAAGTGTAAATAGATCTTAAAGAAATCAATACAAAAGGGCTTTCCATTCATTGTCTATCTAATCTCTGTTATCTCTGTGTTTTCATTTAATATTGTGAAGATCATTTTGTCTCTAATTTGTTAGTCTCTCTGATTGCATACTGTCCGGTTTTGCAAATACAGCGATCTTGTATAACCAAGAAGGAACTTTGTGTCCTTGATTAATGAATCTGAAGAAGGTTATTTACAGAACTTTGTGTCTTTAAATTTAATCCTATTCAACCAATGCAAATGATCTTGTCTTAAATTCCTTGCAACTTCGCATACATAAAGAATTATTCTGCTATCTATAATTCTGCATGTTGCTATTCTGCTCATCCTCGTATTCTCTTTCCTCAGTCCTTTTGTAACTGATGATCCTTGTGGAAAACACTTTCGTAATATCCAAGTTTGACCATAAAATAATGTTCTGTACATTTGTAAATAAGTTCGTTTCTGAATAAGGGAACCTCTCCCATTAAAGAGGAGGGACTTCTTGTCCCCTGACTGTTGCTCTTCTAAAAAGTCCTATTTGAAAACCTCCTTGAAAATTTGGTAAGCTCTGAATGGTATAATGATATAATATTTTATCTCAGACATCTATGCTTCCCTGAACATTTGAGTAAAAATCAGAAAAGAGCTATTAAGTTAGCCTCTTAAAAATATGTCATTACTAATTTTTGGTTAGCTTGAAAGAACCATATGGGAGTGCTCTTGAGATACATTACTGAATATGAGGCTCCTAAAATAATTTCTGATCTTCGTGGAGGATTTTGTGAGGGATATTTTTCTAGGAGAGTTACAATAAATAAAATATGTACGGCTGGTTATTGGTGGCCAAATCTCTTCAAAGATACATTTCTATTGGTTAGGAAATGTTAAATTTGCTAGCATTTTTCTAGAAGAATGAAAGCTTCAGACTCCCTTCCTTTGCAACCTATGTCATTTGAATCCCCATTTAAGCAATGCGGAGTGGATTTCATTGGAAATTTTTTTGACCCTTCCAGTGCTGGTCATAAATGGATTCTTGTAGCCACTGATTATCTAACTAAGTGGGTGGAAGCAATCCCCACAAAGAAGGCAATACACCAAGTTATCATGGAATTCATGCTGAATCAAATCATATGCAGATTTAGAGTGCCAGCTAAAATTGTTGCTGATAATGCCATGAGTTTCAGATCCAAACATTTGATGAAAATGTGCAAAGAGTATGGGATCAATTTGAGATATGCTTCTAACTACAATCCCCAAGGAAATGGAAAAGTTGAGTCAAGCAATAAAAACTTGTTGAATATCATTAGAAGAACCTTGGAGCTGAAAAAAAAGAAGTGGGGTGAGTAACTAATGTTTGTTGTTTGGGATGACATAATCATTGTCAAAAGAGCTACTAGTAAAATCCCATTTGAGTTGGTATATGGAACTCAAAATTTTAAGCCCCTTCATTTGTAATTATCTTCACTTTAGTTTTTTCAAAAAATTGAAGATCAGGAAGTTAGCCCATATGATTCTCGAATCAATCATATTATTGAGTTAGATGAAGAAAGAAGGGCATCCCATCAGTGGCATGTGAAGTTCAAAGAAAAGTTGAAGAAGTTATTTGACAAGAAGGTGACACCAAGAAATTTTAGCACTGGGTATCTTGTGCTTTTATGGGATAGAAGGCATGCAGATAAGGGAAATCGTGGTAAATTTTATGCATTAGTGATGGGCCCTTTTTCAATTGATATTCGAATTGGTGAAAATACCTTCTTCCTATAAGACTTATATGGGGAACTACTTGAATTTTTCTATTAATGGTAGGCATTTGAAACATTTCCTTGATTGATTTCTTAGAATCAAAGTATATTCCATTGTATAGTTGATAGTTTTGTGATTTCATTCTACTTTTGCATTTTTGTTCGTTCTAGTCCTTGGTGACCAAGTTTTGTTGGTTTCTCGGTTCGTTTTTTAGAGGATGGTTATGGTTTCTCTACTTTGTAAGCTTATTCTTTGACTCCATTTTCCAATGGTCTATTTTTGGCACTTTGTCTACTATTTGTTCTTGTGGCACTCACAAGAAGTGCCCATCCCTGAGTCGGAGCTAATGTTGGTGCTCAAATTAGTTTCACCCCGTTTGTCATTGAAATTTTTCAGCTTGCGGGCTATGTCGTGTTTTCTATCTCCCCGTATTGATGCTTGAAGACTCTATCCTCCATTTGGTTACCATGATAAGTCCCTTCCTTGGTCAAGGATCACTTAAAGATCCAAAATTTGTTTTTTGTTCCTCTGAACATATGAAAGATTCTGTAACTTGGGTGTAAAACTCAGGTTTTTCCTTTCCTTCCATTTTCCAAAGCCATGTTTTGTTGTCCCTATCATTTGTGTCCTAAATACCTATGGAAATGTTATTAGATGTAGATCGGAGGATAATATTAGAGCCTTATAACATTTCCAAATTCTATGTGCTTGAAGAAAGATTCATTCCCGAGCTCAAGTGATGATTTTCCAATATTTTACAGTTTAACGAGTGTATTTTTCTTGGTCAAATATACTTCTCAGCATCAATGGAAATATGGCCCTTTCTGGTTGGATGTGACTCGGCGGGACACTTTAAAAACTCTAAGGCATGCTTCAACCAAAAAAATTTCCACGTGGAGGAACGGTGCTCATTTGAAAATTCACCTTTTGGTTTGGCATTGGAGTTGCACCGGGAAGGCACGTGGAGGTTTCTACTGCCTTGCCCAGACGTAGAAAAAAATTTCATGAGGGTGGTACAGTTTTGGTGGACCATGCACACGTGGAGGGTTGTCACTCATTTGAGGATCTTCTTCAAGGTCCCACCTTAAAAATTATGACACGGACACATGTGGAGGCTTCCGCCGGCTTCGCTTTGTAGTTAAACTTTTCAAAACAATTTTAAAATTCGTGGGACACATGGGGGGACCACGCATGTTTAGGGGACCGACCCCTAAGTTTTATTTTCAGGAAGCACCAAGAATACAATTAGAGGCTTCCACTCACTCTGCCCTTTTCTTCGGGACCTTTTCAATAGTCAAAGGACAATGTCTCCAAGCAATAGACACACACCACCTTATGTTGAACCTTCAATTTTTTTAACAAACTCTTTCAAACTGAGACACGTGTTAAGCTCATGCTTGTTTGGGGTCTCTGCTTTTGGGGACCATCTCAAAATTTTCCACTAAGACACATGGAGGCTTCTTCTGAGTCCTTTTTACACTGATACTTTAAAAAGGCCAAAATACATTTCTCTTGGGCCCAAGGCATGTGGAAGGCCCATGCTTGTTTGGGACTTGCCTCTGTGCTTATCCTTTTTAGTTGCACCAAGGAAACATGTGGATGACTATGAGATAAAGAGGAAAATGGGTAGAATCAATGGTTAATGTATATTGCATCTATTTTTTAACAATTTTTACTCTAAGAATATTCATTCTTTAAAGGAATTCCTTATCGTATGTGTCTGTAAAGTGCCATTTGATGGATTCATAACTTAATTTGTGAGTCTAAGGATTGTTAATGTCAATATTTGAAATTGGAATTTCTTAGGCACTCGCAAAAAAGGGAATTACCAGAGGAGATGGATTTCGGGTATAATTTCAAAGGAAAGAGATGGAAAAAGGATTAAATGATGAAAGTGCAGGTGCAAAAGATGAAAAATGTGTTTCCTCGAGAGCGAAAAGGATTACTTGTCATATCCAATTGTGTAGAGTCCCTGGAAAATGATTAAAAGGGGATTTATCGCATGACAAAAATATAATGATTAGAAGGATTTCCAAAAATTTGTGGCATGGCATTCTCGTCATTAGTCGAGGGCCCAAGAAACATGATCAACTAATAATTGATCACCTGGTAGCTTTCAGATCTGAATTTGTTAAACGTCATTATCTAATAAAAATTGGTAACAAGCAAAGGTCCCTAAAATATTCTTCTCTTTTCGGGGGGAAATTTGAGTGATTGAAATGTATAAATGCAATGAGAATACTCTTGCAAAGGTTCAAGGGTTGAATTATTAAAATAAAATTTTAGAAAGTCATCTTCCAGAGAGACCAAGCCAAGATAACCCGTTAGTTTATTCTATGCTAGGTTTTTTATCACCTAAATTTGGTTGCAGATGTATAGCCATTGATGAGCACTAATATTGCTCTAGAATATTTCCCCTGCTAATGAATCTAAGCAACTTTGAAATCAATTTGTGTTCAATCTCTAGCAATTTGTTTCTGCTTTGTTTCCGAATGTCTGCAAATAGTTTCTTTCATTCCTATTGCAATATTACATTGAAATCGTTGTGAAATCACATAGGATCTCGTCCCTTTGAAAATTTAGTGGCATTTACAATTTCATCTCAAGAAGAGCCTTCATCCTGTGATGAGATAAAGAAAGTAAAAACCACTCCACTGTCATTTTTTGATAAAGATTGTCTGTAAGTATTCAGGTGTACCTTTTGCATGACTGATCAGATATTTTTTTTGTTTGATTGAGTCTTTCAATTCAAGCCTTCATGTTAGAGTCTCAAATATTTTGCTAAAATGTGCTGATCTAGTCCTCCATTGAAGCACATCTTCTGGTTGAAGGAACATCTTAACTATTATGAAGCTTTCTTTTGTTGAGTTGTCCATTGTTGTGAAGTACCTCAAATATTTGGTATAATAAACTTTATCCTGCTTCATCTCCCACAAAAATCATTCAAAAACCATGAATCCATCCTGAACTACCCTTGTTTGCCCTATATATCAACAAAGGAAAAAAATCTACTTACTAAAATATGCAGAACAATCACGATTTCTTAATGTCTTTAGTAACCTTAGCCTTGTGTTGAAAGTATCTCCATCGCTTAGAAGTGAAAACTCTTGAGAGTTAAATTATGGAGTATTAATCGTATTTTCCCAAGTTTTTCTTTATAAAATTTGTGCAAAAGAAGGATATATCCATCTCCTTCATCAAAAAAAGGTTACACTAAGGGTCCTCTAGCCCTGGTCAAAAGGCATGACGTAAAGTAGTGGTGATAGGTCAAATACTCTTGAAGGTGTTATCCATCTCTCCACAAATCTGAGTGACAAAGGGCCAGTTAGATCTCGTCCCCGGCTACAAAACGACACACACTATCTATTTATCTCTAAGCTCCATGTCCAATTTTATGTTGCTGCTCGGCTTGATAGGGGGAAGAAATTTGGATACCAACACATCCTCAATAATTCCTCATGTGTTTTAATCTTTTCACGAAAATACAATTTAAAAAATAAGAAAAAGGCTAATAATAGCCTTCCAAATTTCCATCTCTCACAATCAAACTACTTTCTATGGAAAGTGTACAGATGCTTTGTTGAAGTTAAGGAGACTTTGATAAAAACAAGGAAAAGCACTTGTTTAATATTCATAGCTAAAGTTGTACCTTCACACAAACATATTTTTGTCTCGTGTGAAAAAGATACCTCCCTGACACATACAAGGTAGAGATGGCCTTTCTTTTCTTTTATGTAAAATCAATATTTTGGCCTCTAGTGAAGTTACTTCTTGGAACCATGTGCATGCACTATCACTTTTCTAGACATACAAGGAATATTTTCCTATGGTCTTTATTAAAATAAAATCATTCAATGCTATGAATAAAATAAATTTAGACCCCCTTTCCTTCAAAGAAATCAATAATTATGTTCTCCCCCTTAATCATGCCAAATCATTACATTAGACCCAAAGTCTCATTTCCACGTAGATGTGGGTATAGAGAATGATGGATTTAACCCCAATCAAAATTAATTATGGTTTTAAAAACCTAGGAAACTTTGTGGTTAGGGTGAAAAACCTAAGACCTATTTTCATTTGGCCTTTTTGATTTGGTGGTCGAAGCTTCTGTCAAGGAAATGCTGGAAAAAAATTTAGTGGCCACCATGGCTGTAGTTCTAGCCCCTTTTTCACACCATTTCTCTATATCAAAGCTCTATGAAATTTTTTCTTGGCCACCATTAAAAATAATTTTGAGCTATGTATATTTTTGGGTTCAACATTCTGAGTGTTTTGAAAGTCAACATTGCTGAAAATGAGCTCACCATGGACTCTATTATTTTAGTCTCTTCACTATTTTGAGGTAACTTATGATTTTCATGGATCCTTTATTTCATGGCCAGCTGGTTTGAAGATTGGGTTTATATTTATTCATCTAAAAATGCTCTTAACATTTCATATCTTCCCAGATCAATGGAAAGCATCACTATTTTGTAGTTTTATCCTTATTTTACCTAGAGCTGCATCATAATTTGTTTAGGATTTGAACTAGTTAGTCTGTTTTGACTTCCATTTATGGTAACTCATATCAACCATGTCTGAGTTGTGGGTTTATTTCTTGCAAGTCATAACTCCACTTTTCCACTTTATTTTTGAAATTCAATCTCTTTGGCAAGATTTTTAACTTTTTCCCCATCTTTGGGTTTTCCTCCACTTTAATTTGTGCTTCTAGGTCAATGTATTCATATATTGGCTTGATGGCAACTTGCCAATTTTTTGTTGGTTCATACTCTGAGTTGTTGCCATATGAGATGAACTTGTAATTCCATTTCTGTTTTCATTTTACTGAACTTATTCTAACTCCATCTCTATTTTTGTAATTTAGATTTATATTTCTGGTTACTGCTTTCAAACACGAGCTATTACCCATTGATATTGCTATGACTATTAGCACTTTTGAGGAATGTATTTGATCTGGTTCATGGTTTGATTTTTCTAACTCGTTGGGAATGCATCGAGCTCAACTTGATAGGGAATTCAGATTGATATTGCTTAGGAAGTGCTACATTCTCAATTATTAGCTTGTTTGTTGACCTGGTTTTCTCATATCCTGAACATGAACTTTGTGACTTGGTACACTATATCTCCCTATGTCTTGCACATAGTTGGAACTTGATAATTTCCATTTTGGAAGTCTATATGCTGCAAAAAAAAATTGTATTAACTTCAGTAACTACAACTGGTGTTGTTAATTTGTTTACCATGTGTTTGTGAAATGTGAAATGGAAACATGCCCCTATAAATTTGATCAAATTCTACACTTTTAATCCTTGTATGGTCTGAATTTGTTTAAGGAATAATGCCATAATTTGATGTATGTTTGGATTCTTTCAAAGTTGAAAATTCTATTAATTAATCTTTTTTCATGCTGAATATTCTTTTATCTATTTCTTGAAGTCGGTGTAACATAACGTGATGTCTTGATAACCTTCTTCACAATAATATTAAATTTATAATTGTGAGCATTTTCAGATTTGTAGCTTATGACTCATGGCTTTGTTGAGTAAAGTTTAAAAACTTTCCTCTTGCCATATTGAATAGTTGTTGCTGGATTTTATTTCATTCACATTGGTATCTCCTTTTTATGAAATACAAACCTCTAGGATTCATACTTGAAATCTATACATGATCTTAAAACTTACACTTTTGCATCAGTGTATAGGTGTTTGTGGAACTATTTGCGTTGATGTAAACATTTCGTGGCTTTATATTTTTGCAACACATAACATAGTTGAAGTACTTCTTTATCAATTCATGTATGTAGTGTTATTTATAAAACATCCCTGTCATAATTCATTAATGTACTTTATTTTCATTCTGAACCTTTAAGCATTTTGGAAAATTATCTAAATTTTCTTCCAATGAATACTTTAGTGACCACTCCTCTTTGATACTTATTATATTTTTATTTTTATTACTGTTGACTATAGACATGGATATTATCATATCATTTTGGTTTAGCATAATGTTAGATGATACAAATATTCTGACTATTGATAGATTTTGATTCATAGTATGATTAATGTGGATTCTTAGAGACATTTTAGATTGATGATGATGATGTGTTGTAAGCATATATATTTATTGACATTCATAATTCTCATCATGTTGAATATGATTTAGCATTGGAACTAATCTCTTAATCTCGCCGATATCGATGAAATGAAAGAATTGAGATGTTAAAAATATAGATAAATGATAGCATTGTTTAGTTTATATGATGATTTAGTTATATGAGGATGTTTATTGATGGATGTGAGTATATTTAATCTTTGATGTATTTGATGCAACCATGAGGCCGAAGAAGGTGTTGTATGATTTTACAGGTAATTGCATCATACCAATCAAAAGGGGGTTAGGAGACCAACCACAACAAAATATAGAATGGATACAATGATGGTCACCATGGCAACATGTGTAATGTGTTATGTTTTTTTATTATATTGTTAGGGGGTCCCCATGGGGGAGATGACCTCCAAATGTGACCATGGGCTATGTGTGTAATTATTTTCTTTTTCTTTAATTTATCGTACAATATGCGATTTATTTTGTGATGTAATTTTGTTAAGAATTTTTTATTAATGTGACTTAATTATGTGGAATAATAATGTTTTTTAAGTTAATTGGGGATGTGAAAAAAGGTTGCATTTATTAGAGTAGTTATTCTTTTGGATCTTTTGATTTAAGGTGAGTGTATGTGACTTTGAGTGTTGTAAACCCTACCTTACTTTGGAAATTCATATTTGAGCTTAAGGGCCATTTTGGGAGGCTTGTGGGACAAGTTAAGCATGTCCCACACCTTATAATTTCATATACTAACTATACCTATGGGTTGGGTGGTCAAAAATAAACCCCATATTTTTTTTGTAAGGAAAAAGGTGACAATTATTGCAATTTTATTACTTCAGTTTTAAATTATCTCCTTACATTGTGTGGATTTGTGTTGAGTGTGTAAGAGGCTTGTCATTTCTCTCAACCACAAATTTATTGTGCATTGGGGTTGAGGTTTTAATTGTGATGAGGTGTTTATGATAAGTGATGTGGCATCCTACATGGATTCACCTCATCCTCCTCTTCTTTTTTCCTATATATGTAAGTTAATTTTTTTGTTTGGGGGTTACTTCATTTTATTGTGCACTTGTATTTTTTGAGTTAGAGTATTTTGGAGTGCTTGTTGAATTCTTGGATATTTTTGGATTTAGATTGGTCTTGAAGGAGCTTGGAGTGTGACCCTTTGATCAAGTTCTTACTATGTAAAGGTAAGAACTAAACCCTTGTTTTACTTGTTTATTTTTATATGTCTGTATTGCATGTGAGTGAGTGGTTTGTGTGCTTGTTAGGATCTTGTGTACAATGTCTAAGTATGGTGGAGGGGAAGGAGATGAGGATTTTATATTGTAGGGAGGAATAAGATTTTTTCTCCATGTTTTGTGAGGGAGTTGGGTTGGGTGTCCCACCTTTGATAAGAAAATGCTTTCTTTTCTTACTTGCTTCTTTTGAGGAAGACATAAGATATTGTAGGGAAGCATAAGGTAATGTGGGAGGAATATGAGGTTCTTAAGGGATGAATAAGATTTGTGTAGGGTTTTTGAGTTGTGTTTTGTAGGTTTTTAAGGTGGGTACCTAATCCCATTTGGAGACATAAGTGATCTCCCCATAGATCCTTGCTCCACTGGCTTTGAGTTTTCAACCCTTGTGTATTTTGAAATTTTCATTCTTGTGATTATTATCTTGTGTTTGAATGCGTGTTATATTATTGTGAAACTTTTTATTTTGATGTGGAAGCATTGTGTTATTTGTCATGAGTTGTATCTATTGCTTTTTGTATTTTGGTTGGGGCTCAGGGGCCAATGAGGAAGATAGCTTCTTCTCCTCATTGGATTATTTTCTGGGAGGAGAGTGTTCCCTCTCCCCCATTGTTGTTTTTGTGATTGAACTAAATAAATGGTGGAGATCTTGTTGAAGATTTGGGACTTGGAGCATTTGTAGAAGACAAAAAATAAATTCTTCATTATAGAAACTTTTCTTGTAATTCCCACTTAAGGTGGAATAATAGTAGTATTGTATTTAAAATAAAAGTTGTATCGTGTGTTTATTTATCAAGTTGTAATGTATTGTTAGAAATAAAGCTCTTTACATTGTAAGGAATGAGCTATGCTAAAAGAAAAGGATAGTTCATTGTTATTTGTAGAAGTTGCATTATTGTAAGAATGAAGTGAAAACTTGGAAGTTGTAAATATTTGAGAAAGTATTCTAAGTAAATCTTAAATGTATAGTAGTTGTTTGTGCTTTCCTTGAGTAAATTGTTGAAGTTGGAATGCAACAATGCACTAAGTTATATTGAATTAAATATTTGTAGGAATTACATCCTTGTTGTCAAAAAGAAAGCAATGATACTATTATCACCAAATCACTACACCCCTGTAATGGTCTGAAAGTGAACATGACATTCGGTGTGACTGGGAAACATGGGATCACCTCTCAAGTTGTGGGACTTGGACTATAGATGAACCTCCAGAAAAGGACAACTTCTTCTTCCTAAGCTAATCACTACACTACTCTTAATGCAAGACAAATGGATAACTATACCTACACTAACATTTCAAGGGATTGGGGAGAGAGATTTGCAAGGAAATAAAACATATACTAGAATTGGTGATGCACCAAGAAAGGATTTTTCTAGAAAAAATTCTTGCTTACCGATGAAGAGAGTTGATTATGAGGAAGAATGAACATGCATTAAAAACTCAATTTACATATAGTACTTCACTCCTTGATAAACACAATGACTTCAAAAACATGCAAAAGAAACCCTAGTTGCACAGTTCACCTGTAAATATGAGAGAGGAATATAAAAGTAGAAAAATCATGAAAGGACATATAACTGATCACAAAACATAATCTCCATTACTTCAAACACATGCACAGTGCATCATTACATCAGGGAAAAGACATAGGCTGCCATTATAATTTGAGAAGAAAGGATTGGGATCCTAAAAATTCACAACATCTCATCTTGTGAAGAGAGGGGAAGCTGAGAATGCATGTCTTGCCCTTAGAATAAGCACCCCTTTTACATTCATAGAAAATTATATAGGCTGCCATTATAATTTGAGAAGAAAGGATTGGGATCCTAAAAAATTCACAGCATCTCATCTTGTGAAGAGAGGGGAAGCTGAGAATGCATGTCTCACCCTTAGAATAAGGACCCCTTTTACATTCATAGAAAATTATTAAGTGGTTAAGAGAAAGAATGAGAAACCCTAGAATCTAGGCTAGAATGTAGGAAACAATTAATCACTGTTGTTGGCCATGTTCGCCCATTTATTGCACCTCCACAATTTGAGTTACCTCTCAAGGAACGAGGGAAACATGAAAATTTTGTAATGAAAACTCCCTAAAATCCATATTCTCGTAGCTCTGTGGTGTATCTCTCTTTCTCCCGATTCCAATGACTGTAATTTTGTAAAAACCCAGTAACTGGGGAGGAAGTTGCGGTCTTCTGAGTGAAACTTACTTGTTTGGGCATCCTGGGTATCAACTCTATCTTGTCAGCTCAGTGGGAAATTCCGCCATGTGGCAATTCCCAGTCAATTCACTTAATAGTGTTGGTTAGTTGACTCTCTATACCGATCGCCACTTTTATTCGTGAGAGCTTGTTTTTAACTAGCCTTCTTTTTGCATTGAAACCTTCATCTAGACTACGTAATTCTAGCCATTGTTTTTATTTTGTTGGCCACTTAGAATTATGTTGGTATGCAACATTCCATTCCCACGACACACTTCGGATAACCCTTCCATATCTCCTATGATAGTATTATCATTACATTGGTTGGCAACTCATTACCAGTGGATTGTTTGTTTACCTTTCCAACCATCCCATGGCAAGCTCTTAATTATATCTACTTGGCCTTAATCAAGTTATACATGTTTCTCATTGCATGCATACACTAGATGGATGAGTTTTGAAATACATCAACCACTCATTAATGTGTACTTTACCATGTATTGGTAAATTCCACACTCCTTTAATCGAGCTACATGTGTTCATAGTCATCCACCTCTCACACAATGAGCTCCCCAAAATTAACAACCCCATATTGACATGGTCCACTTCAAGGATTGGAATCCAAAACAACTCATATCAAAAATTGTCACGAACCCCAAAGGTGTGGACTTCTTAATCTTGAAGACCTAAAACTCTGAATTTCAGAGTTTTGTGATTTCGAGCTTTGGACTCTTTAAGCTTATTTTGTTCAAAATGGAGAGTGAATCCCGAATTAAAATATGAAAATTTCCTTTTTGTTGACTAATCTCAACTACAATCTCTCTTTGGATTATTGCAGGATTTATCCTGTGTGACTTCTACACTAAGTCCTTATGCTCGAACCAACTCTAATTCATGGATTTTTTTGACTCACCGTTGATCTTTGCATTTTATCTGAGCTAACCTAACTTTTCAATGTGAGATCTAAGTTTGAAAAAACTCATTGTATTAACATGACCGAGATACTTTCTTCTCCAATGACATGCCAAGCATTAGAACAAGCTATGAGATCCTCCATTTTTACATTTCTACCTGATGAATCTTGACCTAACTTGCTTCAGTCATTTCTCTTTTCCAAGATCTCTATTGCTTGAGATGATTCTAGCTTTCTCATGAGTTATATTGAGCTCCCAATTCATCCTCAAGACGAGCCCCACCCTTGCTAAGATGAAATGTCTGGGCCCCTTTTTTTTTTCGGTCATCCTGTTCAATCTATTAGTGGGTTACTATCCTTTTTGAGATTTGTTTTTTTCATGCAAATAGTTCATTCTACACACGCTCATCTTATCGAGCTCAAGGTATGAAATTTTTTTTTTGTGCATGAAACCAACTCGTTCCTTGTGAACTCCATTGATAACTTGCAAAGCTCTTCCACATTTTTCACAATCTACCGAGTCATTAACAATGCGTTGGCTTGCTCCACTACAAACTTGATCTGTCACTCCAAACACTGAGCTCAATCTTACATCTCGGCTAACTTGGGATCCTTCATCCATTTGATGCAACTAAACCCATATTAAATGATTCACCAATTCCATGCTCGAGCCACTATATTGCCCATGCATTGAGAAACACATTCTGAGTTCATCCCAAATGAGCAAATCTATCTTCATTGATCTGCTACTACTTCCATCCTAACACATTAAAGTGTCGACCTATTGGCTGCTCGACTCCCATACCTCGATCCCATGATATATGTAACTAATCCTGTTCGTTATGCTTCCATCCTGATGACTTTATGCTCATAACCTAAAACACAAAACATAAGATCATTATTAAGATTATGTCTCATGCCATTAATCCATTAACTATCCCACCATTAGTGATTAACTCGAAGAATTGATCTCTTCATTTAACAAGGTATCACTATGAGCTCTTGAAAATGATTAAACTTTGATCCTAATTTTACCTATGCCATGGCCTATGAGCTCGACTTGAGACATCACCTAATGATCTTGTCGCTTAGTTAAATGCCTCAATTTCATGCCTCCGTAATTTCATCCTTTCTATAAACTTTTCCAAAATGCCTTTTGAACTCAACTTGAGTGAATTAATCCTCCCATAATCCCTAGCTTATGGGCCACTTCAAGCTCAACATGCCAAACTCGACTAGTATTTATTTTTCTTGCAATCTTGACTTATGCGAGTTCTCCTTCCAACTATTACTTCCTAGATTTTGAAGATAAATCCACCAATCTTATTACCCTTCAGCATACACAAGTTGGTTTCCTCTGAGTAACTCCACACAGCCAAGAAAAGGCATAGGTATATAGTGGCTTGCTATCACTTCCTGTGTAGAAATACTATGTAAATCCATTCCTTGTAGAGCATTTTGAAAACCAAGACTGAGTTGATTTGAATATCAACCCAAATTTGGCTTCGTTTTTAACCCTGAGTTTTCTTATTCACTCGATCAACAAGCTATACCATTAGTTGAGAGCTTGATCATGTGCTGAATGCAAGAGTTCCCTTTTTAGCTTAATACAAAGAGCTTCTGAAATGATGATTTTTTCCCTGAGATGTGACCCTCGTGGATTTTCTCCTATGATCTCCACGCCGAGCCGAATGACCCAACTCTGTGAAATTTTTTGTTGGGTTGGTCCTTCTTAAGCCGAGCTGAATTTAAATCTAAAAGTGTAATGATCTCATTCAATTTCCTAGTTTAATGGGATCATTAACACTCCTTTTGATACTTCAATCATATGCATACTCAACCATTCACATATAAGCATGGAACTCTCCTTGAATGGCATTGACCCTAGTAGGCACGTTCATGACTCGACATGACCCTGAGTTGGCTTTGCGTGGATTTTTCTCTTATGAGCTCTATGTAGAATAATTCTCAATTTCTAGATGCCACAACAAAGTAAATTTTTTATGATGAGTTGTTGAATCATCTATTCCATGAGCCACTAATAATCAGCTCACCTGTTTAACTCAATTAAACATTCATTACCAATGTAGAACCTGAGATGCTACCCATCAACATAAGCCATCAAAATAGAGATCAATACATTGAATTTCGATTTTCTCTTTATTTATCAATTCAATCTTTTTTTGCATGCAAAGACTTTAACTGGCCCATGAGTTGTTTGGCCAATTTTTGTCAAAGAGGGGTGAAAATTGACAACATTTTTGGTGACCTCTCAGGGATGCTTACCTACTAAGAATGATTCCAGTAGCCTTTTATATCCATTGGGCATGGATTCATAATTGTAAGATATCCCAAAACTTATCCTGAATCGTGAGTTTTATGTTCCCAAGTTAACTAAACATTACTGCATCTAACATCCCAAACTTGGAATTACTACTATAGAATGAAGGATAATAAATGAACCCATCCTAAATCCCTGTAAATATTACCGATATTGGACCTTTATTGAATGCTAAGAAAGAAGTATATTGAATTTGATGAACACTTGGCATCTAGAGAAAACTATAAAACTTTTAACGAAGCAGCCGAGGAATTAGGGAATCTGTAAACTTTCTCTAAAACCTTGAACCTTTGTCTTCCTTGAAAAACCTGCAATGATGAAGCAGTGTGAAGAACAACACAAGAGAGACAATGGAAAACAAAACACACTGAAGCTAAAAACCATACATGCCCTAATTGAAACATGCAGGGTGTGTAATGCACTTATTCTGCTAAAAGAAAAACTATTACTACTCTATACTAACCGGAAGCACATGTGAACTAAACAAACTTTGCAAGTAGTTGTGAAAAATAAATTCCATTCCTTATAATGGGAAGCCATGAAGATGATATGATAAAAAACATGGCTGAAACTAAAATTGAAAAACTAAAGCAAGCCCAATTCTTCACCTAGTCCACCAAGGCATCAACTGGAAAGAGGAAATATACCTCTTTTAGTTGATATGTTTTTGTCTTGTAGAGGAATAACAATTGATTCTTGGGGCTATGAAATTAATCCTCACATTTTTAAATGAATGTGATTGGTTACAAATTCTCTTCTGTCTCCAAAGAATTGAAATACCTTATGGGACATGGTGTGACCCTATGAATTTTCCTTTTACCCTGAACTACAATTTTGAGAAGAATGTGTACCGGAAGGCTTCCATGAAAAGAATGATTTTCTATGATCTGATTTTCCTTTTGTTCCCCATTTGTAAACAACTCTTCTCCCATATGAATGAATGATACTAAATTGATCTCCTCTTTATTTATTTATCCTTATTTGATAATAATAAGTTCCTCCATGACATGCATCTTCTTTGGAATGCTTACAGACTCCAATGAAATCACTAGAAAATCTCTGCAAGTGTTTGAAGAGTATTGCTCATATAGGAGTTCCACTTTCATCCGAAGAAAAAAAAATTATGCATCTTTAACCTCCTCATCCCACATGAAACATGCAAGATCAAATTATTACACCTTTTGTTCTTGTGGACAATTAAAGGAAGAAATACCTCCGTGGTTTTCTTCCAACATCGCTTGTTCATCAAATAAATCTGACTCCACAATTGAGAGCAAGAAACTCCCAATAATGTCATCTTCTCCCAAATCCTATGAATTTGACTTAGTTTCTTCAACATCATCCTCTCTTTCTTCCTTCAATGAATGCTGTAGAATATCTAATTCTTCTAATTCAAATTCAAGAGGATAACTTGAAACTAGTTGTGATTCTTGACTATTTCTCTGCACAACTCTAGACAACTTACATTGAAGGCTAGATGATGGAATAATAGAAATGGGTATTTTTATAGGCTATTTTGCATCCAAACACTCCTCCAAATCTGAAAGAAAATTTTTTTCTTTGTTCTCTGACTGTGCAAAGGGTTCAACCTCCCTAATGATGTTTCCTGTCAAATTAGCAGCTCATTCTCCATAACTTTCTTCATCTTCAAACATAAAATTTACAAGATCAAAATCATATAATAAATCAAAGTTTTTAAAGAACAAAGGAGGGGAAGAATTTGAATCTTCCTGAATGGTATAATATACACTTAAAACTTTTGAGTAAATCATGGAAATAATCCCGCTATGGTCAAGTGTTACATTCGATGAGGATATTAGAAATTTTTTACAATGTTTTATAAATCCGGAAAGTTCTTGATATGCATGGCAATCAGGATCATTACACTCATAAAATTGACCTTGTACACTTGAGAATAATTCTTCCTCGGCTTGCATATTCTCTTCTTCAACCGACTTTGCAACTTGTGGGGAATCAACTGTCTCTACAAAAATAGAGCTAACATGTATGTTGCACTCTGAACACATAGAGTGATGCTCATCATCCTCTTCTACTTTTTTTTTGGTATCCAAAATCTACTCTTGAATCTTAAACTTGGATGTAGGCTGAGTTAGCAGAGGAACGTGTTTTACATTCAATCTTACAGCCCACTCCTTCATATTTTTTTAAGGTTCATCTTTATTAAGCTCATGAAAATTTCCCTCTTCATCATGTTCTTCCAAAAATAGATTGGGAATTATAAGAGGAGGTGTGGGTTGGGATTCAATGACTTCCCTCACTATTTGAGATAATGGAAGAGGTATAACTTATTTTCTTGATGACCCTTATAGAAAATAATTTAATTTGGAAGGGTAAGGAAATATTGGAAATGAAGGAATGGAATTCTCGCTATGGTTAGCTGGTAAAAAACATGGAATTTTAAGTTTAGACTGAAATGACATTGACTAGGATTTTGAAAGAGGGTTCTAAGGTGGTGGTGTAGGACTTACCCATTGATAAGGATTCATTGCATTAAACCCATAATCCTCTATCTCTTCGATCTAACCTTGAAGTTGAGGTAGTAATTCAGTCATGAAAGGAATCTTTTCCTGCAGGTCACAAAAACTTGGCATTGGGCCAACCCATGGACATACTACCTTGAAGCCAATCTTGAACACCTTTATTTGATTTGTGGCTCTATATTGTACCATGCATGAATCCATTTTTTTAATATTAAGTTACAACTTTACATCTTCATTTGTAGGGTAGCCTTCATCATCTGCATGGTCCTTCTGTTGAAAAGATGTAAAGTTAAGTGAACCATCAAACCGGCCATGGCTCTTCTCATGGAGATATGCATGTTGTTTATTATCATCATAAAATGGAGCTGGAGGTGGATTAAAATAACTTGAAGATGGAAAGTGTTGCTGCTAGTACAATTGGGAACTCAAATGTGGAAATGAAACCATGATTACAAAGCTTCATGAATGGGATAAAAATGGAAAGATGTTGAAGAAAAATAGATGGAAATGGATAAAATTGAAGGTTTACAAAATAGAGAGTAGGGTAATTTGACTAATGAAGTCACCAGTTGTGCTTGGGAATACCTCCTAAGGCTGAAAATTCACTAAGAGAACAAGAACTTAATGAAATCAAGTGAACACAAATACACACACCTATGAAATATGTGCCACGTGTCTGATCGGGCATGCCAAAAACTGTTATCGCCAAACCACTGCACCCTCCAAATGACCTGAAAGTGAACACAAAATTTAGTGTGATTGGGAAACATGGGATCACCTCTCAAGTTATGGTACTTGGGCTTGAGGTGAACCTCCGAAGAAGGATAGATTCCTCTTCCTAAACTAAACACTACACTACTCCTAATGCAAGATAGATGGCTAACTATACCTACACTAACATTTCAAGGAATTAGGGAGAGATATTTCCAAGGAAATAACACCTATACTAGAAGTGGTGATGCACCAAGAAAGGGTTTTGCTAGAAAACATTCAGACTTGCCGATGAAGAGAGATGATCATGAGGAATAATGAACATACATTACAAATCCAATTTACTTATATTACTTGACTCTTTGATAATCACAGTGACCTCCAAAAATTACAAAAGAAACCCTAGTTGCATAGTTCACTTGCAAACATGAGAGAGGCAAATAGAAGAAACAAAATCATGAGAGGACATATAACTAATCAAAAAACATAATCTCCATTACTTCAAACACTTGTAAAGTGCATCATTACATCAAGGAAAAGGCATAGGTTTCCATTACAATTTGATAAGAAAGGCTTGGAAACCTACAAATTCACAGCATCTTAGCTTGTGAAGAGAGTGGAAGCTTAGAAAGAATTTCTCACTCTGGGAATAAGCACCCCTTTTACATTTATAGAAAATTGTTGAGTGGTTGAGAGAAAGAAGGAGAAACCCTAAAATCTAGGCCAAAATGTAGGAAACAATTAATCACTGTTGTTGGCAATTTTTTCCCATTTATTGTACCTCCACCTTTCCAGTTGTCACTCAAGGAACGAGGGAAACCTGCAATTTTGGATAGAAAAAATTCCTAAAATCCATATTTTCATAGGTCCATGGTGTATCTCTCTTTCTCCCAATTCCAACAACTATAATTTTTTAAAAAGCCTGCAACCGGGGAGGAAGTTGTGGTCTTCTGAGTGACACTTGCTTGTTTGGGCATCCTGAGTATCAAGTCTATCTTATTAGCTCAGCAGGAAATTTCCTTCTTGCAGAAACATCCCATTCATTGCATGTCAAGCCACTTCAATTAATTGAATTGTTTGGTCGACTCTCTATAGCGCTCACCACTTTTATTAGTGAGATCTTATTTTTAGTTGGCCATCATTTTGCATTGAAACCTCCATCTCGATTATGTAGGTCTAGTTATTTATTCACCATATTCATATTCGATCTGTTCTATTCAAGTCAATTTTATTTGGTTGGCCACTCGGAATTATGTTGGTATGCAAAATTCCATGACGTCGCCTTGTTACACTTCAAAGAACCACTCCACTTGTCCCGTGATACCTTATCATTACATTGGTTGGAGAGTCATTAACATGGGGTTATTTTTTTACCTTACCATCCTTCCCATGAGGAGGTATTAATTATCTCCAATTAGCATTAATCGAGCTATCCATGTTTCTTGTTCCACGCGCACACTAGATGGGTGAGATTTGAAATACATGAACCACTCATTAATGAGTACTTTGCCACGTATTGGTAAATTCCTAACTCCTCCTTTAAGTGAGCTACACATGTTTAAAGTCATCCACCTCTCACATAACGAGCTCCCCAAAATTATCGACCCCATATTGACTTTGTTCACTTTGTGGATTGAAATCCAAAACAAATTGTCTCAAACATATTAAGGAACCCCAAAGGTATGGACTTATGACTCCTGAAAACCAAAACCTCTAAATTTCAAAGTTTTGGGATTTCAGGATTTGAACTCTTCAAGCTTATTTTGGTCAAAATGGTGAGTGAATCCTGAATTAAAAATTTCTGAAATCTCGAAAGTTCTATGTCCAAAACAAACTATGAAACTTTCCTTTTTGCTGACCAAGTTTGACTACCATCTCTCATCGGATCATTGTAAGCTTCATCCTGTGTTACTTCTACACCGAGTCCTTACGCTCAAACCAAATCCTATTCATGTGTTCTTTCAACTTGCCATCAATCTTTGCATTTTCTCTGAGCTAACCCAAATTTTCAATGTGAGCTCTAAGTTTGACACAACTAACTGTATTCCCATAAGTAAGCTACTTTCTTTTGAAATGACATGCCAAGTGTCAATAAAACCTATGAGATCCTCCATTTTTTATGTTTCTACCTGATTAATCTTTACCTAACTTGCTTCTTTCATTTCTATTTTCCATGATCTCTATTGCTCACGATGATTCTAGCTTGCTTGTGAGTTGTATTGAGCTCCCAATTTGACCTCATGATGAGTCCCACACTTGCTAAGACCAAATTCCTTGACCCCTTATTTATTTTTTCGGTCATCCTATTCACTCTTTTAGTTGGTTCTTAACCTTTCCAAGATCCATTTTTTGCATGCAATTAGTTCGTTTCTCGAGATCAAGCTATGACATTTTTGTTTTGTGCATTTTTGGTGAGGAAATTTTTCGGGTCGACAAACTTGTGGATTCCTTGCAAACGCTCTAGGAATCTAAGTACCTCTACTTAACTTGTGTAGCTATCATATATGCATGCACGTGAAAAGGTGGATTTTTGTGATATCATTAAGATATATGAAAATGCAATGCTCCAGATATTTGAAGGTCAAATCCATCACCCTTTGGAATGTAGCTCCTACATTGATTAGGCCAAAAGGCATTCTGCTATAGGAAAATGTGCCCCAAGGTGTTGTAAAGGCCACCTTGGTGTGGTCCTACTCTGCCACTTTGATTTGATTATATCCTAAGAATTCATCAAGCAATGAAAGCATTTCAGATCTAGTGATTTCTTGCAGGATATGGTCCATGATAGGAAGAGGATAATTTTCATTTAGTGATTCCTAGTTCTAGTTACTAAAATCTACACATATCCTTATTTAATCATTTTTCATCCACAGTGGCACAATGTTAGCCACCCAAATTGTATGGTAAATGGGAAAGATGATCCTTGCATTAACCATCTTCGTTACCTCCTCCTTGATGGTATCAAAAATCTTTAGGGTATACGGGGTTTTTTTCTTCCTGAAGGGATTAACACCTTGCTTCAAAGGAATTGGGTGATGCATTTCCTATGGATGGAAGGATTTGAGTTCATCATAAGAGTAGGCCAAGACATCTAATTATTTCTTGAGTAATGCAAAAAAACCTTTTTTTTCTTTAGGAGAGCAAGATTTTCCAATATTGACCATCCTTGGCTCCTCCGGGGTACCAATGTTTTCTTAATCAAAATCAACTAAGAACTTAGAAGATTACTTTTGTTTCTCTTCAATGAATCTGTCATGTTTGTCAAAGAGGTCTTATAAAGATACCATGCCTTTAGGAATTTTGTTCCCTTTCAATTTTATTACTCTCTCCTCATCAATCCCTTCAATTCCTTCTATCTCTTGTTTAGGAACTCCTTCTCGGTGTGGATTTCACCTACTTTGAAGAAAATACTATTGAAATTATCCCTTTGCTCTAAAAACATTAGAATTTGGTTATCATCATTGGAGACTTGCCAATGATTTACATTGTCTGGTATGCTAGGCCTCAATACCATTTAAATGGTCACTTTATATTTACCAAAAGAAGGATGAGGTGTCACTAGGGAAGCTGACGCTGCAAGATAATCAGCCTTTTCATTTTGTTCCCTTGGAATAACTTCAATGGAAAATGCATCAAAAGATTCAATTCAGTCCCACACTCTTTTTCTGTAATGTCGGAGTCTTGGATTATTCACCTGATATGGTTGGTGGACCTACTTTACAATAGCCTCTCCATCACCTTGGCATCTTAGTTTCTTGATTCCCATGTCCTCTTCTCCACTCATGCCCAAGGGTAGTGCTTCATACTCTACAGTTTTATTTGTATTATGAAATTGCAGATTGTAGGAAAATGGTTACAACTCATTGGAAGGAGAGTACAATACTACAGAAGCTTCAGAGCCCACAATAGAATGACGACCATGAAATTCCATTTTCCAAATTTTATCTTCCTCTTCCTCCATGAGAAGTGGAAAGTTATACTCTTTTTTTAATGTGAGGAAGTAGTTTCCTAGCCCACAATTTTGAAAGAGAATTTTGTCTTTCAGATCATCATAATTTCATACTGTGAGCTTCATATTTCTTACTGGTAGTAATTTATTCATCTCACCTTTTATTGGGAGTTTTACAAATGACCAATAAGTTTTTGTCTTTCCACCTAGGTCTCTGCAGAAAATCCTACTCAATAGCATACCAAAGGATGTTGGGATGTCTGCTACCAATATTGTTAGGAGCATCTTCTTGTCTTGAAAATCATCTAGTGCTACTTGTGCATCTTGGATTCTTCCTACCAATGGAACTTGTTTGGATTCCATTTGGTAGAAGGTGCCATTTACCTGGGTCAAGGTGAGCCCTTGAGCATTTGGAACTTTGGATGGCATCACATTGTCTGAGGTTCTTGAATCTACGATACAATTATTTAGTTGGAAGCCTTTAATGAGGAGTGACATGTAGAAAGGTTCAACCATGTTGGTTTTGGAGGAACTGAGGGCTAGCATGTTTTGGGACGGTGGTGTGGATGGTGTCATAAGAATTTAGGATTAAGACTCGAGGGTACAAGGTTGACACCACAAACTACATTAATGAACTTGTCAAATTGGTCATGGTGTGTTTGTAGGTATTCCATTTCTGAGAGGTGGACTTTGGTTTTTCTTCCATGTTCCACAAAGTCGAATGGGGTTATGGAGAGCAAGCAAGAGGTTCTAAAAATGGAGGAAGATT
The DNA here is from genome assembly GCA_019776745.2 of Taxus chinensis. Taxonomy (NCBI): domain Eukaryota; kingdom Viridiplantae; phylum Streptophyta; class Pinopsida; order Cupressales; family Taxaceae; genus Taxus; species Taxus chinensis. Next base: position 769,016,148 of record CM034147.1, read on the forward strand.
TACATGGTAGAGGCTTTACTACTTTGGGTGTTGAATTCTCCTTTCCAGGTGTAGCAATTAGATTAGAAGGGGGTGGGGGTGTAACTTTGATTGAACCTTAGATGTTTTTACAGGAACAACATTTGAAGGATAATTGTTCTAAGCAAATTTTGAGCTGGAAGAAGAATTAGATGACCTACTTGGCATAGAAGCATGATCCCTGACAACCAGTGATTCTATTTTTCCTTTGGATGACTCCATAAAAGGTAGTAATGGTGATCCTCTGCTGATGATTTTATTTTGTGTGACCTTTGGAGGAGAATCTTCTTTATTATTATTATCCTTTACCGCAACCGTTGATAATGAATCACCTTTACTAGATTGTGCATGAGTTAGAATAGCACATCAAAAACTTGGAGCTTCTTTATCATCCTCATATTCATCATCAATGTATTCAATTAGCCCATTGTGCATATCAAATTCCTCAACCTCAAGATATTTTTCATAGTCTTCCATATTTTCTTCTTCAGTTTCATCAATTTCAGCTTCCTCCTCTAGCTCTTTGGTGTCACAGATGGCATTGTGTGGTGGTGAAGAGCAAGCTGACGAGGAGGTGGAGAAATCCTTGGCCTATCTAGAGGGTTTGGTTTCCTTGAAGTATTCTAAATTGTGATCTAATATAGATGTTTCTTCAAGGAAACCATGTCATTTGCCATTTTTTGGTACATCGAATCTGTTGTGATAGAGTTTTAATTCTGACCCTTTTTCTTTCCATTGGGACCTTTCACCTTTCCAGAAAGGATTAGATCATCATCGGTTTCTATTGCATGGTCTTGAGCTTCCGTTAATGTTCTTGGTTGGGTTCTTCTACGGAAGAAACCTAATTTTGATGGCAAAGCATTGATGAATAATCTCTTCAAATTATTTTCACTCTGTTATATCTTATTATCACTTTTTTATATCTTTTTACGAAGTATCTCATTGACTCAGAAGTTTCTTTCTTCATTTGTACCAATTGGACCAAAAGATTATGATAATCTTTTGTTCTCTATAACCTGTGCTCAAATTCACTTCTTATATCCTTCCAACATGTGACAGACCTCGAGGGTAGAATGTAGAACCATTTGTTATCTTTCTCTTGAAGTGACTCCACAATGAGTTAGACTAGCACATCTTCATTCTAAACACCCAACACACCACAAGAAATGATAAATGTTGCTACATGCTCTTCGGGGAGTTGAGAACCATCATCCTTGAATTTTGGGAAGTTTTTTCTCGAGCCTCTCAGTAGCTCATGGATTAGTTGAGTAAGAGTTAGTGGACCAGTGTTTCCTCCCCATGGTACATTAGGCCTATCAGCCTCATGATCACGTTCATGCTCAAGATCGCCCATTACATTTCTATTTCTACCTTCCAACCTTGCTGAGGCTATGGATTATGCTGCTACTCTTTCATCTTCCTCAGCTTGAAGTCTCTTGATTTCTTTAAGTTGAGCTCTTATTTCCTCTTCAGCTCTCACCTCTATTTCTCTAGATTCTTCTTTAGTCTCTACATCAGTGAAATATTAAAGGTTCTCATTGATGTATGTAAATTAACCATCCAACAAATTGGCAACACTCAGGTTCGCAACGTGACCGGATGCTTGAGAAGGAAGCCTCTTTATTCTGAGTAGCTCTTGTCTCCTTTGAAGTTCCTAAAAAATGGGATCAGTTTGTCCTCCTTGTCTCTATTGCTAAGTGTATCTTCTATCCACCAACTTGAAAATCTATGCTCTTATTTTTGGTGCTGAAATTTGTCTTTGCATCTCCAATTCAACAGTGTGTTCTTCTTCAAGGTCCAAAATTCTCGTGGCAATGAAGTAGTGATTGGTACTTTGTCTATTATGCCAGCTAGCTTCTCTCAAATATGAAGCAATGTATTTTTGGATGTGGAAGATCAATTCAGGTCTTTCAACATGAGAGTTTACCAAAATAACCATGATTTGAATCCATGTGGCTCATATAGCCATTCAAATTCTAGAATATTTTTTTCAATTTTTTAATTTTCTGACCTTGCGGTCACATTCAAGTGCAGATGCTGCTAAATATGCCCCACGCTGGGTGCCAAAAAATGTTGGTGAGGAAATTTTTTGGGTGGAAAAATATGTGGATTCCTTGCCAATGCTCTGGTTATCGAAGTCCCTCTACTTAACTGGAGCAGCTATCGTATATGCATGCACATGAAAAGGTGGATTTCTATGGTGGCCTTGCAGTTGAAGATCTAACATGGGCACTCCACTAACCTTATAGAAAATTATTGCATTTATCTTCAAGGGGGAATTTTCTATGAAAGGTGGGAAAGGGAGTGAGAAAAGATGTAGGAGAACTAATGTTGTAGGTAGAAAATCAGTTTCCTGCACGCACTAGTTAGAAATTTTAACACATGCATTCATGAGAAGAAACAACTCTGCAAATGCCAATAAGAGGAGATAAGATTGTGAACTCACATCTCCTCATCAAAGAGGCTACAAAATCCTTCTTCTTGTATTGATGCTTAAACAAAATTTGTACATAATGAGGGATTGGAAGAAATTTTAGAATGGAGGAAATTAGAACAAAATGGATATCTCCTTTTCTTTTTCTAAGTATGATGCACTCATGAGCTTACAAGGTCAATTGCAGGCCCGGTAAAATGGCGTGAAGAAGACATTAAATATCTTGTAAGAATGGTTACAAATTATTCTTTGTTAGTAAGAAATGGTTATAACATATTCTTTGTTAGCAAGAAACAATTATAACTTCTTCTTTTTTAACAATAAACAATTTACAATATTTTTCAGTCATTTGCATCTATTCAAATTCTTGATTCACGAAGAAATGCCAATGGTAGAAAAAACTAGACTTTTCATAACGCAGATGTTACACTTGTTTTCTAACTTTGAATTTGAATTGTTCATCTTGACTTTGAAACTTTAAACCAAATTTGTCCACATGGGAGAAATTTACTGGAGTGGGCATGGAGGATGCCTTTTGCATTTTGTGACTTCATAGAGATTTGGAATTTTTAACATTTTTTGTCTACCCTTCTACTTTTGATATAATCCTGAGACATGACATCACTTGAGTGGAGTCAAATTCGTGGGTCACTTTTATAATTTTACCTTTTTTCAATGAGGTCTCAAAAACACAAATTGCTCCGCCAGCCCACCTCCATGCTTTGACCTTCGATGCGGGCTTACTATTCAAATTTTTCCTTGGATTGGATGGGATTGTGGGTCACTTTTTGAATTTTATCCCTTTTTACAAAAAGGCTCAAAACCTCAAACTTCTCCACTCTGAATTTCCAACGACGGACTCAAAATTTGACTTTTACCTTTGTGTTTGGCAGGGCTGGGGGTCACTTTTTAACTTTAAGCCCCTTTAATGAAAAAGGATCAAATTCTCAAATCTCCCCAATGGCCCACTTCTTTGCTTTGAATCTTTTGATGCCAAATCAACATTTGACTTTTTCACTCATAGCATAACCAGGGTTGTGGTTCACTTTATGAATTTTAGCCCTTTTTACATAAAGTATTAAAAATATAAATTTCTCTGTCAGACCACCTCCAATTATATATGTCCATGTACCCATGGATAATGGGGCCAAAATTTGATGGGGAAGAAAATTCCCATCATTCACGACTGTGGAAAAATGCAGAGAAGAAGAAAACTCCACCATTTCATGCCCGATTTTCAAATTTCTTTCGTGAACCAAGGGATTGAAAACAATACGAGGTTTGATGATCCATGGCCATAGGAATATTGAAAATTTCATTCAACTGAGGACAAAAATAGAATTTTTTACATGTCTAGATGGGGAAACGGAAAATTTATCAAACCATGTAGACTAAAGAGTTTAAACAACTTCAAAGCATGAATTTATCTATCTTTTTAGACTTCCAAATTTACTTGAACAATTCTAGAGGACATGAGCTCAAAATGTTGGAATTTAACTTTAAAAAATGAGGGGGAGATTTAGAGGGTGACAACAACTAGCTCTAGTTTGGGGAAATGACATGGGAATCAAGAATCTAAACATCTAGACCCTTTAAGTCATTGACCAGTGCCTTATCTATTGGGCCTTGCAGAGTCATGTAAAACCTATAACAAGAGAGAAATAATAAGGAAACACACATACACATGAAAAGGATGAAAAGGAAACACACAACACATAAAAGGAAGGGAAACACACCTAGCAATCACCTATGGTACAATGCGGGGGACAACCCGCTTTCACTGATGATACAATTTCAAGTATAGCCTACTCTGAGGAAATTCTAGTGGAATTCCATCCAAATATGAGAGAAGAAAAGAATTCTCACCGCAAGCTTCATGAATCTAGAATGGGCCGAGCCATAATGAATCAAACATTCCATGGCTTCCTTTTGGTTCTCTTCTTTTGTCCCATAGCAGGATGAAGTCTCCAACTTTGAATTCTATTGCCTTGGCGTTCTTATCAAAAATATTATTTACTTTCAATTGGTGCTCCTTAATGTCATCCACAACTTGGAGTCTATTTTCTTCCAACTCCTCAAGAAAGAGGATCCTCTTGTCAATGGAATCCTTGTACTGATGATCTTCTATTTCCTGTAGCAGCTTGAGAGCTGGCATCTCGATTGTGAGAGGAATTTATGCTTCAACTGCATACATCAGTTGGAATGGTGACATACCTATTACCCTCTTGAGAGTGATCCTATCTGCCCACAATACGTCATACAACCTTTTGTACCAATTCCTTTGATTCTCATTTACAATATTTCAGACACTGGTCACAATGTTCTTATTTCTTGATTTGTCCTATTCATTTCCTTGTGGATAGTAGTAAGAAGAATTATATATGGAGATTACGTAGCTATAGAAAAACTCGATCATATCTCTTGAAGAGAAATAGGTAGCATTATCTGCTACAATCTTCTGTGGAACCCTGAAATAGACTATGATATTCTCCTTGATGAAGTCGCATACTATTTTAGTGTTGGCTTGTTTGGCCAGAATGGCTTCCACCCATTTGATGAAGTAGTCTATTGTTTTGAGTACATAGCTATGCCCCACACTTGAGTGAGGGTTCAAAACACCAATGAATCCAAGCCCCCACTATGGAAATGGTTCTTTAATAACCACACTCCTGAGTGGCAATGCAGTGATTTGTTGTGTTTCAATGAACTATTGGCATGCTTTTCATTTAGAAACCCAATCTCGAGTGTCTATAAATATGGTGCACCAATAATACCTTCCTCGGAAGATATTGTGTGAAGTGACCATTTCTGAAAAATGCCCACCACATGCTTGGTCATGGTATGCTTTAAGAAACTTTTCTTGTTTCCCTTTATCTATGCACTTGAGGAAACAACCATCCACGCCACTTTTGTAAAATGTATGATTCCAGTTTATAAATTTAGCTACCTTTAGCTTGAGTGTTCTACTTTTCTTGTAATAAAGATGGGGAGGGAATTCTCCATAAGTCAAGTAATAGGTGATATCCACATACCACTCATCAGTAGTGGTGACAAATAAAACCTATGGGTTTTCTTCTGAACAAGTTGAGCAGGAAAAGTAATCAACTTACACAAGCCATTTTCCCTTACCAGATTAGAGGGTCGAATATCGAAGTCATATTCTTGAGTCTTTGCAATCCAATTTCCTCTTTTAGCTCTGGGATCCTGATGTGTCAAAATAGACTTGATTGCACTACCAGGGACCATAGCCATCGTATGGGAATTGAGGATGTAAAACCTGAAGTTTTTTACAGCCTTGACCACTGCATAAGCATGCTTCTCCTATTGGTTATATTTTAGCTCATGATTTTTCAAAGGCCAACTCATGAAAGCAATAGGTTCTTCCACACTTTCATCATTTTTATGAATGAGAACGACAGAGAGTGTATGTTTTGATGCATAACAATAGATGATGAATTCATTGTTAAAATCAAGATATCTACAAGAGTCAGAGCCTTGGAAATGGATTTCTTAATCTCTTCGAATGTTGCCTTCCCTTCATTGTTCCATTATAAGTTTGCTTTTGGTTTCATCATGGAAGTGACATGCTTCGTCAACTCAGCGAACTCAAGCACAAAATGATGAAGAAATTTCACCTTTTTGAAGAATGAACGAATCAATGTGTGCTCCATGTTTATGCCCAACATGCCCCAATAACTTGCCTTCTTTGACCCCAAAAATGCTCTTTTTTGGATTTAGTGAGATTCCATGTTTCCTACACCTTACAAGTACATGTTCCAAGTGATAGTTATGATCTCCCCTATTCTTTGAAAATAATGTGAGATTATCAAGATATATGACAATGTAATGCTTCATATATTTGAAGGCCAAATCCATCACCCTTTGGAATGTAGTTCCTACATTGATTAGGCCAAAAGGCATTCTTCTATAGGAAAAAGTGCCCCAAGGTGTTGTAAAGGTTGTCTTGGTGCAGTCCTCCTCCTCCACTTTGATTTGATTGTATCCTGAGAATCCATCAAACAATGAAAGAATTTCAGATCCAGTGAGTGCTTGCAGGATATGGTCCATGATAGGAAGAGGATAATTGTCCTTTAGTGATGTCTGGTTCAGGTTGTAAAAATCTACATGTATCCTTATTTCACCATTTTTCTTCCACACTGGCACAATTTTAGCCACCCATGTTGAATGGTGGATGGGAAAGATGATCCTTCAATTAATCATTTTTGTTACCACCTCCTTGATGGTTTTACTTTTTTTTGGGTTGTACGGCCTTTGTTTCAGCCTAAATGGCTTAACATCCCACTTCAAAGAATTGAGTGATGTATTTCCTTTGGCTGAAAGGATTTGAGTTCATGATAAGAGTAGTCCAAGACATCTGAGTATTTCTTGAGTAATGCAACAAACCTTCTTTTTTCTTCAGGCAAGCAACATTTTCCAATATTGACCATCCTTTTCTCTTCCAGGGTACCAATGTTTCCTTTATCAAAATTAGGTGGGCACTGAGAAGATTGCTTTTCTTTCTCTTCAATGAATCTATCATGTTTGTCAAAGAGGTCTCGTAAATAGACTAGACCTTTAGGAATTTTGTTCCCTTTCAATTTTATTACTCCCTCATCATCAATCCCTTCAATTCCTTATTTCTCCTCTTTAGGGACTACTTCTCGGTGTGGATTTTTCACCTCCTTTGACGAAGAGATTATTTCAATTATCCCTTTGCTCTAAAAAGGCTAGAATTTGGCTATACTCATTGAAGACTTTCCAATGATTTACATTGTCTAGTACACTAGGTCTAAATACCATTTCAATGGTCACTTTCTGTTTACCAAAAGAAGGATGAGGTGTCACTAGGGAAGCTGACACTGCAAGTGAATCAGCCTCTTTCATTTTGTTCCCTCAGAATAGATTCAATGGAAAATGCATCAAAAGATTCAATGTAGTCCCACACTTTTTTTCTGTAATGTCAGAGTCTTGGATTCTTCACCTGATATTGTTAGTAGACCTACTTTACTTTAACCTCTGCATCACCTCAGCATCTCAGTTTCTTGATTCCCATGTCCTTTGTTGCATTCATGCCTAAGGGTTAGTGCTTCATACTATGCAGTATTATTTTTCTTATCAAATTGCAGCTTGTAGGCAAATGCATACAACTCAATAGAAGGAGAGTACAATACTACAACATCTCTTGAGCCTGTACTAGAATGAATACCATAAAATTCCATTATCCAAATTTGATCTTCCTCTTCCTCCATGAGAAGTGGCAAAGTTATTCTATTTTTTTGATGTGAGGACTTAGTTTTTCTAGCCCACAATCTTGAAAGAGAATGTTTTCTTTTGGATCATCAGAATTTCATACTATGAACTTCATCTTTCTTACTAGTAGCAATTTATTTATCTTGCCTTTTATTGTGATAGTTATAGATTACCAATCCATTTTTATCTCTCCACCCAAGTCTCTGTAGAAACTCCTACTCAATAGCATACCAAAGGATGTTGGGATGTATGTTATTAGTATGGTTAGGAGCACCTTCTTTTCTAGAAAATCAGCTAGTGCTACCTATGCATCTTTGATTCTTCCTAACAATGGAACATGTTTGGAATCCATTAACTAGAAGGTTACATTTACCTAGGTCAAGGTGAGGCCTAGAGCATTTGTAACTATAACTGGCATCACATTGTCTGAGGCTCCAGAATCTATGATACATTTATTTAGCTGGAAGCCTTTAACAAGGAGTGACATGTAGAAAGGTTTAACACTATTTTTTTTTGAGGAACTGAGGGCTATTATGTTTTGGGAAGGTTTTGTGGATGGTGTGGGAAGTAAGCCTTTAGGATTAGGACTCGAGGGTACAGGGTTACCACCATGAACTGCATTAATGAAATTGTCAAACTAGGCAGGGTGTCTTTGTAGGTATTCTATTTCTAAGAGCTGGACTTTGGTTTTGCTTGCATGTTCCACAAATTCAAATGGGGTTATGGTGAGCGAGGAAGAGGTTCCGGAAATGGAGGAATATTTACCAGGTAGAGGCTTTGCTAATTTGGGTGTTGAATTATCCTTTCTAGGTGTAGCAATTGGCTTGGAAGGGGGTGAGGTTGTAGCTTTTGATTAAACCTTAGATGTTCTTGCAGGAACAACATTTAAATGAGAATTGTTCTTAGAAACTTTTGAGCTGGGAGAAGAATTAGATGACTTACTTGGCATAGTAGCATGATCCCTGACAACTAGTCAGTTTGTTTTTTATTTGGTCGACTCCATAGAAGGTGGTAATGGTGATCCTTGCTGATGATTTTATTTTGTTTGACCTCTGGAGGAGAATATTCATTATTCTTATTATCCTTTATCACAACCGTTTAGGATGAAGCACCTTTCCTAGATTATGCACGAGTTAGAAAATCACATGAGGTACCTAGAGCTTCTTCATCGTCCTCATCTTCATCATCAACATACTCAATTAGGCCTTTGTGAATATAAACTTCGTCAACCTCAAGATAGTTTTCATAGTCTTCCATATTTTATTCTTCAGTTTCATGAGTTTCAACTTCCTCCTCCATCTCTTTAGTGTCACAGATGGCATTGACTTGTGGTGCTTCAAGAGTAAGTCGCTGAGGAGGTGGAGCTGTTGGTGCTCGATTTAGTTTAGAACTTCCTGTTTCTCCTTGAAATTCTTTAGTTTCCGGGGCTCTATTGTGTTTTCTATCTCCCCATATTGATGCATAAAAAATATTTCCTCCATTTGGTTTTCCATGGATCAGGTCCCTTCCTTGGTTGAGGATCACTTAAAGTCCAAAATTTTCTATTCGTTCCCCTGTCCATGAGAAAAGAATCTGCAACTTGGGAGAAAATTTGGGTTTTTTTGCCTTCCTTCCATTTTCCACATTCACGTTTTGTTTTCCCTGTCATTTTTTTCCCAAATATATGTGGAAACGTGATTGGATGTAGCTCAGAAGATCATATTTAGGTCTTATATCATTACCAAATTCTCTGTCTTGAAAGAAAGATTTGTTTATATGCTTAAATAGTGATTTTCCTGCATTTTACGGTTTGACGAGAATTTTTTTCCCGTCAAATTTACATCTCAGCATCTATGGAAACTTTACCTTTTTTGGTTAGATGCGGCTCGGCGGGACACTTTCAAAATTGTAAGTCTCGCTTCAACTCAAAACTTCTCCACGTGGAGGGTCGGTGCTCATCTGAAAATTCACCTTTTGGTTTGTCATTCGAGTTGCACCAGGGAGACACGTGGAGGTTTCCATTGCCTTGCCCATACTTAGATAAATTTTTCATGATGCCGGTACAATTTTAGCAGACCATGGACATGTGGAGGGCCAACGCTCATTTAAGGATCCACCTCAGGGTCCTGCCTTAGTAGTTTCGTCGGGGAGACACATGGAGGCTTCTGCCGGCATCACTCCATACTTAAAATGGTCAAATTAATTTTCTAAGGCCTGGGACATGTGGAGGGACTATGCATGTTTTGGGACCGGCCCCTAAATTTTATTTTGACGAAGTACCAGGAGGACACATGGAGGCTTCCACTCACTCTTACTTTGCTTAGACTTTTCAACAGCCAAGGAAAAATGTCTCAGACCCTAAAGACACATGAAACATTCCCTTGATCCTTCAAATTTCTTATCAAATATTCCAGAATAAGACACGTGGTGAGCCCGCACTTGTTTAGGGTCTCCGCTTTTGGGGACCATCTCAAAATGTGCCATTGAGACACGTGGAGGATCCCGCTGGCTCCTTTTTTACTGAGACTTTTTCAAAGGACAAAAGGTATTTTTCTTGGGTCCAGGGCATGTGGAAGGCCTGCACATGTTTGGAAACTTACCCCTGTACTTCTGTGTTGCATTTGCGCTAAGGAAACACGTGGACAACTATAATATAAAGTAGAGAAGGGGTAGAAACAACGATTATTGTGCATTTCACCTATTTTTCTGCCATTTTTCTCCAAGACTCCTGGATATGTGAATACAAACTATTTTTCATCATTTTTTTATGAAATTTAGTTTCATTTTTGTCTGAAAAGTTCCATTGAATTGAATTAAAACTTAATTTGTGAGTGCAAGGATTTTTTAGATCGATATTTTGAAGTTGGAGTTGCTCGGGCACTTGCAAAAACATGAATTACTAGAGAAGATGGATGTGGGACAGAGTTACATAGGAAAAAGAGGCAAAAGGATGAAATGTAGGAGGTTGAAGGTGTAAAATATGAAAAAGGTGTTGCCTCAAGAGCGAAAAGGATTACCTGTCAAATCTAGCCATGTCAAAGTCTCCAGAAAATTTTTAAAATGGGGATTTCTCGCATGATGGAATCAATATGATTAAAATCAATGCCAAAAAGTTATGTCATGGCATCCTAGTCATTAGTCAAGGGTCTGAGAAATGTGATCTGTTCATAATTGGTCCACATGGCAGCTTTCGGATGCGAATTTGTTAAATGTCACTTTTCTGAGGCAAATTGGTAACAAGAAAAGGTCCCTCAAATATTCTTCATTTTTAGGGGGAAAATTTGGGATGAGTGAGTGAGTGAAATGTATAAATTCAATGAGAATAATCTTGCAAAGGGTTGGGGGTTGAATTCTTAAAATAAAATTTTAGAAAATCCATTTTCATGAGAGACCAATCCAAGATAACCTATTAATTTCCTCTGTTTTATATTTTCTATCATGTCAAGTTGTTTGGAGATGTATAGCCATTGATGAGAAATGATATTTATCTAGAATATTTCCCCTACTGATGAATCTAAGCAATTTTGAAATTAACTTGTGTCAATCTTGGAGCAATTAGTGTGTACTTTGTTTCAGAATGTCTGCAAGTAATTTTTCTTGTTCCTATTGCAATATTACATTGAAATATTTTTGAAATCACATAGGATCTCATCCTTGTGATGGTTTAGTGGAATTTGAAATTTCATTTCAAGAAGATCCTTCATCTTGTGATGAGATAAAAAATTTAAAATCACTTCGCTGTCATTTGTTGATGAAGATTGTTAATAAGTCTTGTGGTGTACCTTAGGCATAATTAATAAGATATTTTGGTGTTTAATTGAGTCTTTTAACTCAACCATTTGTGTTATATTCCCAAATATTGAGTGAAATCATGCTAATTTGGGCCTCCATTGAAGCACACCTTCTAGGTGAAGGAATGTCCCAACTATTCTGAATCTTTCTGTCATTTAGCTTTCTGATTGTTGTGAAGTCTCTCAAAGATATGGTATAATCAACTTTATCCTACTTAATCTCCCACAAAAATTATTCAAAAACCATGAATCCATGTTGAACTACCCCTATTTGCACTATAGTATCAACAAAGGAACAAAATCTATTCACTAAAATATGTAGAACAATCAGGATTTCATAATGTCTTCAGTAACATTAGCCTTGTTTTGAAAGTATCTCCATAGTTTAGAAGTGGAAACTCTTGAGAGTTAAATTATGGAGTATTGACCATATTTTGACAAGGTTTTCTTCATAGAAATTTTTGCATAAGAAGGATATATCCATCTCCTTGCATCAAACAGAGTTTACACTACGATTCCTCTCACCCTAGTCAAAAGGCACGGCCTAAAGTAGTGAGGATATGTCAAATCCTCTTCAAGGTGCTATCCATATCTCCATAAATCTGAGTGAAAAAGGGCCAGTTATATATCATTCCCAACTACAAAATGACATACATCATGATCTATTTGTCTCTAAGCTCCATGTCAAATCTGTGATGCTGCTCAACTTGAAAAGGAGAACAAATTTGGATACCAACACTCATGGCACCATTTCTGGGGATTATTTGAACAAAGGTGTACACATATCGATTCTGGTAATGTTTCTTACATGATCTAAGTGCAAATACATTGCTGAAACATCATTATATGTTTAGATCTATAAGAATTGTTTAAAGTTGTAAGTTCTGAGTGCAATATTTCCAGCTTATATTGTTATTGCACTAAATTTTGTATCATCATTGATACATTAGGGTAGAAGAAGAGTAGATTTTTTAAGATTTGCATGAATCTGGTATTGAAAAACATTTGATAGGTCTTTCATAGTGCATTTTCACTAACTAAGGTGATTATAATTAGTGGCGACTCCATGTTGTTTAAATTCTTAATAAATACCAGTGTCTTAACATATATCAAGTAATATTTGTCATTAATCTCTGCAAAGCTGGAAGGAAGAAGATTTTTATTCACCAATGACCCTAGTAGAAGGTTGTTCCAAGAGTTGGGAAAGTATAATTCAGAAGGAAGAAGAATTTGGAAGGTTTTTGGAGATCAAGCATCAAGAAAAGAGATCTCCATTGGTGAAACTGGTCAGCCTGTGATTGAAGATTGTAATACTTCCTCAAATGCTTCCGATTCAGGTAGTCTATTTTTAAAATTGAATTCTCCATCTGGAGAGGGTCCTTATTTTGTATTTGAAAAATTTTCTTCTCAATCTACCTCATTATTTTCCAAATCTGATAGAGTTTTCTGAGAAACAGATCCTTTAGAGGGTAGTCATTCTTAGAATTGCCTCCCTGTACCATCGAGACCCCTCACTCCTCATCATTCTATTTCTCTTGCAAGATCACCTCCTCAAAATAATATGGCTCAACCTCCACCTAGACCTCCATTTGTTTTTAATATGTTTGGTCCCATCAATTTTAGAGGTATGGCTAGCTATCCAAATGCTATGCCACAAGATGTAAGAAATATATTGCCTAAGTTTCAAGGAAATAATGCAATCACCGGTGATTAGCACTTGAAGCTCTTTGTCAATATGATGGAGGAATTTGAAATAGAATTTTAGGATGTGTACATTATTTTTTTCTCCATACTCTAGAAGAAGATGCAAGAAACTGGTATAAATCTTTGACAGATAATTCCATTGATTCTTTGAAAGAGATGAAGAACACTTTTAGATTGCAGTATGGAGATAAAAAAGACCCTAGGTTTCTTTTATCCAAATTTTAAAATATAAAAAATAATCCTAATCAATCAGTGCATGATTTCAATACAAGATTTAAAAAAATTTGAGAAGAATACCTCTTAATTTGAGGCCATGTGATGAATCATGTCTGATAAAGTACTTAGATTCAGTTGATAAGAAAGTTTCTTACTTTTTGAGGGATAAGAATCATGGAACCTTTAGGCAAGCCTTTACCATGGCTCTGCAAATTGAGAACAACACTAAAGCAGTTGGAAAACCTCGTAAGAGAGAGGGTGTTAAAATTATCATCCCAGAGAATCCTCAATCAAGTTAGGTTGTGGATCTTGAGGAAGTTGTAAATACTTTGGATAGGGCTATTAAAGAAATCTCTTACAAGCTAGCCATGGAAGAGAAAGGAATTGGAAAAGGTTCTCAAGGTTAGCATAGGAAACAAGCACAAGACAAATTTGTAAATCATCCTAGAAATGATCAAAAATATGATGATAGAGGTAAAGGACCCGTGGGAGCTAGACAACCCCAAGCGAGGGAAAATAGAGTAGTGCCTGATCCTCTAAATGCTAGAGTTGTTGTTCAAGAGACAAGTGAAATTGATTAGTATGAAAAAAATTTCTTTCAAACTCAAGTTATAATGCACTAACAACATTGCTGAATATGAAGCATTTTTATTGGGTTTGAGAATTGCACGGAAATATGGTGTAAATAATATCACTGTCAAAGGAGATTCAAAACTGATTGTCAGGAAAATTAGAAAAATGTATGCTACTAAAAAATAGAGAATGAAAAAATACAAACATGTATTTTGGGATTTGATAGAAATGTTTAAATCTCTTAATATTGTGCACCATAATAGAAAGTTTTATGCTATTGTAGACAAGTGAGTAGTGCTAGGATCCATCTTTGGAAATTTTACAGTATCTCCATTTTGTGAGTATGATTTTGAAATACTAACAAGGCCTTCTATCCCTGACAACGTTAAAAATTGGAAAGTGTTTGATAATGATGCCCAGGTGAAACAATTTTTGTAGAACGAATGAAATTTTTCTGAACAAAATATAGACGGGGAACCAATGATGTGTGCTGCTGAAGGAACGGAAACTTTATTTGGAAAATATATCATCTAAATGAAGACAAACATGATTCCCATAGGTTTGGTGGCAATTGAATCAAATTTTAATAATGTTGATTACATTATTAAAAGAAGTATGTTGATATCAAGAGATGTGGAAGAGAATGACCTGGGAATAAAGGAAAAACTACGTAAAATATGGTTAGAAAGTAATCTGAGCAAGGAAGAGAAGAAGTCCTTTGTTCAATTGTTGAAGAAATATCAACACTCCCTAGCTTGGTCTTACTTTGAATTGAAGTCATAGAGGGAATATTTGTTCCAACATGAGATTCCTCTTAAATCTAATGTCAAACCTTTCAAGAAAAACTAGAGGCCTATCAATCTGCTTCTTTCTTAGAAGATGCAACAAGAATTGAAGAAGTTGAGGGATGGACGGATAATTCAGCCCACAAGATACTCGTCTTGGGTCACAAATTTAGTTCCTGTTCAAAAAAAGAATGGAGATATAAGGTTGTGCGTAGATTTTAGGAACTTGAATAAAGCATCATTGAAAGATAATTACCCTCTACCAAACATGGATACTATGTTATAATTGGTAACTGGTTCTGAATTATTATCCACTTTGGATGGTTTCTCTAGCTATAATCAAGTTGTTGTGAAGGATTCAGAAAGAATAAAGACTACCTTTACCATTCCTTGGGGAACTTATGTCTATGTGAGGATGCCTTTTGGCTTAATGAATGATGGAGAAACTTTCTAAAGAGAAATGGATGTAGTGTTTGCTGGTTATATTAATGATTTCATTGTTTTTTATCAAGATGATGTAACTGTGTTTTCCAGAAAAATAAGTGATCACTTGCAATGCTTAGAAATTTTTTTGTTAAGGTGTAGAGAGTATGGGATATCATTGAATCCCAATAAGTTCCATTTTGGAGTGTAAAAGGAAAAGCTTCTTGGTCACATCGTATAAAAGGAAGGGGTTTTGATTGATCGAGAGAGAGTGGAAGCCATCAAAAAGGTTCCAATTCCTAGAACTAAGAAGGGAGTTTAATCCTTCTTTGGAAAAATAAAATTTATCAGAAGATTTGTGTCAAACTTTTTTGATCTAACCATACCCATTACTAACATGTTGAAAACGGACCAAGTTATCAAATGGGAAGAACCTTTCATTCAAGATTTCAATGGGATCAAGGATGTACTAAATTATGCCCCTGTTTTATTAGCTCCAAACTACAAGAAGCCTTGTCAAGTCTTTTCTTTTGGTTCATAAAACACCATTGCATCTATTTTGTTGCAGAAGGATGATGAAGGAGGGAGTTTGGGTTGGATGTTCCACCTTAGACAAGAAATAGCTTGCATTTCTTACTTTTGGGAGAGGCATAAGTGTATGTAGGGGTTTGAGATGAATATTTTGGTAGGTTTTTAAGGTGGTCACCCATTCCCCATTGCGAGGTATAAGTAGCTTTCCCCTTAGATCTTGATCCTTTGGCATTTTTGTGATAAGCCCTCATATACTTTGTTACTATCCTTCTTATGACTATAACTTCACTTTATTTTGGACTGTGATATGATTGTGAAATTTGTTTTGTGTTGTAGAAATTTTACTTGTTGCCATGAGTTGAAGCCATTTCCTATTGTAATGTGGTTGGGGCTCAGGGGCCAATGAAGAGGATGTCTTCTCCTCTTCATTATAATTTTGGTTGGGTGGAGAGCATTGCCTCTCCCCTTGTTTTGGTTTTGCCCAATTTCAAGCATGGCAGATCTCCCTTTTTGCTATACGTGGAGCTTGTGTGAAGAAAAAATTTGTAGTTCTCCTTGGGCCACTTATTGTAAAATTTTCCCATGTTAAGTGGATGGCATTGTAATAATGTTTGTAGTGAAAAATTGCTCTTTTTTTGGATATGAAAGTTGTATTTGCATGTGAAAAAGGAATGAGAAAGATTTATTTGTAAGTTATGTTTTGGTGAACAGAAATGAAGTTGTAAAGGAATTTTTTTCAGATTAATAGAAGTTGATTTACTTTATAAAAAATGGATTTTCTCCTGCTTGGAAATTTGTTGATTGAAATACTTTTGCAAACTCTTTGTTTAAAGGCTGGAAAACTCTGTGTTAGGAAATATTACCTTCCTCTGTATTACTTGAAAGGCACATTTTGAAAATAGAACTGCATTCTTGATTTCCACGCATTAATTAAAGGAAAGTTTAACATTTTAAAATTTGAATGCAATGAGCTTAAATGTTTAAAGTATGAAAAATGAAATAGATGAATTTATAGTTTTAAATATGTAGATCTCTGTCAGATTGTTTCAAACTTGCAAATCAATATCAGAAAAACATAAAGAGTACCCTACAATAATGAAAGTCAAAATGAAACTTTAAAATGAACTAAGGATGAATAAAGCACATCATGAAATAATTTCATGGCCCTAGTAATTTATTCATAACTCCAGTAATCGGCAAAGAGGCATAATAATGCATTTTCACAAAAAAAAAAAGAATTTTTTATTGTAATCTCAACCACTAATAAATTAATCCTTGTAATCCATTCAAGTATGTTCCCCACACCTGTTTTGTGTGTTGAAAAAGATATAATAGTGAAGTAGACCAAATCTGGCAGTTTAGTTCACATTTTAATGGAAGGATAGACGTTTCTTAAATTTTACCCATCTAAGTTTTCTAAAAATTATATTTTTTGCTTAATATGCAAAGAGGAGTTTGATCCCTTTCCAAAAAGTCTTCATTTTCCACAATCCGAGCTTCCAGTTGAAATTTATGGCCTTCTGAAGTTTTTATTTCATTTGGTTTTTTAAAAAAGAGGGAAATTTTTGTAAATTGGATGCACAGGGCCGAAAATTACTTAGGGAACTTTTTGCAAAAATGAAAAAAGTCACAAGTTACCCCATGGCTCCGCAAGCCCAATTTTTCACTTTGGAAAAAAAAAAATACTTCCACAAGTTAGCGGGCCCACACTTTCAACTTTACCTTTTTGAAAATTTGGCACAATATCTTAAGTCTCCCAGCCGGTTCACTTCCCTACCTATCATTGTGGGTTAGACACGTGGATTCTTCAGGCATCAGGGGAGGCATGGATGGTTTTAGAACCTTATCACTTTTGAAACAAAAATTGGCAAAAAGTCCTAAGTCAACCCGCCAGCCCACCTTCTCGCAGGTCACTGTTGGACTGACATGTGCCATCGCTAGGCATCATCCGAGGTGCATGTTGTTTTTAACCTTCATTTTTATATACAAAATTCCAATATTTCTAATTTTTCCCTAATGGTCCACTTCCCCAATTGAAATTTTGGGCATGACATGTGGCGTCTCTGGGCATCGGCAGAGACGCGGCTCATTTTTAAACCTTTTGCCTTTTTAACAAAGTGGTTAGAATCCATGTTACCTCTGATGACGCGCCCTCCCACGTGGGCTTAATAATGTTCCATGTGTCCCTAGTGCCTTTGGGAAAATTTTCTTCCCTAGACCCATAGGCCCGCCTTTGGGAAAATTTTCTTTGCTAGGCCTGCAGGCCACCTTTGGGAAAAATTTCCTCCAGAGGCCTGCCAGCTTGTAACTTAAGAAATATGAGGATTAAGGAGGACCTATATATACCATTGGAAAGAGGAAAAAATTTCCTATCTAATGGAAATGTTATCAGGAAACCCTAAGTTTGTTAAATATTTGAAAAATTAGGTTTAAGTGCAAAGTTGAGTCTGAGAATGGGTAAGTGGGAAATTAACCCCTTTTTAACTTAAATGTTTAACTCTAAAGCATGGGTTAACCTTTTTAAGGGATCACACAGTGGATTAGAGAATTTTTTTCTATCCCATATAAGTAAGAAATTTGGTTATTGTTTAGACCTAGTGAAATTAGAAACCTTGGGCATTAAATTGCTTTCGCCCCTTTGACCCTCTAAAATTAATTGAGGAATATTTAAGTATAGTGTTAATTTAATTATTTATTAAATTAACTACTAAGAGAACGTTAACTATATTTGTATTAATTATACTCATTAATTTTGTAATGTGGATCTAATTTTTCTTACAATGGGAACATTTCATTTATTAAATTATAATTTACTTTGAATCTTTGATGTGAAAACTATTGCTGGAAGCCTGGTAGTGGTCACGCTTTTCAAAAAGAAATTATTCCATAATTTCTCTATCTAAACCTAGGTTGTTCTTGGGTCTCGAGTGGTCATTTTAACGGGTGTTACACTTGGTATTAGACCCATGGGTTCAAATCTTGGACCCTTGGGCACACAAGAAAACTTGAGACATGAACATTAAACCTAGTACAATATTAAACCTAGAAAACAACTTTCTTTGGAAATTGCATATTTTAGTAAACATGGAAAACTGAATAAAACCTAGAATAATGAACTAACTCTCGTATTTTCCTATGCTAGAGCCACGGAAAAGACGATGGGTCCTTTCACATAAACCTAAACTTTCCACCTCCAGATCATGTTGTAGCAGCCATCCTACCCCAAATTTTACAGACGCTTTAGGATGTTAATGTTGCTTTACACGAAGGGACCATAGGAGGACGGTAAGCAATACATGATAGGGAGCCATTTGTTGAGGTTCAAGCATCTCCTTGACACAGTGAGGAGCATAGAGGAGAGAAATCCCACGTGGATTTAAGAAAAGTAGAGTCACCACAGAGGGGACAGGGATACCGGATTTCTAGACATAGGGATAGGTCTCAGAGCCCTAGGATTAGAGATGAGCACCTAGAGAGGCCTAGGGGTTTCTAGACTACAACTTCAGACCATATCTGAGAGATCCTAAAGTTACGACCATCTCATTATTCTGGTGATACAGGTGGATTTTAGGCAGAGGCCTAGTTGGTGAGCTTGAACAGGTGCTTCAAGCACTGCCCTTGTTATAGCAACACCAAAGCTCATGTTCCAATCTACCTTCTAAGGGATGGAGCCCATGTCTAGTGGAGTACTGAGGAGTAGAAGCTCCACATTTATTTAGAGATAGTTACTTAGGAGCTCTTTGAGGAGAGGTTTAGGATCATGTACTTATCATGGAGGTTTTTGACCTACTCTAGTATGTCAACTACATGTAGGATGAGCATGTATAGATTCACAGGTTAATTAGGGGCTTGAATCTAGGCATTGGAGGTGCAATGTGTATCCATTGTCCATAGAAATTAGCTGAAGCCATTGAGAATGCCTATATAGCAGAGGATTTTCGGGGAAAGACACACTAGGAAAGAGATAGGGTACAGAGCCACATCGACTAGATGCAAGACACCAGGTCAAGGGGGTCAGATCCTCCTCCTCAAGGTGAACCAGGTTCAACACAATCATCTTTTAGGCCAGAGAAATAGTAGTAGACCTACTCACCATATAGGCCTCCATAGAGATTTGATGCATATGGTGCACCGAGAGGTCAATCATCAAGAGCTCATTAGTAGATACCTCAGCAGTCCATAGCCAGATCATCAGGATCCATAGCACAGACCTCTAGAATACCGGTGGAAGTTGCTACTCATGTGAGAGGACTAAGTAGTTGTTATGGTTATGGTGTTGTTGGAAATTTTTGGGGAGAGTTCCCATAGAACCCTAGTAACAAGGGTAAGACGAAAATATCAGAGCCTACTATTTTTTACATGGGGTGCGATCATTGGATCTATGCAGTAATTGAGAACCACTAGGTTGAGCACTAGAGTACCATGATTGAGATGACATGTAGCATTCGTAGTGTTCCTACCTCCAATCTATTTGATTCTGGTTCTTCTGATTATTTTATTACACCATCTTTTGTAGAGTGATGCAGGATGGAGGTAGTTAGACAAGGTCGTATGTGGGATGTTGAGATGGCTTCTGGAGAAAAAAACTCTATAGACTCCTTAGTTAAGGATTGTGTAGTGGATTTGGGACCCTTCACCACTATCTCAAATCTTTGTATCCTTCCATTGGGTTCGTATGGAGTCATCTTGGGCATGGACTGGTTATCTACACACATATCCAGGGTGGATTGTTAGCATAAGATTATATGATGTCAAGATGATCTAGGAGTTGATTCAATGATAGCAGGGGTTAGGAGACCTATTTCTATTCACACCATCTTTTCCATGTAGCTTAAGTAGTGTATACGACGGGGTTATCAGAGGTATGATGTCACAGTTAGTGACTAACCAGAGGATGAGTCTAGTGGACCATCTCTTGATAACCATCTGATATTGAGATATTTTTCTGATGTCTTTCTAGGGGAGCTACAGGGGTTACCACCCCCATGTGAGAATTATTTTCACATAGATCTAGTTTCGAGAGCAGAGTGATCCATACAGATCCAAAATGACTCTACATTATAAAATCAGCCAACATGAAGAAGAAAAAAATGATACACAGAGGTTCTATCTATTTAGTGACAAGACCGGTGCCTTGTACAGGGCAGTGTTTACAAAACCACCACCCCACCAGGGTAGCGGTCCTGGGACTACCGGTCTGCATAGGGAGGAGCTCCTGGCTCTAGCGGATAGAAAATAAAATATGACACAAACAGTCCCAGAATTCCAAAGGGTCTCCATGTCTCTTTTTCTGCATGACCTTTCCCATTCTCCAATGCACAAGAGAACATGAGAAAGGCTATAAGTGCATTGTATGGAAGAGAAAAAATGCATCGAGCATTAAGCAAGTGAGTAAGAAGCTCCTAGTGTTGGAATGGTGATTTATAGAAGAAAGGAGTAATTGAGACAGAGAAATAAAGTAACTGGGAGGAAGTGTGAGATATTATCTACTTCTCTTTCATACTTATTGTAATTTTTGTACTTATTATTGAATTGGCCAGTAAAATTGGGAAGCAAGAGCAATTTCCCTTGCCAACTAGTTTTTCCTCCTTTGGAGGTTTTCCAGGAGAAAATGGTTGGTGTGTGAGTCTATATTCTTTCCTTTTCTGTAAATTGTTGATTGTAAGAACACGTATAATTCACTCAGTAGATATCTTTGTTATTTTCTAATATAAAGTAGAAAAACAACAAATAATTGTGATTCTATGGATAGTTCCAAAGTTTAATATTTTACAGATCATAGAGCTTATCTCACGAGCAACTTATCAGATGACCACCCCTGAGCTCTGTGAGCTGAAGTTCTAGCTAGAGAGCATTTTTGAGAAAGGCCTAATCCATCTTGGTGTATCCCCTTGGGGTGCACTGGTGATATTTGTAAAGAAGAAGGATGAATCTCTGTGGTTTTTTATTGATTAAAGCCAGTTGAAAAAAGTAACAATCAAGAATTATTATCCCCTTCTGCGCATTGATGATTTGTTTAATCAAATGAAGGGGGCCACAATTTTATCTAAGATAGGCCTTAAGTTAGGTTATCATCAGTTGAGGATTATGGAGGTAGACATTCATAAGTCTTCCGTCCGTACAAGATATAGCCACTACGAGTTCATTGTGGTGCCTATTGGTGTGACGAATGCCCCTATAGTGTTTATGTGCTTGATGAATGGGGTGCTTCAAACAATATTGGATCACATCATGCCCATCTTACTTGATGACATTTTTGTTTGCTCACGTATGCGTGAGGAGAATGAGGGGCACCTTTGCCAGGTTCTTCAATGTCTTTGTGAACAACAGCTTTACGGGAACCTAGAGTAGTGTGTGATCTTTCAAACAGAGGTGCAGTATTTGGGCCACATCATTTTTGGAGAAGGTATCATAGTCGATCCTTACAAGATTCAGGATATTATTGATTTTCCATCACCCACTAGTGTGATAGAGGTGCGCAACTTCATGGGTTTGGCAGGATATTATAGGAGATTTGTTCAGGACTTCTCTTAGGTTGTGCACCCCATTGCTTACCTTTAGCAGAAAGGGAAGAAGTTTTTTTGGTTAGATAGATGTGAGTAGGCCTTTCAGACACTAAAATTATGCCTCACGATAGCTCCTTTCCTTGCAATGCCAGATACGTAGGGTAAGTTTCTCATATGCACGAATGCTTCTTTAGCAGGAGTTGGAGGTGTGTTGATGCAAGAGGGAAGAGTAGTTTCCTTTGAGTCTCAAAAACTCAAGGATTATGAGATCAATTATCCAACTCATGATCTTGAGCTTTCGGTAGTTGTTCATGTCTTAGTTCGATGGAGACACTTCCTTCTTGGCTAGAGATTCACACTCAGGATTGATCACTTGACTCTTCGCCACCTCTTCCTTGCAGCCCAATCTGAATGCTCGTCAACGGTGTTTTATGGAGTTGCTTTGTGAGTATAATATGGAGATTGATCATGTGAAAGGGAAGGATAATGTGGTTGCACATGCTCTTAGCGTGAAGAGACATGTAGTTATGGCCACCTCAGTGAGCACAAATTTGTAGACTAGGATCCTATAGCAGTTCCCTCACAACACTTTCTACATTGTAGCTAGGGAAAAGATCAAGTCTCAGAGACCCCTTGAGGGGAAGTTTGATGGGTTTTCATTAGAGGTAGATGGCCTTCTCAAGCATAGAGACTGGATTTATGGTCCCAGATATGGAGGCTTAAGGTAGGACATCTTGATAGAGGCACATCATGGAATCTATTTAGCCCATCCCGGGGTGAAAAAGATCCACACAACTTTGAGACAATTATATCATTGGAGGGGACTTCATAGAGACATGGCTCAGTTTTTGTCATGTTGTTTAGAGTGTTAGAAATTTAAGGCCAACCATCAGCATCCAGTTGGCATTCTCTTTCTACATGCTATATCGGAAAGAAAATGGGACACAATTTCCATGGACTCAATTATTGGGCTACCAATGTTGAGATACCACAACAATTGCATCATGGTCAAAATGGATAAATTGATGAAACTGGCTCATTTTTCTCCAATGAAGACCACCTATATAGCTAGTGTAGTGGAATAGGTATATCTACCTGAGATTGTTAGATTGCACGGGATTCTGTGGAAGATATTTTGTGACTGTGATCTTCTGTATACTTCCCACTTTTGCACTACCATGTAGAATGCCCTCGGGATGAGGATAAATTTAAGCACAATGTATCACCCTGAGACAGATGGACATACTAAATGGGTGAATCAAATATTAGATGACATGCTAAGGATGTATGTTATGGATCACTAGTCGAGATGGGAGGAGTATTTTTAATTGGTAGAGTTTGCATACATTAATAGTTTTCAAAGTTCGATAGGCATGGATCCTTTCCAATAAATGTATGGTAGAGAGTGTAGGAAACCTCTTAGTTGGGACAAGATAGAGGACAAGATTTCTCTTAGGCCAGCTTTATTGCAAGACATGGAGCAGTAGGTGGTTATGATCAGATAGAGACTGTAGGAGGCTCGGGACAGGTAGAAGAAGTATGCAGATCAGCATAAGACCGACCGTAGTTTTGATGTGGGCATGAAGGGTTTCCTTTATGTCGGGCTACATAAGAGCCCTATAAATTACAAAAAAGGTTCTAAGTTATCTCCTAGTTTTATAGGCCCCTTTGAGATCTTGGAGCGTATCAATCCTTTGGCTTACCATCTAGCATTTCCACCTAGCTTGTCTAGCATCCATGATGTGTTTTATGTTTCAGTTCTTAGGAGATATGTTGTAGACCCTTCTAATGGATAGATTATACATAATTGTAGGTATAATATCAAGGGTGGTTGATGATGGATCCCATTTGCATTATAGATCGCAACACCCTAGGCCTGCAAGGTAGAGAGATTGACCAGGTTTGAGTGCAGTGGGACATATATGATGAGACTGCAGTTATATGGGAGAACGCTCATTTCGCTCACTTTCTACAAGTTAAGTTTCCACACCTATTCTAGTGACTTCCAGGACGAAGTTGAGTCTAAGGGGAGGGGGATGTAGTGCCCACTTCCCTCTGACACCTTTTTTTTGTTGATAACGATATGATTGACTAAACTTATGGACATTACTGTAGCATTTGAGTTGGTATGATGTTAGACATTAGAGATCATCGATTGTGATTGATTTGGATTTGTATATGACACATGTGGATTATTAGAGACATTTTATAGGCCGAAGGAGGTATTTGCGTTTTCAGGTAAACATGTCACAACAAACATCGGGGGATTGGAGACCAACCACATTTTGGAATCCTAGATGTTGATACACTACTTGGCATGGTTAGATATATATGTTTTTTGTACATGTGATATTTTGTCATAACGAGTAAACCTAGAAAATTTAACTAATCTTGTGCTAATATGGTTATTGATGAAATTGTAAATAATATTGTTACTTGTCTAGATGATGTTGTGATTCATATATAGATGATTTTAGAAGTTATTTTTTATATTTATTTTGTATGATTTGTTGCGACCACAAGGCCGAATTAGGTATTTATGTTTTGCAGGTAAACATGTCACAACAAACATTGGGGGATTGGAGACCAACCACATTGGAATTCTAGATGAATCCAATAAGGGTCACCACGGCAACGTGTCATTGTTATTTGTGTATGTTTGTATTGTTGTTAGAGGTTCCCGTGGGGGGGGATCACCTTCAAATATGACCAAGGGTTGTGTGTATTCTTTTAATTAGTTCCTTTGTTTAATTTTAGTATGTGTTTATTTAGTGATGTATTTTCCCCTTCATTATTTAATTATTGGTGTCAAGATTAATGAGTAATCATGTTGTTAAATTAATTAAAGGGGTCAAAATAATGCATTTATTAAATTTATTGGCTCTTGGTTTGTGTTTTGTACGTGATGTGTAAGTAACTTTGAGTGTGAAACACTCCACCTTCCTTTTGAAATTCTTATTTGTCCGTAGGGGCTGATTTTGCAGGCTTGTAGGACAAGTTAAACTTGTCCCACACCTCTTAAATTGTTACACCAACCCTACCTATGGGCTGGGAAGTCAAATTAGTCCTTATTATGTATTTTGAGAATACAAATCATAGGTTTTTATTACACCTTTTTTCATGGAATTAACTTTGGTCCTTGGGGTTTTGATTTGGATTGTGCACGTAAGTAAAAGTTCGTTTATTCACCCACCTTTTTAATTATCCTTTGGAGTTTGAAGTTGAATTGTGAGGTGGAGTTGAGGATGAGTGATGTAGCATTCTACATGGATCCACCTCATCCTCCTCTCTCCCTTTTCTATTTATTTGAATTCTCTTTTTGTTTTTGGGGTTACTTCAGGGGGTTACATCATGTTGGTATGGTGCTCTTGCAATTGGAGAGAATTAGAGGATTGTGAATGCTTGTGGATTTGTTGGTGCTTTGGGACTATTTGGATTTGATGGAGCTTTTTGTTGAACTTGTGGATCGCTCTATCATGGAGAGGTAAGAGATTGACTCTTAAAGTTTTTTCATTCTGTATAGTCCTTATGTGAATGTTTTTGAATGTTTGGTATGTTTTTTGGTTGGTTGGGTAGATTTCCTACATGTGGTGTAGGAGAAGACTATGGGGATATTTTTTGGGGAAGAATAAGAATTTTGGGGAGTTAGAAGATTTATTTTTGGAGGGACTTTGGGTTGGGTGTTCCACATTGGACAAGATATAGCTTGTATTTCTTACTTTTGGGGGAGGCATAAGAGAACGGGAAGGCATGAGAGGTACTTGGGGGAGGCATAAGAGTATGTAGGGGTTTGAGATGAATATTTTTGTAGTTTTTTAAGGTGGTCACCCATTCCCCATTGGAAGGAATAAGAATATTCCCCCATAGATATTTCTCCTTTGGCCATTGTGTGATGACACCTCGTATACTTTATTACTATCCTTCTTATGACTGTAACTGCACTTTTTTTTGAACTTTGATTTGATTGTGAAATATGTTTTGTGTTGTGGCAGCTTGTCTTGTTGCCATGAGTTGAATCCATTTCCTATTTTAATGTGGTTGGGTATCGGGGGCCAATGAGGAGGATGTCTTCTCCTCTTCATTGGAATTCTTGTTGGGTGGAGAGCGTTGTCTCTCCCCTTGTTTCGGTTGTGACCAATTTGAAGCATGACGGATCTCCCGTTTTTGCTATACATGGATCTTGTGTGAAGACAAATTTGGTAGTTCTCCTTAGGTTCCTTATTGTGAAATTTCTTAATTTTAAGTGGATGGAATTGTAATAATATCTATAGTGAAAATATGCCTTTTTTTATATGAAAGTTTTATTTTTATGTGAAAAAGGAATGAGAAATATTTATTTTTAAGTTAACTTTTCGTCAATAGAAATGAAGTTGTAAAGGAAATTATTTCAGATTAATAGAATTTGATTTACTTTATACAAAATGGAGTTACTCCTACTTGGAAATCTGTTGATTGAAATACTTTTGTAAACTCTCTGTTCGAAGCCTGGAAAAGTATGTGTTAGGAAATATTACCTTCCTCTATTTTAATTAAAAGGAACATTTTAAAAATAGAACTACAATCTTGGTCTCCACACATTAGTTAAAGGAAAGTTAAACATTGTAAAATTGGAATAGATTGAACTTAAATATTTAATTTATGACAAATGAAATAGATGAATTTCTAGTTTAAAATACATAGATCTCTATCAGATTGTTTCAAACCTGTAAATCAATATCAAAAAAACATACAGAGTACAATGCAACGATCAAAGTCAAAATGAAACTTTAAAATGAACTAAGGATGAACAAAGCACATGATGAAACAATTGCATTCCCCTAGTATTTTATTCATAACTCCAGTAACCGGGCAAGAGGCATAATAATGTAGTTTCACAGAAAAGAAAATAAATTCATATTGTAATCTCAACCACTAATCAATTAATCCTTTCCATCCATTCATGTAAGTTCTCCACGCCTTTATAGTGTGTTAAAGAAAAAAAAATAGTGAATTACACCAATTTTGACAGTTCAAAAAGTTTAGTTCACATTTTAATGGTAGGAAAGATGTATCTTAAATTTCACCTACCTAAGTTTGCTGAAAATAATATTTTGTGCTTGATATGCAAAGAGGAGTTTGAGAACTTTCCAAAACGTCTTCATTTTCCCAAATCCGAGTTTCCAGTTGATAGTTATGGCATTCTTAAGTGTTTACTTCGTTTGGTTTTTAAACAAAAGAGGGAAATTTTTGTAAATCGGATCCGCGGGCCCCAAAATTACTTAGGGAACATTTTACAAAATTGAAAAAATTCACAAGTTCTCTCGTGGCTCCACAAGCCCAAATTTTCCCTTTGGAAAAAAAAAATACTTCTGCGGATTCGCGGGCCCGCACTTTCAAATTTACCTTTATGAAAATTTGGCACAAAATATTAAGTCTCCCCACCAATCCACTTCCCCGCCTATCACTTTGGGTCTGACACATGGCTTCTTCAAGCATCGGTGAACATGCGGATGGTTTTAGACCCTTATCGCTTTACAAAAAAAAATTGGAAAAAATTCCTAAGTTAACCCACTAGCCCGCCTTTCGACAGGTCACTGTTGGACTGACATGTGGCGTTGTTAGGTGTCAGCTAAGGCATGGGTTATTTTCAACCTTTGCACTTTATAACAGAATGCCAATATTTCTAAGTTTTCCTTGACAGTCCGCTTCCACGCTTGAACTTTTGGGCATGACATGTGGTGTCCTTGGGCATCGGCGGAGGCACGAATCATTTTTAAACCTTTTTCCTTTTTAACAAAGGGGTTAGAATTCATGTTTCCTACGATGACCCACCCTCCCATGTGGGCTTAAAAACATACCACGTGTCCCTAGCACCTTTGGGAAAATTTTCTTTCCTAGGCCCGCAGGCCCGCCTTTGGGAAAATTTTCTTCCCCAGGTACGTAGGCCTGCCTTTGGGAAACTTTTATTCCTGAGGCCCACAAGACCGCCTTTGGGAAAAATTTCCTCCCTAGGCCTGCCAACCTGTAACTTAAGAAATATGAGAAGTTAGGAGGACTTATTTATATCATGGGAAAGAGGAAGAAATTTCCTATCTAATGGAATTTTTTTCAAGAAACCCTAAGTGCGCTAAATATTTGAAAAATCAGGTTGAAGTGCAAAGATGAGTCTTAGAGTGGGTAAGTGGGAAATTACCCCCTTTTTAACTTAAATGTTTAACTCTAAAGCATGGGTTGACCTTTTTAAGGGGTCATGTAGGGGATAAGAGAATGTTTGTCTATCCCATGTAAGTAAGAACCTTTATTATTTTTTAGACCTAGTGAAATTAGAAGCCTTGGGCATTAAATTGCTTTGGCCCCTTTGACCCTCTAAAATTAATTGAGGAATATTTAACTATAGTGTTAGTTTAATTATTTATTAAATTAACACCTAAGAGAACCATAACTATATTTGTATTAATTATACTCATTAATTTTTTAATGTGGATCTAATGTTTGTTACAACAGGAAAATTTCATTTATTAGATTATAATTGAATTTGAATATTTACTATGAAAACTATTGCTGGAAGCCTGGTAGTTGTCACACTTCTCAAAAAAAAATTATTCCATAATTTCTCTATCTAAACCTAGGTTGTTTTTGGGTCTCGAGTGGTCATTTTGGTAGGCGTTACACAAGGTGTGGGACCTCTGTGGTTAATACAAACATCCAGAGAAGGATGGTTCTTGACCTACTCTAATGCTAACCTACTCCTAAACTATAAATTCTAAGGGACCAGAGGAAGAGAAATACATAAAATATAAATCCTTAACCAAGGGCGAAGATAACACCAAAAAAAGGCTAGAAAGATTACTAGTTAGTGAAAGTGGAGGGAAATGGGGAAAAAGAGGGCATAAAAACTACCATAGTCCCAAAACACATTCAAACCTCCAATCTCGTGGAGCACAACAAATTTAAACCCTGTAAAGGAACATAGTATGCACAATATACCTACAAAATATAATAAAAGGAAAAAATGCAATATAAAGCATGCGAGGGAAATAAAAACCATAAAACATTAATTTTATTGCTTAAGATGATGCACAATCCATTACAGTAAAGGAACAATTCAAGAATCCTCCACAAAATCCATGAATTTTAGGCCTGCAGCTCACAAAAGTGCTAGAACAGTTTTGGCAGAGTTCCTTTACAATGTCGAAATCTCTCCTGTTAAAATGAGAGGAATTTACATATATACAGATAAAAGGAGCTGCTAATTAACATCCTTCATTAAATGCCTATACATATGTATGGGAAGCCATGATGGTTCACTTTTCAATGGTACTTTTATTACACATGGAATAGGGGTTCCATACCTTATTAATCCAGTTGTTGAGCTACCTTGTACGGTATCATTAATGTCCATCCATACCTAAAAATATTTTTTTTCAACCCATGGAAACCACGAGCTGATGCCCGAAAAGAAGGGAATATTCACCACTGATGAGGGAAAGACTTGTCGCACAACAAGAAGAAATGTTGTCATATGAAAACGAGTTGAGGTTGACGTGAGACAAAAAAATGAGGGTGAAGCATGACATGAGGTGACACTAACGTGCGATGAGAGGGCGGTGGTGATGGGGAAGGTAGAATGAATCGCATCAAGGAGGTATGTTGACATGTGTCAAGGAGAATGGTTGATACATGATAACAAGAGGGACATTCATGCGCGTCAAGGAGAATGGTTGACGTGTGATAAAAAGAGGGGCATCGACATGATTCAAGTAAAAAGGTTTCCACATGACAAGAAGATGGGAATTGACGCACATCAAGGATAATGGCTAACATACAACATGAAGAGGTTTGTTGATGTGCATCAAGGAGAATGGTTGACACATGACAAGAAGAAGGGCTTTGAATTCTCCCATTAAAACCTAAACCATGTAAACTACTCCCATTAATTATCAATTCCCAAACCTTTAGGTTGATCCATTTTCAAGGGATTGCAAAAATGGATAACAAAGTTAATTAAAAATATTATAAGGTTGACACCCTTGCAATCTTTTAAAACAAAAAAAAAATCTACAACTTTGTAGATAATTATTTAAGGTTTAATGTTGTTTTAGAACTTCGAAATTGTGGGTATTACAACTACAAGCTTTCGTGAAATTATTATTTTTAAAGTTGTTAACCATGCCAATGTAAATTGTTTAAATCTGAAATTCTTTAGATAACACTTGGAAACTTTTATTTGATTTGTATATTGGCTTGATGAAGCTCTCTTTCTTGAAATTTACCTCAATCATGTTGATCATATATGATTGCATCTTTCTAAGAATATGAATAAATCATTGAAAAAAAATTACTTGTATTTGTTTCATAGTTTTTCTTTGAAACATTACTCTTAAATATTTTTTAATTCTCTCACATTGTATTGAATAACTTGAGTCATATGTTTGAAAAAAACATTATGTTGTAAGTTGTATGTATGCTGAAATTGATATTTATAAGTATGCCCCTACTCTTAAGCAAGATATGACAGATCTCTCCTTAAATATATCTCCGGAGTTCTTTCTCAAATGCAATTTACAAATTGATACTTTGCAAAAAAGTATGGCTGTAATTATCTTAAATTTGTAACTTTCTTCATTAAAACATACCTTTCTTGGAAACTGTTGATTACTTCTCTTTCTTGTATTATTTGTACTCTATTCTATACCTTTCCTTTTGATGAAACTTCAATTCCTATTAGGAAAACAATATGTATGACATTATTAAAACTCTTTTAATTCTCTTGAGTCTTTAATAAGGTACAAGAGACACCTTACTTTACAATACCTTGAGGCACTCAACTTATTCTTGAAAGTTCAATGCATTCTTTTCAAATTGGAACGTGCCATTTTTGATTTCAAATTGCATATTAGGAATGAAAATTCTTGGAAATTTTAAAATTACTGAAAATTCTTAGTGGAAAATATGTAACCATGTATTTGTAGGCATAATAGATTCTGTACTTTTCTTGAGTTTCTCTATAAACTTGAAATTTCCTTTAAGTGATCTCCAACAATTATTACTATGGTTTCACCTTGTAAGAATGTCTTGAAGACTCATTCTTTAGTTGAAAGGCTTAAATGTGTGCTCTAAATGTCTTTTATTTTGATGACTCGAATTTTATTTCTCAAGTTATGACCAAACCTTTACTCTCAGAGTATGATATGAAATGCATAATTCTGCAAAAAAGATTGTACCTTTTTCCTCTCTGTATGCAAGATATGAAACCTTCCCTAAATTGAATTTGTGTTCTTGAAATATGTTTTGTAGATGAATTTTATTTTTAAAACATGCTGAGCAAGATTTTTCATTATATTACCGTTCTATACTTGACTAGAAATGAGTATGAACTCGATGAATTCTTCCTTTCTACTAATTAAACATCATCAAAACATAAGGATATTTGTTTTTAATACATGTACCGTACATTTAGAAAATATAATGGGGATTAAAGATTCTCTTTTCCCTTTGTTCTTTATTGATTTATTTCTAACAATATTCCTTACAATGATGATTATTTTCTCTCTGTTATTCATTTTCCGATTCTTCATCATGCATTCTTTTTTTTACTTGTGAAATAAATTCATATGCCTAAAGCTATAAGTATGCAAGTAGTGAGAAAAAATCGAGCTTCTTACACCTGATTGCTTTCTAGTCATAGGCGATGTAACTTGCTTGATGAAATGGAATGAGGATGGAGTGGATATAAGTGAGGAGTCAAAGGGAAATCCAACTCATTAAGGAAATAATGGATTTCCTCCCTTCTTACTTACTTATAGTTTTATATAAATGTATTTATTTTATATGTACTCATAAGTTAGCTCTGTCGTCTTGTGTGTGATCATATTCTTTCTTCATGAATAAATGAAATTATTTATGTAATTGAGCTTTCTATTACCTTTTGCATTTCATTTTTTAAGTTTGTAAATGTGGAATGAACTAAAAAAACTCAACACATAATGTAATCTCATTTAAGCATAAAGAAATATTATGAACTAAATGCACCTATACTTGATTTGATTTCCAAGGACATGAGAAAAATTATTGATTGCAAACTGAAGCCTCTTTTGAATCCCACAAAAATGAAGTTGTACTTGTTATTGTAAGGCATAATTTTTGATGTGTGCAACCCTTCCCACCTTCAGCAAGGCCCTGCACTAGTCTTCGAAGGCTATTGCATGAATTTGCTAAACACACAACTTAGAATGACAACATATGTGAGGTTTTGTACTCTTGAATAACACCTACAACTTTAAATTTTCTTTCGATTCTTCCCAAATTTTTCCTTAACTCCAGAACCTATTTGTTTTGTGTACCCCCTTTGATGATTGACAAAAATTGGTCAACATATTTGGTGACTTTTCTAACTTTGTTTCCTACTTAAAAACCCTTAAAATGGCATTTTTAGCCATAAATGCCAACTAAAAACATGTACTATGTCTAAACATGCATGCCAAAGGCTGCATAATACTGATAACGACTAAAAATTCTCCCAAAAAACTGAAAAAAAAAACAGAAACTTGTTCACAACTACACCAGGATGAAGATAAACCTCTACGAGGCGTGTCATTATAACGATAGCCATTATTGAAAGACAAAAATGCTAACAATATGTGTTATAAAAAACTTAGAGGAAAGAATGGGAAACTATAATACAGTGTCAACTTATCTTATTCAGAAACAATCCTTTAGGTGAATCCCATTAACAGGGATCGACAACACTTCTTCATCTATCTTTGCAAGCTAGAATGTATTATGTGTCTTACATCTAATGATGATGTGTGGTCCACTCCAAAATGAATTGAATTTTGTGTGAGCACTTAGGTTTTCTCTTTCTTTATCCCACTTTAGTTCTATGTCACCTTTGTTTAAGACTTTTAGCTTGGCCTTACTATCAAATTCCTCCTAATCTGATCATGATTCAGCTCCATAGACAACATAGCTTGATTTATTATATTTTCAAGCTCCATAAGATTTTAATACCTCGCTTCCATAAGTTCATTTTCTATTAATTGAACTTGATGCATAATTTCTAAAGATAGAAGCTCAAGAGAAATGGGTATCTTTGCTTCTAGGCCATAAACCAACTTGAAAGGTGAGTTACTAATTGACCTTTTCATGAGTTATTTTGTTAGCCCAAAAGGTGGTCTTTGAATTGGTATTCCAGGTTCACTAGTTTTCATTGTTAGTTCTTTGAATTATTGTCAGCATAGTTTTGTTTTTGATTTCATCCAATTCCATTACCCTTTGGGTAATAACTAGATGAAGTGCTCAAGCATCTCTTTTCCTATAAGGAAGTTCCGAGGAATTCTTTGAACTACCCATGTAGCAATCCTACTCCTCCTGAAAATGAATCTTTTGCATTGTTATAAATTACACTATACGGAACATAAAAACTTGTAATTAAATTGATTTTTTTTAGATTTTCTACATTTTGGTAATGCTAAGGATAAAATAGCACTCACAACCTCGTGATCCAATATGCTCTTTTCTTAGATATATCCTTGATCAATCATCATACCATTCTTTGAGATGATATGGAAAAGGAGGTTACCCTCAGGAACATAAAATACAACACCTTTTTAGATTAAGTGACAAGTGAAAAACAATATTCTCTACACCTTTAAAAAATTTCTTTGATTTCTTTTTGTTTTGGCTCTAAGGATAAAATAGCACTCACCCTTTCTAGCTGATAACTTGCAAGATTTGAAAACACTGTGAGATCATCCAAATACATTAAGAAAAACTTGTTGATGATACCTTGGAATACCATGTCCATGGCTCTCTGAAACATGAAACCTACATTGGACAAAAAAAATGGCATCTTTTTGTATACATAAGTACCTTGACTTAGTAGTAAATATAGTTTTAAACTGGTCTTCTTTGTTGACAAGTATCTAGTTATAACCCCGATACTCATCGAGAAAGGAATACCTTTCTGAACTTGCAACAAACTAAAGTATCTACTCTATGGAAGGTAAAGGATAATGATCCTCGAGATAATCCTTATTCAAATCATGGAAATCATCACATAGCCTAATTTTATCATTTGTATTTCCTACCATTAAAATATTAGCTACCAAAGATGAGTTCTTAATGGGGAAGATAACGGAAGACTAAATGAGTGTTTCAAGTTCTATCCACATCAAGGGCTATAACTTGGGATTGACAGGCCTTCGGTTTTACCTAACTAGTTTTGAATCATCCTATAATTTAATAGTATGTTTAGCTAAAGAGGGATCCAAACCTCTTAAATCATTGTATTCCTAAGCCAACGAAAATTCATACTCTCTACAAAGCTCAATAAATTTATCTTTTTCATCTTGTGAACAAATTTTACCAAGATTGAGACTCTTACCATCAAGAATGGTGAGTTTTCCATGTTGATCTATTCCTGCAGCAAGGATAGCTCTCTCGTGCTTCATTTCATCATTTTCTCAAAAACTTGATTCCAAAGTGACAAGAACTTTTGGGATTTTGTTTGTTTTTAGCTACATAATCTGGTATTCATTTCTATTTTGTAGTTTTACTTGATTTTGAACAAAAAAAAATTCCACTTCCTACAAAAATATGATTATGTGTGCATCATTATTAAAAAACTTCAAATGTATGTTACTGTGTGGAACAGATGGCCTTACTAAAACCTTGATATGAGGCTGTAATTTACTATTTACTATATTAGCAAGAATATCAAATTAAGAATTGATGGGTGCAACCCTGTCAGGTTGTTCATTTCTATCTCTAGGAGCAATTTGAATATTAACAGAAAGAAAATAATCAAGCTTGTCCCACACTCTATGCCTATAATTTCTCATTTATGGGTTTTTGAAAGTACTAAAACCTCTCACCTGATGAATAATAATCTTGTTATCCTTAAAAATATGTAAATCCTTTACTCCCATCTTTATTTCCCATTGCAATCCTTTAATAAGAGTTTCATACTCTGCAACATTATTAGAGTAAGAAAATAAAAAATTAATAGCAGAGAAATAATTATTTTTTGAAGGTGAAATTAACATCATACCAGCTCCTAAACCATGCTGATTTTTCGAGTCATCAAAATAAAGTTTTCATAAACCATGATCTTGCTAATCTTCTCTTTCCATAGATGGTATTTCTGCGTTTTCCTCATGAATGTAATAAATTCCAAGTCCTTGTTCTTTAATGATATACATGGATCATATGCATGATCTTTATCAGTTATTTGATACTTGAATAATTCTAGAACATGCTCTAATGCATAACTAGCTTTAGAATCTGAATCAATTAGTTTCTCTTCACTCATAGTATAATTTGCATTTATGACACTAGGTGTGAAATTCTCAACATGAAAATTTGACAAGGGCTCTTAATTAATAGTAACTTTTTCTCCATACTTTCTTCTAAAGACAAGATATGTCTAATCAACTGAAAGATAGCCAACAATCTTTGATGTGAAGTCTCTAGATAAACAAAAAGTAAAATAAGGTGATAGATCTACCACCATCACATCCTATGAGATTGTAAAACTTGGAAAAGCATGCAAATTTAGTTTCAAATCTTTGATTATTCCAATGGTCTTATTTAATGAAATGTCAATCTATAATACTCCTTTAGTACTTGATTCATACTTATGACCTCGCTTTTCAAAAACTAACTTGGGCATAATAGTGATGTTATCTCCAATTTCAACCATGTAATTATGAACTAAAGAATCTTCAATAATTAGCATCAAATAAAAATGAGGTAGTTTAACCACTTTTACCTCCTTAACAACTTACTTTATCCCTTTAGGTGCTTGTTTTATTATACCTTTAACTTGTTGGTTTGCAATTTCCATCACCATGTTGGTTGTGTTTTCAGCATGGTCAACCTGTTTTGATTTTAATTTCAAAATAACAAGTTCTTGGACCAATAATTTATTTTGTCCTGGGATATATAATGTATCGCACAAACACATAGTGAAGTGATATTTCTTCTTATGGTCAACTTTGATGAATGGAACAAGACTTATCTTAGTCTAATTTTTCAAAACAACAACTTGTTCTTGAGTGTTATGCGAAGAAGAAATCTTACCAACAGTAATAATCTGATTTTCATGAGCTAGTACATCAATTTTACCACTTAAATTTTCTTCCATTTCCTTTTGTTTTGATCTTGTAACCACTACAACAAACTCAATTTTTTCCTTAGCTCCAATTTCATGATTTACAACCACATGATGAGTTGTATCAAATTTTACGATTGTTGCATCAGGATTCCCATGTTAATCCTCATCCCAAATGGTCATCGCAATAAGGAATAGATACTGGATGAGTGGCTCTCAGCTAATAAAAACTCACAAATATTTATTTATATTGTGTTGAGTGTTTATTTTTCATGTAAATAATATCTTTGGTTCTTGATCTTGATTAATTAAATCCTTGGGAACAACCGTGTGAAATCATCATTCTTAACTAAATGTTGTAAATAACTTAAAAATCTAGTTCTTTGTCCCACTGGACATGCTAGGAACTATGCGAAATGAAAATTCAAAAGAAATGGAAAGAGAGACATCTTCACTGGTATCTTTATTAGCCAGTGTAAAAATATGATGGTATATTTTCTTGTTGTAAAAATTACTAAGATTATTTTTTAGCATGATGTTGTGTTTTATGAATGGTCTTAATCTTATGGTCTATCACCTACACCTATTTTATTTCCTTTTTTCGATCTATTGATCACTTTTTAACCTTCTTATCATGAACATGATGTTTTAAACAGACCCATTAAGAGAGTTAAAATGATTCATATGATAAGCCACAAGAGGGATCATCAATACCTCCACCATGAATGCTAGAGTATATTCCAAATGCACTTGATCACCCATTTTAAATTTTTCTATATATTCTCTATAATCATTATAAAAAACCATATGGCAAACACCCACTTGCATGCATATATAGTGATTCAATTGAACTTTGTAGAGTAAATACAATAGTGAATTTAAAAGGGTAATATAACTATTAAAATTTTATTAAGAACTTTTCACTTGAATTTTTCAAGCTAATAATTAATATATTCTATAACATGATTCACTAACACTACTTCTCTGTGATTTTTTATAAATAAGTAGAGGATATTATTAGGGTTGGAAATTAGTTACCTTACGAAGCAATATTACTTTAATCTATTAATAATTTAAGTCAATCAATTCAATACGTTACTGGATAATATTAAATATATTATTTAGATGTAGACATGTAAGCACTAATGGGTGAATTATTCATGTATGAAATTACAATAAATTTTATACATTCATCTTAGCTCATACAATAGTGCATCAAAATTAAATACACAAACATTCTCTAAAAAAGAAAAAGATGAAAAAAATTGTAATGTTTAATTTGAAAAATGTTATTTCATGGGAGGGGACCAAAAAAATAGAATAGGAATATCAATGGAAATTTTTGGTATTATAAATATCATTTCTAATTTATCCTTTCTTTTAAAAGGCATTTTTTTTCTCCCACTCGAGTACCTATAGATTATATAAGTAAAAGGGGTTTAAGATCATGTAAGATACCTTCCTATCATCTAATGAAGGAGGGAATGCATTATGAAGATGTCCAGTTGAGCCATGGTGGTTTCTATATAAGCCCATAAGATCCTAAAAGTCAAGGATAGGTCATAGGATTGGAATTCCTATACAGTTATTGTACAATTAATTATGATATTATTGTCATTGTTTTGTAACAACATTATGCCTAAATTTTTAATCTATTACTCATATCAATATTACAATCATTCATTATTTATTTTTAAAGTTATTCATTAGATATTATTGTAATGGAATCCAAATTTTTACTTGTGGGATGTGTGTTCTAAGCTATATGTTCATTAGGATCGCTAATTCTAATTGTATAAAAAATATATCCCTAAGAGTAGACACACATTATAGCTTTTCTAAGAATATCTCTTTTTCTTAAAAAACCGTTGGGATATTTATTTATATAGATTATACATGGATTGAAAACATCTCTAACTAATAGGTTACCATAGAGGATAACACACTAAATGTTTTGAGCAAAAATACAACATAAGACAAGTTCATGGGTCTTCATACTTGGGAAAAAGCTTATTTAAGACTTTTAGATTTTTCCTTGAGTAAAAGGAAGCTCAATATAATCAAAAAAAATATGTAGGTGTCTGTAAGCATGAAAATTGACATGCAACCTTCAACCCCACTTGACCCCCCAAGGTCATGTCATAGCATCCAATGTTGAATGTGTGTGGCTAACTATATGAGGATCGATGACTAAGATCTAGTAGTGTGATCTCCTGGTAGCTAAGTTGGAAAAGGGGAGATTTATGGGCCATGCACGGGTAGTGTGAATTCCTTATGGTTTTTTCACCTAACTTGGATATAATTTTTGATCTAATTTGAAGTGTCCATGTAAATTGAATGAAATTAACAATACATGCTACTACTGAAAGAGAAACTAATATAAACAAGTCACAAAATTGAAATATTACAATAAAAAACAACAATTTGCTTCTATACTAAGTACTTAAAATGTTTCTACACTAAAACTAAACAAGTGAGATAACCTGGTGCGGTTAATCACCTATGTTGAGTGTATTGAATCTAAAATAACTTAAAACAAGAAATTTTCCAAATGATCTATTATATGTAGAAAAACTTATACATATATTCTCTCCTTAGGATCCAAGGGAATGGGAAGAAGAGGATCCATCACCAGGGGATGCTATGAAAGATTAAAACCCTCTTGCAAATTAACTAATTACTTATAAATGAAAGGAAAATGATTTCTACTCTATTTGATATTATATAACAATGATAAATTTAGGAATGGAGGAAATCAAACAAAAAATTTGATGTGGAATTCATAGAAAAAAGAAAAATCTAGCTGGGTAGTAATTTTTCCCCTTAGTTTATCCTTTCTTTCTTTGTGTGTGCATATGAGTCCAAGGAATTGGGAATGCAAAAGCAGACTTAGCAGAAGGCACTTCAACAATGGCAACTTTAAGGAAGTTTGGTTGTAATGCAGGTGGAAGATAGATAACACATGTTAATAGAGCTTGGCTATACAATTTACAACAGGATTGTGGCAACAATACTATGAAAGATGCACAAAAATTATGAGGCCTTTTTCTTGAGCACAAGGAAAGAATTGGGGTTGGGATGTGCCTTCATCCACAAGGAAAGAATAGTTAGTTATAACTAACTAAATCTATTTAAAAATACCATAGGGAAGGAATACCATTCAAATAAGACTGTTTTTAGGAAATTTGGTTCACAAACACACCATAAAAGTTGAGTTAAGTGAAGCGTCACGTGTTAAAATCATGCATCAAGAGTTCTTGAAAAAACCTCTAGGACTACCACCCTACGCAAGGAGGTGGTACCAGGACCTCCACCCCTCTTAGGGAGGTGGTCCTAGGACAACCTCCCTACTCTGGGAGGTTGTCACATGATCGCCGCCCTTCCTAAGAAGTGGTTCTAGCACTAAAGGAAAAAACATGCACAAAATGAAGTGGGAAGCTGGAAGAAATCATGAAAAGAATGTCTAGGATACAAATATACATTGTGAATGGTTTTATGAGCTCAAACATATTCTTAAAGGACATGAATTAGCATTGGGGACTTTCATAACTGTTTTCTGAAAATGTAGAACATGTAATTTTGGGTGCCCCCTCAAAGAAGTGTCTTAGCCATGAAAAGGTGTAAAAGATAAAGTCTGAGCATGACGTTCCCAAAATGGGAGTTACAAGCTATACCTGACATGTCTATGTGTTGAAATTTCCCTGTCCAAACTCCTTCTACATGTAAAAAGGAAAGAAGACTGAAGTTCAGATAGATGAAATATCAAAAAAAATACTAAATTAAAATGACAAGAGGACTTACCATTTGAGTGGGGATATAGAAATATACATGCGCCAGTGCTCCAGTCCTATGAACATATGAACTCAAGATGAAGTTATAACAACATATATATACATATATACATATGTGTGTGTGTGTGTGTGTGTGTGTGTGTGTGTGTGTGTGTGTGTAGATATATACATACATATATATCAAAACAAACTCATTTGCGCATATTGACTTTGTGATTTTTGAGATTTGGGCCCATGGTGACCTTTTCATTTTTAAGTATGGTTAAATTAGAATGGATTTAGCAATTGTATTTTTTGTTAGGCTTGGACCTTTGTTGTTTGAATGATTTTGAGAAGAATTCCTACAAAATTCATACCTAGAGTGAACATAAGGGGGCTCAAAGAGGAGGATAGGAAGATTGCCTTTATTTATTAGTTTCTAGTTTTGTCAGGCATTTATATGATGTTTTAGTATTTCATGCTCATTGTGAGCATTTTTACCACACCTAGTGTGTGATGGAATTGTACAAAACTATGACACACCATGATATATACAAACTCTTCTTTTTAGTTCAATAATTTGTTATATCTGAGTTCACTTCCTTTTGGCTCATCTCACATGTGTACTCTAGATGTTTAGAATTTTGGCTTTTCTATGATTTTCAGAATGTATGCAGTCAATGTGAATGATAACCGAATGATTTATTTTTAGTATTTTATAATTCTGATATATGATAATACAAACACATTTTAGTGTTGAACTATAGTTTCTCTTACCAAATTTTGGTACTTTATATTGTTTTGGAAAAATGTGGCAAAAGAGTGATATGATAAGTGTTATCACTTAATCACAATAGCCTTATGTTTACACAAGTGCATATACTTGAGATTAGGTATGATTGGATAACATGGGTCCTATCTCCAAGTTGTGGGACTTGCTACTTGAGATAAACCTCCAAAGAAAGCTGGTTCTTGGTCCTAAACTACCTGCCGCAATCTACTCTAATGTAGGCAAAACTAACTATCCTAATCTAACTTTCCAAGGGACAAAGGAGAGATAATGCATAAAAAGAATGAAATCCTAAACTACAATTGTGATACACCAGAAATCGGAGGCGTGTGAGAGTAGTCTTCCAATGTGTGAAAAATAGAAGTAAAATGCATAGTAGAAGGGGTGATAATAGTTCTCCATAATATGGCAAATGCATTCACGAAAATATTTCATACATGTATAATAATAATGAGTCCTTGCAAGAGCATAAAAATAGACACAATATTCTTGTAATGAAGGTTGAAATGGCAAGAAGAGTGCAAACAAACACAGCAGGGGAAGATGCATCAACAAACTTGTATTTTATTTTTTCATGATATTCACAATTCAATCCATTACAAGATAATGGCCTGGATCGCCATGCAAAGAGTCCACTACAAGGGCCTATAGCACATTGGCTTCACAGATAAATTTTTACAAAGCTTTGCTACAAAAAAACTACCTCCCCCTTTACAATGAGCCTAACACTCAAATTTATATAAAAATGAGAAGAGAGAGAGAAAGGGAAAATGGAAATTCCTAAAATCTGTCCTTCAAGCACTTGTAAGAGGTATTAAATGGAGTGAAATGATTTTATGTTTCTTGCAAAATAATCCCCATATTGTCTCTAGGTGCTACAGCAGAGATAGAATGATGACCATGCCTTTTAATTGCACTCCCAACTACCAAATAAAAAAATTTCATGAACCCGGCCACATTTTATGAAACATTATCCATCTATTTCTCTTAAAATCCCAATTTTTTTGATTTTTGTACATTGGTATCATAGCCATGATTCCAACAGTACCAATTTTATGTGATTTCGTTGATAAATGCAAAAGTTATCGGTTTTCTAAGTGTAAGTAGCTGTTTTGGGTATGTCAGGAATTTTCTATCATTTGACAGGAATGAGCATTGATTAACTGGAGCTGAACAGGACATCGTATTTATTCCAAAAATTCCAATTTTATTAAAATCAGAGCTCAGAAGTAAAAATTTATTGCTCGTTTCAAGTTTGGGAGGTCAAACATTGACTTTTCTCTATATTGTGGCTATTTCAAAAAAATCAGGTTGTCCGCATGTATTGGTTGTCCTGGAAAAAAATTTCTGCATCACCCAATTTAAGATTCCTTGTCCCTACGCATCTAACATTGACTTGGACCATAAGGACCGTTTACCTCTGCTTTCACTGCAACGTATGCTTCCTTTTGTGACTTTTCACCTTTGCGCGTCTCGTGCAAGTACTTTTGTCCCTACTGTTTCAAACACATTTATCCATGCCACCCACAATGCACTGAATTATGGCAAAATCAGATTTTCATGCATCCCACATGTACCTCTATTCTAGACGTCCCTTAGACCACGCGGGACAAAAACTTCCACTTTTTCCTATTTTTACTACCTATGACCATTTTGGCTTTACGTGTCAAACATGTACTTTTTTCATTGTTGAACTTGTGCGGTCTGGGACATAGAAAGCCAATTTAGCTAATTTGTTTGTATTTCAGCTCCGAACCTGGTATGATGAACCTTGGTATGATCCGCACTGGTATGATCCACAGCCTCCAGACCCACAATGCATTAAAACAAGCCCGTGACTTGAATTTTTTTATTTTGTCAATTTTCACTAACTTCGTGGGATTTCTTTCTAGATGGGGAAGTTAGAGAGAAGCCAATGGGACCCCCAAAACATGATTTTGGGCCTTGAATCAATTCTAGTTGCTCAGGACAGAAGGATTTGATGCATGCTATCAAGATTACCTCGAGGGGTTAATTTTGGATAAAAATAAGTTAATGAACTTTCCCCGCTCTTAACCCCACGCAACTAGTAATATGCAAGGGGTCAACACCAAGATCCATAAAGGGCACAAGTTATTAAATTTGTTGAATGGTAATGATGAGAGAAAGAAAACAATTTGATAAAACCAAATTGAGAAACTACAACCTCTCTCTACTGAAGTTTACTTCATAGTTTAGAATGTGAATTGCTTTCCAGTTTATCTAGACGTAGATCTGTAGATGGCCACTTTGTTGAAAAAATATGGTTTTTGGATTTTAAACTCTTCTTTGGAATTTTGAACATCCAAATCACTTTATTATGATATATGATTTCACAACATTCGAATGAACTATTTCTAACTTTCAAGTTTTTTAGAGAAACCCCCTACACCTTGCCCCATGCTACCAATACGATGTATGGACTCATCACCATGGACAAGGAAGAGATGGGTAACGGAAGTCATCTCCTTTCCTGAACACATAAATCACTAGTAAGAGACACAAGCTCAACACCGAAGGTTGGTAGGGAAAATAAATGTTTAAAA
Source organism: Taxus chinensis (assembly GCA_019776745.2). Lineage (NCBI taxonomy): Eukaryota > Viridiplantae > Streptophyta > Pinopsida > Cupressales > Taxaceae > Taxus > Taxus chinensis. The sequence goes on from CM034147.1 coordinate 769,059,574, forward strand.
TAAATATTTTCTGTGGATTTGCATTTGAATTAGTTATCTAGGCAAAATGTCTAAAAAGTTCTTATTTCCAAAGAGATGTGTATGGGATAGATGCAACACCATGAAGCTTCTAGAACATACTATATGAAAAGACACCTAATATAGAAGAAACTATAAGTAGAACCATGTATGCAAGCCTTGGTATGGTTACTGTCAAAGATTTTTCTTATCTTGCTTGGAGTGATGAAATGATTTAGAAATATTCGATGACGTTATGAATATTTGTAGAGACAAGATTTGAATGTTTTTTTTTTATTATGGGCAAATAGTTTTTTTAAAGGGACTATACCCTTATACAAAAGTGCTCAACAGAAAGATTTTATCCCAGAAAATCCCAACAACAGAAAATAATCTATCGAGGAATGAACCAACAAAAGCAAACCAGGTGCTACAAAAACAGCTAATAAACAACAACATAACAGCAACACAGCTGCCTAGCAACTGCGTATTAGACCATTTTCCTAAATGTAGCAATGATAGCACCCAAAAGACAAGAATCAAACCTTGTCTGATATGGTGGGGGATTTAGATTTGGCATTTCCCTTCTTTTTCCTATCCACCACTATCCATTCCTGATTTCCCACATCCACTACAATCGGAAGAAAAACTGCAATGGATTTGATGGGGATGTGACCCATAGGAAGGGGGGTCGAAATATCCTTAATCATTGAATCAGCAACCTGTAAAGAATAGTCTAGAGGCTTCTCTGTATTGGTCTGTGAATCAACCATGATGGGTGAGTTAACTTGCAGAGGGGCACTAGATTCCTTAGCCAGATCTGAGTCAATTGTAAGATTTTTAGGTAGAGAATCCTTCCACCAAGCTGTTTTGGTCTTACATTTGGAGTGTTCACAATCATCTGTAACATGACCAGTTTGGAAGCAACGCCGACATCTGAAGGCAAGTCTCTCATATTCTATCCTCTGCACCCAGAACCTGGAACTTTTTAGGAAGGCAAGTCTCTCATAGTCCCTCATAGTCTCATAGTCCTAACATCTGAAGACAAGATTTGAATGTTTTTCCAATGTTTTCATAACTTTTTAGGAATTTCTATAAGAATAAGTCTCTTGATCAAAAATTTTACAGAATGAATTTGTAGATGAAATTGAAATCAAGATGCAGTACTGTACATATGAAAATCCTAATGGAACTACATGTCACTATAGCTAAGGTGAAGAAAGTTGATGAATATTTAATTCGTCACCACTAAAAGTACACAACGGAGAACCATGATCCTCAAAATTTCTGTTCTATTGACAAGGGCCTAACTTTATGGGTTTAAACTTACAACCCTTTCCCGGAACTGTATATGTAAGATCATTAAAATAATTTTTCTGAAAGAGGCGTTTGTGCACCTCTTTGTCACATTCTTGAGACATGATGTGTGGGTGAGCATGACTATGTTGCTCATCCTTGTTTCCAATGTAGAGCATTGTGTTTTCTTATGACACTTGCTGAATGATAAGGCCTTGCCCCATGGATATGATAAGCTTAGTTTTAGATGCACATTGGTTGAAACAAAAAATTAGAATAGAAAAACCCTCAGAGATGGTTTTGGTGGGCACCATTTCAATATCAAATTTCCCTTCTTTATTTGGTAATTGTATCATGTTTACACCTATACCTATGTTGTCAGAGGGAAGAGATGATAAACGAAGAAGACTACCCATCCGTTGTGGTTCAAACAGGAGGAAGATTGGGTAGTCACTCTCTAAGAGTTTCATAATTTCTAATGTGGTTTTAGTGGACACTACTTCCATAGGTATTGATTTATCCCTTATTTTTTTTTCCACCTCAAATGTTTTTGGGGTAACGACTTCAGCCTTTGGCACACCCGGGGTGATTGGGACTAACTCTTTTGATGGAGGTGGTTACTCAATTGATTCACCGGAATTTCATACTCTGTATAAGACTTTCTTCTTCTTCTTAATGTTTTTAAGTGTATATCGAAGGGCTTACGGTCCCCATGAGTGATGAACAACCTTCCCCAAATGGAGGAATCTAATCTCCTCGAATAGGGTAGAAGGGATAGCCTTCATTTGATGAATCCTGAGGTCTCGCAAGGATCATGTTATAACTTGTTTCCCCATCAATAATATAAAACTCCGTCAAGATGGTTTTTGGAAGAAGCGTGACTGGAAGAACTATGGTTCCAATCCAGGTCATTTAATACTGTCGTACCCCAGTAACATGTTTCTTGTAGAGGAAAAATTTGTGTCTCCATATCCCAACTTCTGTAAGAAAGATAAGGGAACCACATTTACAGCAGTCCCATCATCAATCATGGCTCTCTTAATGAAATTTTTATAAACCCAAACTTGTAAAAGTAAGGCAGGATCACCTCTTCGGGTTAATTTCAGCGTCATATAGAATCTTGTCTATATTAAATAAAAAACCTATGTATCCCTATTATTTTGTCCCAAAGGATGTATGTCAAATTCAATATGATTTATTTGAGCACTAGGTGTGGCATAAAATGGATTAGATGACAAAGAACCAGTGGATTGAGCAACACACAATGATGCGCAAGTGAATTCTTCATCAAATCTAGATATCAAATGTGATAAAATATCTTGTTCAAATCCAATATTAAATCATAGGATCCTACTAGTTTTAAAATTTTAGGAATGTCATCGTGTGATTAGGAAAGAGTGAGTAGGTGTTGTGAAATTTAATCCTTCTGTCATTGATGTTGTTGCATTAATTTCTAGTTTAAATTCTATCTTGAATAACCCCAAGATTTTTGTATTATCATTTGAACAAAGGTTAGGAAAAACCTGAGAATTGTTAGAAGTTGAGGCTGCATGATCATTGTTCCCTATAAGGATGCCCTTTTTTAAATTTTGAGGATTCACTTGGGAATCCTCAGGACATTTAGGGTTCACATTTTGAGGTGTGACAAGTCCGGTATGACTAAGCTATGGGTTTGTTTCAAGATTTTCTAGGAACATGTCTACAAAGAGTTTCCTTTGGTTTTCAGGAAGTCTTTGCAGAAACTTGTTGCAATTGTAAAAATTCCTATCATCATTACCTCAAATCTTATGGAAACTACAATATAGGTTAGGGTCGTAATCTCTTCACCTTTGATAAGCATATTTCTATTGTTGATTATAACCGTGGTTGTAGTTTTGAAATTGGTTGTTGTAACCATGATTCAGTTGCCCCTTGGACAGAGTTTTGATATTATTTTGGGCCTTGGGTTTGATTTTGTTTTTGCAGTGGACAATTTACATTGACCATGTTGACATAAGACACAATGTTAGGGCCTCTTTGATTGAACTGAGTTTTTATTATTATTATTGTTGTTTTTATTTGGAAAACCAACATTCTTGACTTGATCAGTAGCATTATTCGTGGTAGTACCATGATTGTGATTCACACCCTTAGGTCCTTAGTTGTTGGCATAAATTTTTCTGATGATTTGCATTATTTTGATTTGGGGATACCAGTTTCCAATTGGGACCATAATTCTTACGCCCACTATCAATAGAGGCTTGTTTAATTCGAAGTGTACCTTCCAAAACTTCCTCATAACTATAGAAACAGAAACTTTTTCGACCTCTTCCTTAGTCTCTTGATTGAGTGAGTGAAGGAAAATATCTTAAAGTTCCATCTAGTCCATGTTGGGTGCACTTGCAGAGGAATAGAGAACTTGGCACCATCTCTATGATTAAATGGGTGGAAGATTCATTTTTCCCCTGTCTAATATGTCAGGAACTCCCTAATACCTTGTATGAAACAAGTTGTTCATGTCAAATTCTTTAATGAACTCAGTAAACAAGATGTTTAAAGGAATGTATAGATGGTTTTGGAATACAGTAATACCAATCTAATGTAATTCCTTCGAAAGTCTTTTTTGAAATATCTTAGCCACTACAACATCCCAAGGAAGTAATTCCCTGATAACAGTAGTGTACGCCTTGATATGAGCATTCAAATATCCTTCTCCCTTAAATTTTTGAATATCTGGCAATGGGCGTGAAAGCATGACACCACTGTATGGTGAAGTCAAGAGGCTCCTTTAAGTACTCAGAATATGTACTCATTGCATAAGATTCCACCATTGAAGATCCTTGATGAGGAGGTGGAGGAGGAGGAGTTGGATAAGTTGCAACATTATATAGCATTGATGGGAACGTATGAGGTCCATTGATATGGCATGCGTATGGATCAGGAATTGGTATATGGGTCCATTTGGGGAGTTTATTGAATACAATTGTATGTAAGGTGGAATAGTACCAGGATATGGACTAGTGGGTGTAAAACTAGGAACTTCACATTTCTTATTGTGGAAGTAATTCAAGAATGCACTTTCGGTCAGCCCTTGTAGAGGATAATTTTGAGAAGGATGAGGACCCATCCGTAGTGTGTCTAAGCCTATGAGAAGATCCCTTGGATTTGAATGAACCGATAACCATTTTATATAGGATATTGCATTGGTTGTTCATTGGGAGGGATGCATCCTTTGTTTGTCAACTAGGTACCCTGTGTTCTACCCTACTGCATGTGTTGGTTGTGAAATTTTGGCACTTTCTAGTTTTCTAATCCTACCTACTAAAGTAGAAATGAGATCATTGGGAAAGGATTGAGTCCCTTGTTGGGGTGCCTATGGCGCAGGGTTTGATTGAGTAGGCTCATGATACCCTGTTATGAATTGTTGAGTTTTAAAATTCTTGTCTTCCTCATAAGTGAAAATCTTAGGATAGGCATTCAACATCTCAGAGGTTGTAGCCTTCATTCTATCCAAAGATTTATCTATCTAACAAAGAGGATTTGTTATTCATGTAAATATATCATCTTCTATTGATTATATGGAAATGTGAGGTCTGTCCAAGACTCTATGGTAAGAAATATTTCCATTTGTGATAACAACATGGTTTTCATGGGGTTTACCATATTGCATGCTTTAACAGTTGATTAACCTCCTCCATCCTTACATAGCTAGTGGGGTTTGAAGTGTAACTAGGAGAGGTTTTGATGTTTCTTATGTAATTTTCACCCCATCTCGAAAGAGAAGGGGATTGTTGTGGTTAAACATTAATCTAATATCTATTAGAGCAAAATCACCCACCAAAATCTCTTCTAGACATATTTTAGAAAGTATTAAATACGTACCAAAATAAGGGAAGAAATGGATATATGAGGTACTAGTAAATGAAATAAAAGGAAATAGGAAGGAATAAATCCTTCACGTCGGGTTCACCACATTTTTACGGGTGAAAATTAACATGCAACCTTCAACTGCACTTAACCCCCAAGGTTGTGTCAGAGTAGCCAATGTTGAATGTGTGTGGCTAACTATAGGAAGATCAGTGACTAAGATCTGGTAGTGTGATCTCATGGTAGCTGAGTTGGTAAAGGGGATTTTTAGAGGTTATGAACAAGTAGCGTAAATTCCTATGGTTTTTTTTCCTAACTTGGATCTAAGTGTTGATCTAATTTGAAGTGTCCATGTAAATTGAATGAAATTAACAATCTATGCTACTACTGAAAGGGAAACTAATCTAGACAAGTCACAAAACTCAAATATTACAATCACAAACAAAATTTTCTTCTATTCTAGGTAATTAAAATATTTCTACACTAAAACTAAACAAGCAAGATAACCCAGTGTGGTTATTCACCTGTGTTGATTGTATTGAATCTAAATTAACTTAAAACAAGAACTTTTTCAAATGATCTATGATATGTAGACAACCTTCTATAGATATTCTCTCCTTCAGATCCACAGGGATGGGAAGAAAAGGATTTGTTATAGGGGGCTGCTATGAAAGATTCAAACCCTCTAAATTAGCTAATTACTTTCAAATTAAACGAAAGTGATTTCTACTCTATTTGATATGATGTAATAATGATAAATTAAGCAAGAATGATGGAAATCAAGGTTTTGGTGTAATGGTTCATCACATTTGGTATCAGAGTGACTACCCTGGAATTCATAGAACAGGGCCCGTAGGTAAATCCAGTGGGGCTTGTACGTATGTGAGTGGAGGTTTTCCCGGGCTCTACAAGCAAGGTGGGATTTTATCATGTGTGGATTTCTTTGAGGTTTTGTGTGTCCATATGATTCATAGAACAGAGGTAAATCCAACTGTGTAGTAATTTGTCCCCTTATTTTAATTCTTTCTCTGTGTGTCCATATGATTCTAAGAAATTGGGAATATGAAATCAGTAGGCAGAGAAGGAACTTAAGCAATGGCAACTTGAAGGTAGTCTAGTTGTAATACAGGTGGAAGAGAAATAACACAAGTGAACAGAGCTTAGCTATGTAATTTTAGCATGATTGTGGCAGCAATACTATGCAAGATGCACAAAAGTTCTCAGGCCTTTTGCTTGAACACAAGCATGGAATGTATAAGAATTGGGATGGGTTGTGCCTTCATGCACAAGGAAATAAGAGACAGTTACAACTAACTAAATCTATTTAAAAATAGAAGAGGGAAGGAATACCATGCAAAAAAGACTATTTTTAGGCAATTTGGTTTACAAATGCACACTAAAAGTTGAGTTAAGTGAAGCATTAAGTGTTAAAATCACCCATGACAGATTTTGGAAAAAACATCTAGGACTGTTGCTCTGTGTAGGAAGTCTATACCAGGACCACCTCCTTATTTAGGGAGGTAGTCCTAAGACCGCCACCCTTCTCTGGGAGGCATTCCTAGGACCATCGCCCTACCTGGGAGGTGGTTCAAACACTAAAGGCCAAAACATGCTCAGAATGAAGCGGGAAGCTGGAAGAAACCCTGAAAATGCTAAGGATGTTTAGGCTAAAAATATATAATGCAAATGGTTTTAGGAGCTCGATCATCTTTTAAAATGACATGAATCATCATTGGAAACTTTTGTAACCATTTTCCAACAATGTAGCACATGTGATTTTGGGTGTGTACAGTGTCCATTAGTGATAAACATAAGAAAAAAATAGGAATGTGAAGTTTATTTCAAGATAGTTGTGAACAATTATAATTCAAAAAGAGTGAAAAAGTGATAATAAATCATTAATAATAATTAATAGAAAATATACATAAATACACACCCAAAAACATTTTAATATAGGCTTGTACGTAAATTTAGTATCTATATTAATATATAATAGAGCACTATTAGATGAACATATGTATCTCTTATGTGTAAATTAAAAATAATTGACCTCTACAACACTACGAGGCACCCAACATAGTACCTTCCTTGTACCAGTAATATCTTTTATGTGGAAATTGGTCACTATTTGAATACAAAAACTTTCATTAGGTCAACCTAGGCTTTATTCATGAGTTGTATTGTATGATAAATAAATGAATATTCACATCTATTAAAAATTACCCTTAAGGTAATTACCAATTTTCACCATCTTGGAGATAACTATAAAAAATTTATACTTATCTCAAATATTCTAAGATATGTAGAGTAGTGCACAAGATAAATGTGAAGTACAATTGTTTAAAGTTGTATTGTGTCAATTGTTAAAGGTAATGATAATGGTCATTCTAAGTTACATATTGAATCTATTTTTACTTGGGTAGGATCCCCAAAAAAAAATTCTTTACCCTTAATAAAAATAAGCTACATATTGATTTTGTAGTGGCATCTCATCAAATGATTTGGAAAAACTACATGTACCTTTCTTCACTTTTTAATACGAAGATACACAGTACATTTCTCACATGATGTGAATGTTAATGTCGTTTAGACCTATTAGAGGGTTGTTAACCATTCTTCCAATTGATAATTCCTAATGTTCAATAAAGGAGAGATCATTTGTATTTTTTGTATCATATCACAAGACTCCAATCCTATATTAATTTTGTGATGAGATAGGTGAACATATTCTGAGAGTTGAAAACATTACAGAACCTCTAAAAAATGGTTGGCATCCCTGTATACCACTAATTGTTGTTACTATACTTATCCACCAATACTTGTTAGACATATTTTAAAGAAATGAAGAAACCTAGATCTCTTGACGATAGTCTTTTGACATTGATTCTTTTCCCTATGTTGAATTTGTAATAACCTTTTAAGGAGAATCAAGTTAATTATTTCCATTAGATAGCTTTTATCATTATCTCTCTAGATTTATCATACTTAAACTAATTTAAGTTTATATTACAATACTTAATTTCCTTTATTTATATGATATGAATTAGGTCAAATTCTAGCTCATTTTATTCCATAAAGTGTAAAATATTTTAAACAACCCATTTAAGTCGACATCTAGAGAATTGTATTTGTTCCATGGACCTCCTATGATATGGACCTCCTATGATATACATCGTTAGTGGTGGATATAAATTTTCATTTATTGATGGGTTTAAATTCACCTTAGTGAAAATCCTAATGTTTACTTAGGGATATACACTTTAAATATCCCCAAGAATGAACCTAGCATTAATTCATTGAAGCATCATAATGTCACATAAGTGATGTTATAGTCCATTCATGAGGTGACATTTTTTTCCATCACTAGGGAAAATTTAGAGAATCATTATATATAGTGTAATATAAAGATGGACTTACTACATGACTAAAGTCACATGTCACACTTTAACTATGAATTTAAAGATGGACTTTGGATTTCAAAATTATCTTATTTTTTGGATTAAAGGTAACCTTAAATATCGATTTAGATGATAAAAATGTTGTATTTTTATCAATGTTTCCTCTTTATTTGTCATACTTTTGTTTCCTCTATTGTTTTCTCTCTCTTCCCCTTATTTTTTTATCTATATTTTTTACCATAACCATTACATTATAGTTTTAGATTGAAAATATCATACCATTGCAATTTTTGTCGCATTTTTTATGGGCCTTAATTTTAATATTTGTTTCAAGTCCCTTAATTTTATTGCTATTATTATGTGATGTTTTCCAGCTCATTGTCTATTTGTATCCATACCATTATGGAAGTAATTTAATTTTAAGAGTTACATAAATAAACTTGAGTGTATTAGTGTATTTATAAGAGATTAAAATTATAAGGAGTTCATTTTAATTTAAGAAAAACAAGCTAAAATAATATTTTAAAACTTTAGAGAAAAACATCTAGTATTTAACTGATGTGCATTGATTAGAAAATTGAAATGACAAGGTTTAGGACACTTGCATTACACGAGAAAATCCATTGAATTACACTATATACTTTCTAAATTTTCTCAATCTATTCAAAATCATTGGGATTTGATAATAATGGAATGTTACAATAAGATGCAATTAAATTCATTTTCTTTTTAAAATATTGAGAAGTGTTGGATGAATATTGAGGTTTCAAGGAAGGGGGACTATTACCTAGCAACCCATAACGAATTAATGAAAAATTGGAAAGGGTTTTAAAGTCAATAAGAAGACAAATAAGACAATCAAATCAAATTTATGTTAACTAATATTTGTCTTATCTATACTAGTACCATTCTAGTCTTTTGGTTTATAGCTTATTGTACAATTTTGGTTGAAATTTATATTTGTACAAACTATTTGAGGGATACTTCTTCTCATTATATAGAATTATTTTCCAATATATATTTTTTAACACACTTTAAAATTTCAACAAAACTTTAATACTTTTACCATTGATGGTGGGTACTTCAATTTACCTAGTAGAGGTGGGTTTCCACTTCTTGTGTGGATATAATGTGAGTTGAATTGAGGTGGAGAGTTGTTAGAAATAAAAATTAGACATAATTCATCATTATATTATATTTGAATAATATAATAAGTTAAAATAATTAATTGTTTACATTAACTTAATTTACTATGTAATAAATGGGATTAGTTGTTAACTTATAATTTTCTATTCCTATGTTTATGGGAAGTTTCTATTGTTTTTTACATCGATATTTCCCCAAATTAGCTTCTAATATGTTATTTCTTCCTATTGCTTCAATTAATTTTTCATGGATTGGATAGAAGCTATAAAATTCCTATATAGTTTGCATCTCTCACCATTATCTGCAATTTTATTTTTATCAGATTAATAAATTTGCACAAGTACCATATTGTTTCTGTAATTATATTTGGTACCATCTTGTTTCTGGAATTACATTTGGTATTAGAGTTGCATTCTGATCCAGGGAGTGTGTAGGAAATTTTAGGGAAGTGTTGAGAGATTTGTAGAAAATTTAGAGATAAGAGTATGCATATAATCCCTAATCCATTTCACAGACCCACCCGAATCCGCGCCCCTATTCAAGTCTGGAAAATTTGCATATTTTAAAAGTTGCAAAGAAAAAAAGAAATCAGTTTACAAGCACAACCACAGACCTTGGAAACCTGGACGCAACTCCGTTTCAACAAAACGTGAAACTTTTCCTTATTTTGAAACCATTAATTCTATTGAAATTATTTATAAAAAGGGAGCTTTACCTCTATATATAAAGGTATATGTAACAATAACTAAATTTAACTCTCATTTTAGTTTAGTGGGTGTACAATATAAAATTACAGTAAAAATTGTGTGGGCGCCGAAGATTTTTAAGCTCTACACGCAACTGATTTTTCTTGAGCTATGTTTTGAAAGAAAGATCCAAGTTTTCCCAAAAACGTCTTGAGTGTAGCGAAGAGTAGTATTATGTCTTCCTGTTTTGAGTGCTTGGAGTGTTGGGCTAATCCATCTTTTACCATTTTTACACCTGCTTCAAGAACTTGTAACCACAAACACATCTATGGTTAAAAGAAGAGCTTCCGTGGAAAAATTTCATCGACACACAAGTAATAGTGGCGATTAAATTTTCAAATACGACCAAACAAATGATATAAACTGGATCCAGATTTATAGCGGAAACCCTTAACTTACAATCAATCAGGAAGTTGTCACGTGCCCCTCCAATTGAGTGACAAGTCAGTAGTCAAAAGTTTGAAATGTTTTAATTACCATTAGATATCATTTTCTTCATTTGTAATCACATGAGCATAAACATTTGGTTGATTAGTTGAGATTGTTTGGAAGAGACAAGTCAAGAGTTCGAAAAAACCCTATTTGGACTACTATTTTTCCTCCAAATTTCTTGTAGAAGTTATATGGGGAGAATTGTGTAAAGGAAAAGAGGCCAAAGAGCCTAAAAATGAAAGTTTTTTTTTACTGAAATTCTTGTTTTTACAAAAGAGGAGGTCCTTTTTTCCACAATGAGAAATCTTCTCACAATGCCATAACTCTTCCTCCCCAAATCAAAAAATTGTTAAACATTATTTGAAAAATTCTAGATTTTGATGTGTAACTAATGGAGACGAGTTAGAGAAATTATTGTGGATAGAGTGTTTTTTTGTAAAAATTCTAAACTTTGAAATAAAGAGTAATTGAAGATATTTTTTCAGCAAATTCACAAATCTGTAAAATTTTCCATTAGTGTGAAATTTGATTATTATTGTAAATCACCTAATAGTGCCAAAAATTGTAAATGTCCAAAAAAGGATCCCAAAATAAATAAAATAATATTTTTGGGGTTAAGGGGTGTACCTCTTTAAGAGGGCACAATGTTCAAATTTTCTTCTTCGTTTTATCATTTTTCACAATGGCCGCAAATATGATACCCAAATTCATTTTTCCAAATTCTCAACTTCTACATTCTGATAACCAACAAGAATGGAAAACAAAAAATCGTGGAAAATTTTAATTCAAAGATATATGGTCCATTATTTCTGGTACATTAACAAGATTTGAAGCCAATGTTGCATAATAACATTCATTTGATTATGATAATAAAAAATAAAGGTTAATAATCTTGTTTTCTATTTCATATGAGATTCAACCTCATAGAGACCATGAAAACAAAAAAAGTTTGGGAAAATTTAAAAATTGCATATGAGTAAAAAAAAAGAGACCATACTTCATTTATAAAGTAAACTATGGAACTGGAAAATGCAACCAAATACAAAAGTTTTTTTTTGAATAGTGGAAAATTTCAGAGCATCACTTCAATCTTTAGAATAAGAAGTTATAGACACATCACTTGTTCCAATAGTGTTGAGAACCTTTCTTCCTTCATTTATGATTTTTTTGACCATGTTAAACATAACCGGTGAAACAACAAATTTCGAGTAACTAGTGAATATGATACAACAAGATATTCACTTAGCTACTGAAACTAAAGAGAATACACTAAATTGTAATCAGAAAGGAATGAAACTAGCCAAGTCTAATAAATAGCCTATGAAGAAAGGAAACACTAAACAAAACCAAGATGACCAAAAAAAATGTGTTATTTGTGGTCGAAAAGGACATGAGTTAAATGATTATCGCTACAAAATATTCCAAAATGGATCATCAAGTAAAAAGAAGAGTGACAACCACCAATCAAAACAAGGCCAAAAACAAAATAAATGGGAAAAAAAAAAAGGAAATTCGAGGAAGAAAACAAATCAATAATAAAATGTATCCGAAGAAGAAGATTAAGTTGCCGATGATGAATTCTTGTACATACTGCATAGTAAAAAAAATCCCAATTCCACAAGTCAAATTTGGCATGTCCACTTGGGTTTAACCTGATACTTGATAGGAAGGAAAGATTGGTTCTTCAAAATGAGCAACACACAAACGAAATACCATGTCTCTTTGGGTGATGATACACCATATAGTATTGAAGGATCTAGTTCAATCTCACATTCACTAAGAAAACATACTTGAAAAATTATAGATGTTCTATATGTCCCTGCTTTAACCAAAAATATGTTATCCGTAATTCAATTATTAGGTCACCATCTCAAAATTGAATTTGAATGTAAATACGTTAACAAGATTTTCCTAATTTCAGATATGTCATCAAGCGCAAAAGTTATTTCAACATCTTGAAATATGGTCATAATATTTCAGTTACATTGTTTTTAAAGAGATGATCAAGCACTTGAAGTAAAGTATACATCATTAGAGAAAACATGGCACAAAAGACTTGGTCATTTTATTATTTTTCTATCTCAGCACTCTCAGCACACTTTGTCATTACGACATGGTAAGGGGTTTACCACATCTAAAAAATGGTATATATAATTGTCAAACTTTTTTTGGCGAGAAAACAACATCGAACACCATTCAAACATAGTACATTTCAGGATAAGGAAATACTTGACTTATTGCATACCAATTTGTGTGGATATATGAGACCTAGCCACTCAGGGTTTTAATATTTCATGGTCATTGTTGATGATTTTTAAGAAAAATGTGGATATACTATCTTCACACAAAATATCAAGCTTTTGAAAATATCAAGAAGTTCAAATCCATTATTGAAACTGAGTCTAGTAGGAAAATCAAAAGACTCCACTCAGATCAAGGGGGAGATTTCACCAGCAAAAAGTTAAACGATTATTTGAAAACGAGTGACATTCACCATTAAATAGAACCTCATCATACACTATGATAAAATAGTGTTGATAAACGGAAAAATTGTACTATCATGGACATGGTGCGATGTATGATTGACAATGTAGTGTTATGTTTGTGGAGCCATGTTAGAATGTGTACACCTTCTATGTGTTACATGTATTTTTATGGCGGCTCCAATCAGGGGGGTTCAGGGGTGAATATCTACCCTTAACCGTTATGGGCTGTTTTTATGGTTTTTTCACTCCAAAATTTTTAAGGTTAGCACCATAGAGAGACAAGCAAATGTATTGCAGATGGAAGCATCGGATCTGGGTATTGTATTGAGAGAGTGGTCAATTTGAAAAATAGCCCAAATTGGGTGAACCACGTTAAAACACATTTTACACATTTGAATTTTTGGATGTAAACCTAAGAATATATGCACATTCCTAAGAAATCAAAGAAAAATAAAATAAGCTTGATATGAAATTTAAGAAACAAAGAAAAACTTATTTTACAAAACTTATTTTATTAGGATACGCTGATTAAGAACTTGGCTTCAAACTTATGGATCCAAAAACTAGAAATATTTACAGTAGTCGGGTTGTTGAGTTCTTTGAGAAAAAATTATGCAAATGCTCATTATTTATATTCACATGATGAAAAAATGAGCCGTATAGTGATAAATTATGATGATAATCACCGTGATGATGATAGTGATGATGGTTATAATTAACAACCCATCGGAACCACTAAACATATGTGTAAATGGTATAAAAGTGTGATTTCAAATTCAAAGTTGAATAGTGTCCTCATCACATCTACCATTGGAATAAGGACTGGTGCACTATGGCTCTAAATTAGGTAAATTTTTCCTTAATGAGTAAATTTGTTGAATCTACTGATCATTCCATAGTTTCAGAAGCGCTATAGTCAAAACCTATGAAAGATGTTATGGATGCAAAATATAAGTCACTAATGAAAAATAACACATGGAAGCTTATAAATCTTCCAATGAGGAAAAAGTTGATTGGATGCAAATGGATCTTCAAAACAAAGTACAAAGTAGATGGAAAGATTGATAAACACAAGGCTAGACTAGTTGTTAAGGGATATGCTAAAAATGAAGACATTGAATATTAGGAGACATTTTCTACCACAAATAAGATAAATACATTCAAGTTATGTTTTTTCTCTACCTTAACAATTTTGTTGGAAAGTACATCAAATGGGTGTGAAAAGTGCCTTTCTTAATGGTGATTTATAGGAATAAGTTTACATGACTCAACTAGAAACTTTTGTCATATCAGGTAAACTAAAAAAGGTATGGAAGCTTATAAAATAATTGTATACTCTAAAGTTGTCTCCTAGGGCATGGTATATCAAAATAGACAAACATCTCATTCATCATGGATTCTACAAAAGTCCACACGATCCTGATCTCTATCTAAAAATAAAGAGGGAATATAGTGATTGTTGTACTAGATTTTGATGATCAATGAGGATGATTGAGTCAAAAAACAAGGATCTACTACAAGATAAAGGGTGTTGTATTCACAAAATTTCCGCATTTTCTTTGTGGATATTTTAGTTCAAATTGTGAATCCAAATTTGTGGACTCCACCCACAATAATGTTATGGAAACATAAAATGTGACAAATTTTTTGGCAATATCTACAATGAAATTAAGTGTGAAAAGTCCACAATATTATAATTGTAGAATTTGTCACAATTTTAATATTGTTACATACCTACAATTGAAATTTTTGTGTGTATATTAACAAATTACATATTGTCATTCATACACAATTTTAAAATTATGACATACATGAGAATAATTTTAGGTTATGTAGTGTTCACTTCCCTTTGACACCATTTTGATACTAATCATGATACTACTGATTATATTATGGACATGATTATGGACTTTTTTATAGTATGATGTTAGATGTTAGATCATGGATTATTATTGAGTTGATTCAGTTATGAGGCATGATGATTATTAGAGACATTTAATATGTTGATGATGATATACTATTTAACATGGTTATATTATGGATGTTGTTCAGACATGTGATATTTAGATATTATGAGTAGACCTAGAAATGGAAATTATTTGATAATGATATGGTTGTTCTTAAAACTATAAATGATACTGTTAGGGTTGCTTTGATATTGTTGTGATTCATATGTATCTAGATGATTTTGGGAATTGTATTTATATTATTCTGGATGTTCTAATATGGCCATGACACTAAAAGAGCTATTTATGTTTAGCAGGTTAAAATATCACAACAAACATCGGGGATTGGAGACTACCCACATTGGAATTCTAGATGAATTCAACAAGGTCACCATGACTCAACTAGTATTTGTTTGTGCATGTTTGTGTGTGTGTTAGGGATTCCCATGGGGGGGATCACCTTTAAATGTGAACAAGGGGTTTAATGTATTTACTTTTATTTGGTTCGTTTGTTTATGTTTGCATGTGTGTATTTTGTGGTGCTTTAACACTTTCATTATTTATTAAATGGTGTGTAAATATTGTGAGTAATCATATTGTTAAAATAAATAAATCAAATATGTCAAAAGAAGGTAATTAATGAGAGTTGTTGTCCATGATTTAAAGTGTTATAAGTAATGTGTAAGTGATGTGTAAGTGATACATGTAAGTGAGTGTGAGTTGACTTTTGAGTGTGAAACACTCCACCTTCTTGGAAATTCGAATTTGTCCTTGGAGGCTGATTTTGAAGGCTTGTGTGACAAGTTAAACTTGTCGCGTACCTCTTAAATTTATTTACCAACCATACCTATGGTTGAATAGTTGAATTTAAACTTTCTTAATTCATTTTGTATAGAAAAATTACAGGTTTTAATTACACTTTTCTTACATGGTTTAATTTCAGTCCTCTAGGGTGTGGGTTGGATTTGAGTATGTAAGTAAACTATCATATTATTCACCCACCTATTTATTATGCATTGGATAATGATGTTGAATTTTGGCGTTGGGGTTGAGGATGTATGATGTGGCATCCCACATGGACCCACCTCATCCTCTTCTCTTCCCTTTTCTATAAAATTCAAATTCCTTGCCTTGTTTTGGGGTTGCGTCATTTTGGATACTTCATTCTTGGGTGAATTCCTTGCTATGTTTTGGGAGCTCTTGCTTTGAAGAAGTTTTTGGAAGATTGTTGCATGCTTGTACTTGGCTGATTTGGATTTCTTGAATTGTGATGAAGCTTGTTGTTTTGGAACTTGGAACAACTTTATCATGGAGAGGTAGGAGCTAGGCTCTTGAAATGTTTCTTTCTGGTTTATGAATTCTTTACTATTGTGAATGTTTTGGCATGTTTGTGGAATGTTGGGTAGATGGCCTAGGAATGGTTTAGGAGATTACTATGGGGTTTATTTTATGGGAGGCACAATTATTTAAGGGAGGTATAAGCATGGAGGGAGTTGGGATTTGGGTTCCACCTTTCAAAGAAATAGATTGCATTTCGTTACTCGTTATGTGGTGTCATAAGAGGTTAGGGAGGCATAAGGAAATATGAGGAATAAGGGGTACTTGGGGGAGGCATAATGGTGTGTTAGGGATTTGATGTACTATATTTTTGGCAGTTTGAAATCATGATACAGATTTCCCCTTTGGGGAGGCACAAGCATAATTCCCCATAGTTTCTTGCCCCTTAAGGTAAATTGATGAAGCCTCATTTATGTTTGTCTTGGGTTAATGTAGTATGTACAACTACATTCTATTTCGGAGGTATTGTATTTTTATTGTAATTTGCACATGTGGAAGTCTGTTGTTGTCATGAGTTGGATCATATCTTTTATTACATTGTGGTCAGGGGCTCGGGGGCCAAACTAGTAGGATGGATTCTCCTCTTCATGTTAATGTGTGTGTGTGGGGTGGAGAGCATTGCCTTGCCCCTATCTTGTTGTGATCACCAATTTGGAAGAATGTGAACAAGGGGTTTATATGTATGTACTTTTATTTGGTTCGCTTTGAAAAAACAGTTTGACATGTGTGTGATTTTGAAATGGTGCTTATTAAAGCTTTCACTTGAAGTAGATGAAATTGTATATTTTTTATAATAGTAAATATGTTGTGAGTGAATCATGAAAGTTGTTAAATTGATAATGTGAAATCAGATATACTCAATTTATTTTTTTGTAATTAATGATTGTATTTTGTCCATGAATTTGAGGAAGTGTTAGAAAGTAATGTTGTAAGTTGTCTTTGGAATCAATAAATGAATGTATTACTTAAATTGTAAGTGTATTGAATGTAATGAGTTCAATGTATTTGAAATCTCTGTTTGAAAGGAAGAACTCCACCTTCTTGAAAAATTCGAATTTTGTCTCTTGGAAATGTGTAAAAATTTTGAAATCAGGCTTGAATTGTGGATTTGAATAGTTTGACTTGTTGAATAAAGCTTAAATTTATTTACCTACCATACAGTATGGTTGAATAAAATGTTGAATTTAGACCCTTTCTTAATGATCTTTGTTTTATATTTGTATAGAAATTATTTATTTCAAAATGTTGTAGCAAAGAAATTAACTAATTAAACATTACATTAGACATAATTAGATTAAACAAATTCCTCTAGGGTTAACACTTTGGAAATTATTAGAGTACTGTAAGTAAACTATCATATTCAAATCATTTTACAGTATTTATTACCTGTCAAGAAATATAAATTTTCAAATTGAATCAATCAGGCGTTGTGAATCTTGAAATCCTTCTTAAATCCATATGTGGCATCCACATGGACCCCACTGTCTATCCTCTGACATGTTTATAGAGGAAGAAGATCAAATTGAACAAATCTTATAAGTTAAAAATTACCAGTTTGCACTTGTAAAATGGGGTTGCAGATCATTTTTGGATACTTGGCATTCTTGGGTGAATATCAAAATCAAATTTTAATGGTTCCTAAGCTCTTGCTTTGAAGAGATTTCCAGAAAGTCCTCATTGTTCCCATGCTTGTAGCTCTCTATCAATGATTACGGATTTCTAAAGTTTTCCTGTCATGAAGCTTGGTTTTAAAAAAAATTGGAACAACTAAAATCAAGGAGAGGAAAAGTTTCTAGGACTCCGTGGGGCCCAAATGTTTCTTTTCTGGAATTTTATTGGGAAAATTCTTTACTAATTTTGCTAGCCTACAACCAATCAGAGGCTGCCACGTGGCACCACGAGGTGTTGGAATGGAGGTGTAGATGGCTTAGTAGGAATGCTTTAGGAGAAATACTATGGGATAAATTTTCTAATTTTATCCCCGCCGCCCCACACCCCGCAACCAATCAAGAGCTACCACGTAAGGGATCGTGATAAGCATGGAGGGAGTAGGGATTTCAGGTTCCCTTTCAGCCTTTTGTGTTTTCAGAAGAATTAGATTAAGAATGTTTCTACCTTTTCCCCGCCGGCTCGTTATGTGGTGTCATAAGAGGTTAGGGAGGGCATAAGGAAATATGAGGAATAAGCGAGGTATCAAAGGAAGTGCGGGTGAGGCATAATGGTGTGTTAAAACTTTTTTATCGGCGCTGTACTCATATTTCCCTGCATTGGCAGTTAGGAGGTGCCAAAGTGTTCCTTACAGACTCGTGCGAGCCCTTTGGGTGGAAAGGCATAATTTTCGCCCCACTTGGGAAATTTCTAAAATGTCTCCCACAGTCTTGCCATTGATCGAACTCTTCCTCTTGATTTAATGTAGTTGTAAACTACATTTCTCCCTATGGACTGACAAACACACCCCTAGTGAAAAAATTTTCTTCTGTAGTTTATGCAAGTCTGTTGTCGTCATGAGTTGGATCAAATCTTTTCACCCCATTGTGGTAGGGGCTCGGGGCCCAAAACATGAAGAAATATGAGGAGTTAGAAGAATCTTCATTTATATGTCTAGAAAGGTGAGGAGCATTTCCTTGCCAATATGTTTTAGGGAAATTTTGAATGCTGTCAATTTTTAGAAAAATCAATTTGAATCTTTAAATCCTATTAGAGAGCTGGAAAAAACAGTATTGGTGAGGAATTACCCTTCTGAAATGTTGTAACTTTCTAACCCTAAATTGAAGTGGGACCTTGTAACCTCTAATATTGTTAATAATAGAAAAGTATACTTGTATTCGAATTGAAAGTCTGGAAATTGAAATAGTGAAATTGAGATATACTCCATTTGTAGACTTTTTAAAAAGAAAAAATTGTATTTTGTATGACTGAATTTGAGGAATGAAAGAAAGAAGTTGTAAGTTGTCTTTGGAATCATTAAATGAATGTATTATCGGTTTGGTTCAAAAATTGCATTGTTGTACACTTGAATCTGATCATTTCAATGTATTTGAAATCTCTGTTTGAAAGGAAGAAATGCAACTTAGTGAGAAATTTACATAATTTTGTCTCTTTGAAATGTGTAAAAATTGAAATCAGAATTGAATTTTAGATTCGAATAGTTTGATTTCAATAAACTAAATGGTATGAGGGGTCTTGAATTGGAACATAGACCTAGATACTTGGAAGAATAAAATGGTAAATAGACCCTTTAAATTTGATCTTTGTTTAGATATTTTCAAACTGTAAATTATTTATCAAAATGATACAGACTGAACATGCAGCAAAAGAAATAACTAATTAAACATTAAATTGAGGGACATAATAAGATCTAAACGAATTCATCTAGAGGAGATTAACACTTACAGGAAATTATTAGAAAACTTACCAAAATCAGGCTCAATTCAGTTTTACAGTCGTTCGGAGCCCTGTCAAGAAATATAAATTTTCAAATTCAAATCAATCAGACCAAATTGAATCTTAAAATTATTCTTAAATCCATATAAGAACAATTATTCCATGATCTATTTGACATGTTTATAGAGGAAGATCAAATTGAACAAATCCTATGGGTGGTTAAAATTTACCAGTTTGCAACATGTAAAATCCTGCAGATCATTTTCTTTCAAAATTGGCTCCTTAAACTTTTATCAAAATCAAAATTTAATGATTCCTAAGTAAAGAGGAGCTCATTGAGAGATTTCCAGGAGAAAGTCCTCATTTTTCCCAACAGGTTCATATAGCTCTCTATCAATAGTTATGGCCTTCTAAAGTTTTCCTTCATTTGGCGTAAAAGTACGAAAAATTTGTGGATCTACTAAAAAAAATATGTTGATTACAAAAGTTTCCTTGATCGGAGTTCCTGCGGGCCCAAATTTTCCCCTTAGCACTCTAGAATTTTTTTGGGAAAATTTTGCTAATTTTCCCCTATATAGCCTACAGACCAATCAGCAGGCTAGAGACCACGTTTGGCACCATGAGGACAGTTGGTGGAGGTGCGGATCCCTTTTTAACTTAGTGTTTCAAGAAAATTTTTGGGAAAATTTTCTAAATTTTCCCCCATCCGCCCCAGTAGCCCCACCAACCAATCAAGAGCTACAGATGTGGCATCACAAAGAGGTCATCAATGGTAGGAGCACGGTCCCATTTAGCCTTTTTGTGCTTTCAGAAGAATTTTAAGAAAAGTTTCTACCTTTTCCCCGCCAGGCCCGCAGCCAATCAGGAGACATCCACACCACAGACCTGGCATCGCGACCTGCATCAGAGGAAGGTGCAGGTGAATTTTACCCTTTTCACCACTTTGGGGTGTTAAAACTCTTTTGTCGGCGCTGCCTCATTTTCCCCGCATTGGCTTAGGAGGTGCACACGTGTTCCATTGGTGACATACGGACTCACAGAAGGAGTAGCGGTTGTGCAAAGGTAGATTTTCGCACCCCACTCAAGAAATTTCTGAAAATGTTCTTGCGTAGTCCTGCATTCCAACTTCGACTCTTCCTTCTAGGAAATATTTTCTCCCTATGGCCTGACAAACCATCTCCGCTAGGGAAAATTTTCTTCTCTGGTAGTTGCAGACCCGCTCTTGGGGAAAATTTTCACCCCAAGGCCCACCGGCCCATTACTCTGAGAAATATGAGGAGTTAGAAGGATTTGGGATCTATATCACTAGAAAGGTGAGGAAATTTCCTATCCAATGGGAATGTTTTAGGAGAAATTTTGAATGCGTTAATTTTGTAGAAAAATCAATTTGAATCTTTAAATCCTGTTAGAGAGTGGGTTTGGTGAGGAATTACCCTCTGAACCTAATTAAACTTTCTAACCCTAAATTTTGGGACCTTGTGACCTCTAAGAATTGTTAATAAAAGAAAAGTATAATATAGTGGATTAGAATTGATCTGGAACATTGTTAGTGACAACTATTATCTTGTATCCTGGTTGTAGACTCTTTTAAATTAAAAAAATTATTCCATAATTTTCCTAACTAATCCTAGGTTATTCTTGGGTCTCAAGTGGGTTGTTTTTAGTGAGATTTACACTTGGTATCAGAGCAATGGTTCAAAATCTAGGGCCATTGGGTACACTAGAAATTTTGAGACACGGGCCTTAAACCTAGTACACTTTAAAGTTTAGAAAACAACTTAGTTTAGAATTTTTCATATTTTAGTAAACGTGGAAACTGAATAAAATTTAGAAACATGAACTAACTCTCACCTTGGTTTGTACAGGATCCGAAGACGGGATGAGGGGTCTTTTCACATGGACCTAGACTTACCACCACCAAATCATGTTGTAGCAACCATCCTACCCTAGATTTTGTAGATTCTTCAGGATGTCAATGTCGCTCTACGTGAAGGATCAATAGGAGGACATGCAGTCAAACATGATAGAGTCACTTCCATTAAGGGTCATGTATGACCTCGACCCAATGAAGATCTTAGAGGAGATAACTTCTATGCAGAGTTAGCCAGAGTAGAGTCACCATAGAGAGGACATGGTGACTGAGTTTCAGGACATAGAGAGAGGTCTCAGAGTCCTAGGATTAGGGATGAGCATATAGAGAGGCCTAGAGGCCATCAGACCACAGCTGCAGATCACATCAGGGAGATCCTGAAGCTTCGGCCATCACATTATTCTGGTGACTACGGGTGGATTTTAGGCTAGAGGCCTGGTTAGTTGGCTTGAGAAGGTGGTTCAAGGTCTATCCTTGTTCTAGCAACATGAAAGCTCGGATGTTGTGATCCATCTACTGAGGGATGGAGTTGGTGTGTGGTGGTGGATAGAGGAGTAAAATCTCCATATTGATGCTAAGATAGTTACCTCAGAGCTCTTTGAGGAGCATTTTCAGAAGCAAATACTTTTCATGGAGGTTCATACAGTAGCGTATAGATGAGTTCCATGACCTCTGACAAGCATTTGTTATAGTGGCTGAGTAAAAGAGTAGATTTCTAGATCTACTCCAGTATATTGATTACATGCAGGTTGAGTAGGTGTAGATCCATAGGTTCATCCAGGGCCTAAATCTGGACATTGGAGGTGCAGTGCGGATCCATTATCCATAGACATTAGTTGAGGCCATTGAGAAGGCCTATATAGCAGAGGAGACTCGGGGAAAGACCCAGCAGGCTAGAGACCAAGTCTATGAGCCACATACGGCAGATCCAAGACAAGCAGATCGACAAGGTCAGTACCTCTTCCTCATGGTGGACAGGGTTCAAGTTTGACATTCATCTTTTAGACCACAGAAGAAGTAGTAGTCTCGCCCACCTTATAGACCTCCAGATAGGTTTTATGCATGGAGAGGTCAGACTATGGGGCCTCCTCCTAGGGGTCCCATCAGGACACATGGTGCCCAGAGAGCTCACTTAGCAGGAGCTCACCAGTAGAGACCTCAGCAGACTACAGCTAGATCATTAAGATCCACACCACAGACCTCCAGAGTACCGACCGGGCCTACTACACAAGGGAGAGGATCAAGCAGTTGTTTTTGTTGTGGTGTTATTGGACATTTTTGTAGAAACTGCCCACAGAACCCTAATAACAAGGGTAAGACACAAATCTCAGAGCCTACTATCGGTGACATGGGGCACAGTCACAGGATCTATGTAGCAGTTGATAACAGCCAAGTAGATCATCAGAGCATAGTTATTGAGACTACAGGTAGCATTGGTGGCATTCCTACTTTCATTTTGTTTGATTGTGGTTCTTCTGATTCTTTCATTTCACCATCTCTAGTAGAGCAATGCAAGCTGGCGGCAGTTAGGTAGGGTCTTATTTAGGACATTGAGATTGCTTCGGGAGCCAAGATATCTGTAGACTCCCTAATCAAGGAGTGTGTAGTGGATTTGGGACCCTTCACTACTACCTCAGATTTTCGTATCCTACCTTTGGACTCATATGGAGTCATCTTGGGTATAGATTGGTTATCTGCACACATGGCCAAGATGGATTGTTACCACAAGATTATATCTTGTGTAGATGATTTGGGAGTTGAGTCGGTGATTTCAGAGGTCAAGAAACCCATTTCTATTCACACCATCTTTGTTATTCAGCTGAAGCGGTGTGTGTGACGAGTTTGTCAATTGTATGCTATTACAGTCAATGACAGGTTAGAGGATGGGTCTAGTGGACCATCGCTAGATGATCATCCCATTTTGAGAGAGTTTACAAATTTATTTCAAGGGGATCTACCAGGGTTACCACCCCCACGTGAGATTGATTTCATATAGATCCAGTTCTGGGAGCAGAGCCTATCTCATGAGCACCTTATTGGATGACCACCCCAGAACTCTATGAGCTCAAGTTATAGCTTGAGGACATTCTAGACAAGGGCATAATTTTTCCTAGTGTCTCCCCTTAGGGTACACCAGTGATCTTTGTAAAGAAGAAGCATGGATCCTTATAGTTGTGTATTGATTACCACCAGTTGAATAAGGTAACAGTCAAGAATCATTATCCCGTTCGATGGATTGATGATTTTTTGATCAAATGAAGGGAGCCACAACTTTCTATAAGATAGACCTTAATTCAGGGTACCCTTAATTGAGGATAGTGGAGGCGGATATTCATAAGACCACTTTTAGTACGAGATATTGCCACTATGAGTTCACAGTGGTGCCTTTTGGTTTGACTAATGCCCCCGCAATATTTATGAGTTTTATGAATGGGGAGTTTAGGACATTCTTAGATCACTTTTTGCTCATATTCCTTGATGACATTTTTATTTACTCCAAAATGCGTGAGGAGCACGAGGGGCACCTTCACCAGGTTCTTTAGTGTCTTCATGAGCAGCAGATTTAGGGGAACCTCTAGAAGTGTGCATTCTTTCAAATGGAGGTGCAGTATTCAGGTCATATCATTTCTGGGGAAGGTATCACCATCGATCCTTCCAAGATCAGAGCTATCATGGATTGGCCTGTGCCCACTACTGTGACTAAGGTGCATAGCTTCATGGGATTAGCAGGTTACTATAAGAGATTTTTTTAGGACTTCTCTCGGATTGTGCACCCCATCACTTCCCTTTAGATGAAAGGGAAGATGTTTTTTTTGGTCAGACAGGTACGAGTAGGAATTCAGTACACTGAAGTAATATCACGCTACAGTACCTATTCTTGTAGTGTCGGATCCACATGGTGAGTTTTTCATTTGCATGGATGCTTCTTCAGCAGGGCTTGGAGGTTTGTTGATGCAGGAGCGCAGAGTAGTGGCTTTTGAGTCTCGTAAACACAATGATTACCAACTTAATTATCCAACTCATGATCTTGATCTTACGGTAGTTGTGCACACTTTGGTTTGACTGAGGTAATTTTTTCTTGGTCAGAGATTCACACTCAGGATAGATCACCTAAGTCTTCGCCACCTCTTCACATAACCCAATCTCAATGCTCGTCAGCGGCATTAGATGGAGTTTCTTTGTGAGTATGATATGGAGATAGAGCATGTGAAATGGAAGGAGAATGTAGTGGTAGATACTCTCAGTAGATGGAGACATGTGGCTATGGCCACCTTAGTGAGCATAGATTTGCGGAGCTAGATTCTTCAGCATCTTCCTCTTGATAGCTTCTACATTGCAGTTTGAGCAGAGATCAAGTTTTAGAGACCCCTTGAGGGGAATTTTGATGGTTTTTCTTTAGAGGTAGATGGTCTTCTCAAGAACAGAGGCTAGATTTATATGTTCCTAGAGATGGAGGCTTGAGGAAGGACATCTTGGCAGTGGCACATCGTGCACCCTATTTAGCCCATCCTGGAGTGAAGAAGATGCAAGCTACTTTGAGACAAGTGTATCATTAGAGAGGAATTTGTAGAGACATTTCCTAGTTCATGTCACGATGTTTAGAGTGCTAGAAAGTAAAGGCCGAGCATCAACATCTAGTTGGTCTTCTCTTTCCTCATGCTATACTAGAGTGGAAATGGTCACGGTTGATAAATTGACAAAAGTGGCTCACTTTTCTCCGAGTGAAGACCACTTATACAGCTAGTGCAGCGGCACGGGTATATTTGGATGAGATTCTTAGGTTACGCAGGATTCCATGGAAGATCAATTTGTGAACTTGGTCCTTTGTATACTTCCCATTTTTAGACTACCATGTAGCATTCCCTTGGGACAAAGATAAATTTCAGCACAACATATCACCCTAAGAAATATGGACAGACTGAGTGGGTGAATCATATTTTAGAGGACATGCCCATGATGTATGTGATGGATCAATAGTCTAGATGGGAGGAGTACCTGTACTTGGTGGAGTTTTCCTACAATAATAGTTTTCAGATTTCTATAGGTCATGGCTCCTTTTAAGGCTTTGTATGGTAGAGAGTGCATGACACCTCTTAACTAGGACATGCTAGAGAATCGGGTTTCTCTTGGACCAGTTCTATTGTAGGACATGGAGCAGCAGGTGGTTTTGATCAGACAGAGATTGTAGAAGGCACATGACAGGTAGAGGAAGTACACAGATCAGCATAGGATTCACCATAGCTTTGATGTGGGCATGAAGGTTTTCCTTCAAATCAGACCACATAAGATCCCTATTCGTTATGGAAAAGGTTCTAAGTTAGCTCCTAGACTCGTTGGTCCTTTTGAGATCTTGGAGCGTATTGGCCCTTTGGCCTACCATCTAGCATTGCTACCTATCTTGTCTCACGTACATGATGTGTTTCATGTTTCAGTTCTTAGGAGATATATTACAAATCCTTCTCATGTGTTAGATTGGACATCATTGCAGGTGCATGTGATGGTGGATCCCATTCGCATCCTAGATTGTAGGACCCTGGGCCTTCGAGGCAGAGAGGCTGATCAAGCCTAGGTGTAGTGGGACAGATATGATGAGACTGCAGCTACATTAGAGGATGATACTTTGCTACGAGTTCAGTTTCAACATTTGGTCCAGTGACTTCAAGGAGGAAGTTGAGTCTAAAGGGAGGGGGATTTAGTGTTCACTTCCCTTTAAAACCATTTTGATACTAATCATAATACTATTGATTATATTATGGACTTTATTATACTATGATGTTAGATGTTAGATCATGGATTATTGTTGATTTGATTCAGTTATGATACATGATGATTATTAGAGACATTTTATATGTTGATGATGATATATTGTTTGACACGGTTATATTATGGATGTTTTTCGGACATATGATATTTGGATATGGTAAGTAGACATAGAAATAAAAATTATTGGATGATGATATAGTTGTTGATAAAACTGTAAATGATATTGTTAGATTGCTTTGATGTTGTTTTGATTCATATATCTAGATGATTTTGGGAATTCTATTTATATTATTTTGGATGTTCTGATATGGCCACAAGGCTAAAGGAGGTATTTTTGTTTTAGAGGTTAAAATATCACAACAAACATCGGGGGATTGGAGACCAACCACATTGGAATTCTAGATGAATTCAACAAGGTCACCATGACAACTAGTATTTGTTTGTGTGTGTTTGTGTGTGTTAGGGATTCCTATGGGGGGATCACCTTTAAATGTGACTAAGGGGTTTAATGTATTTCTTTTATTTGGTCCCCCTATTTATGTTTTAATGTGTGTATTTGTGGTTCTTTTACCATTTCATTAATTATTAAGTGGTGTGTAAATATTGCGAGTAATCATATTGTTAAAAGAAATAAATCTAATATGTCATAAGAAGGTAATTAATGAGAGTTGATGGCCATGATTTAAAGTGTTATAAGGAATGCGTAAGTGATGTGTAAGTGATATGTAAGTGATGTATGAGTTGAAGTTTGAGTGTGAAACACTCCACCTTCGTGGAATTTCGAATTTCTCCTTAGAGACTTGTTTGTCCCATACCTCTTAAATTTAACTACCAACCATACCTACGGTTGGAGAGTTGAATTTAAACTTTCATTATGCATTTTGAGAAGACAAATTGTAGGCTTTTATTGCACTTTTCTTACATGGTTTAATTTCAGTCCTTTGGGATGTGGGTTGGATTTGAGTATGTAAGTAAACTGTCATATTATTCACCCACTTATTTATTATGCATTGCAGAATTATGTTGGCTTTTGGGGTTGGGGTTGAGGATGTGTGATGTGGCATCCCACATGGACCCACCTCATCCTCTTCCCTTCCCTCTTCTATAAAATTCAAATTCCTTTTCTTGTTTTGGGGTTGCATCATTTTGGAGACTTCATTCTTGGGTGAATTCCTTGTTGTTTTGGGGGCTCTTGCTTTGAATAAGTTTTTCGAAGAGTTTTGCATGCTTGTGCTTGGTTGATTTGTATTTCTTGCATTGGGATAAATATTTTTGTTTTGGAACTTGGAACAAATCCATCATGGAGAGGTAGGAGCTTGGATCTTGAAATGCTTCTTTTTTGTTTATGAAATTGTTACTGTTGTGAGTATTTTGGCATGTTTATGAGATGTTGGGTAGATGGCCTTAGAATGGTGTAGGAGAAGACTATGAGGTCTATTTTTTCGGAGACACAAGTGTTTAAGGGAGGTATAAGTGTTGAGGGAGTTAGGATCTGGGGTCCACCTTACAAAGAAATAGCTTGCATTTCTTTACTCATTATGGGGTGCCATAAGAGGTTGGAGAGGCATAAGGAAATGTGAGGAATAAGGGGTACTTGGGGGAGGCATAAGGGTGTTTCAGGGCTTTGATGTATTATATTTTTGGTGGTTTCAAATCAGGTGGTGATACCCATTTCTCCTTTAGGAGGCACAAGTAGAATCCTCCATAGTTTCTTGCTCCTTTGGCTTGCTTGATGAATCCTCAGTAATGTTTTTCATGCTTTAATGTAGTTGTAAATTACAATGTGTTTTGGACTGTGTTTTTATTATGAAAATATTGCTTATGTGTTTGTGGAATCCTGTTGTTGCCATGAGTTGGATCACATCTTTTATTACAGTGTGGTTGGGGTTCGGGGGTCAATGAAGAAGGATGGATTCTCCTCTTCATTGGATTTCTTGGTTGGGTGGAGAGCGTTTCCTTTCCCCTACTCTTGTTGTGATCCCAATTTGGAAGAATGAGAAATCTGCATGTTGATGTTCTAGAGCTGAGAAAAGATAGTTTGATAGTCCCTTGTGAAATGAAATATTATTTTAACCTTTCCCACTTGAAGTGGATGAACTTGTATATGTTTAGTAATAGAAAGATGTTTTATTAAATATGAAAGTTGTAAATTGAAATGTGAAAGAGATATACTCTGTTTTCATTTTTGAAAGAAAGAATTGTATTATGTATGATGAATTTGAGGAATGAAAGAAAGAAGTTGTAAGTTGCCTTTGGAATCAAAAAATTAATGTATTATCTTTCTCAAATTACATTGTTGTATTGAATCTGATCATTTCAATGTATTCGAAATCTTTGTTTAAAAGGAAGAAATGCATGTGAGAAAATACAGAGTTTTGTCTCTTTGAAATGTGTAAAAGTTGAAATAAGAATTACATTTTGGCTTTGAATAGTTTTATTTGAATCAAGTAAATGTATTAGATTTGAATTGGAATGTATTCTAATACTTGGAAGAATAAAATGGCAAATAGACCCTTTAAAATTTGATCTTTGTTTTATATTTTCAAACTAGCAATTTAATCCAAAATGTACAAAACGAACCTATAGCAAAGAAATAACAAATGAAACATTAAATTGAATATAATAATATCTAAATGAATTCATCTAGACATTAATACTGATGGAAATTCGTAGAAAACATAGCAAAATTGGGCTCAAATTGTTTTACAGTCATTTTGCTATCAAGAAATGTAATTTTTTAAATTACAAGTCACTAACACAAATTGAATCTTGAAATACTTCTTAAATCCATCTAAGAACAATTCTCCATGTCTATTTGACATGTTGAGAGAGGAAGAAGATCAAATTGAACAAATCTTATAAGTTAAATTTTACAAGTTTGCACTGTAAAAGCCTACAGATCATTTTCTTGAAATTGGCTCCTTAAAATTTATAAAAATAAAAATTTAATGATTCATGAGTAAATACGACGTCAAGATATTTCCATAAAGTCCACGTTTTCCTGAAAAATGAGCTCTCTATCAAAAGTTATGGCGTCCTGAAGTTTTCCTTCTATTGGCGTCAACACATCAAAAAACATCATCAAAAAAAAATTTGGGAAAAATTCCCTTGTCGGACCCACGGGCCTAAATTTTCCTTTAGCACTTAGGAAAATTTAAAAACTTCTCTTATTTTTTCCCACTGGCCTGTAGCCAATAAGAGGCTCCCACTTGCCACCATGAGGCGTTGGCATAGGGATGGATCCCTTTTTAAGTCAGCACTTCAGAAAATTTTTGGGAAAATTTTCTAAATTTTATCCACTAGCCCGTTAGCCTGTAGCCAATAAGGAGCTGCCATGTGTCATCATGAAGCATCAATAGACGAGTGGGTTCCTTTCAGCCTTTTACGCTTTCTAGAAAGTCCTATTTTGGGAAAATTTTTTACCTTCTCCCCTTCGGCCCGCAGCCAATCAACAGCTGCCACGTGGCATCATGAGGCGTCGGCAGAGGCACGGGGTAATTTTACCCTTTTCAAAATTCAGGATATTAAAACTCTTTTATCCCCGCCACCCCACTTTCCCCGCGTTAGCTTAGGAGGTGCTACGTGTCCCTTGCGGACTCGCGGGTGCAAAGATGGCTTTTTGCTCCACTTAGGAAATTTCCAAAATTTCTCCCACGGCCCTGCCAACCCGACTTCTCCTCTAAGAAATATTTCTCCCCGCGGCCCGCAAACCTGACCCTAGGGCAAATTTTCTCCCCTGGGCCTGCAGGCCCACTCTTCGGGAAAATTTTTACCCCAAGGCCCGTCGGCCCATAACTTGAGAAATGTGAGGAGTTAGGAGGACTCCTTTATATCACTGGAAAGGTGAGGAAATTTCCTATCCAATGGGAATGTTTTAGGAAAATTTTGAACATATTAATTTCTAGGAAAATCAAGTTGAATATTTAAAGCCTGTTAGAGAGTGGGTATGATGAAGAATTACCCTGTGAACCTAATTGAACTTGCTAACCCTAAATTTTGAGACCTTGTAACCTCTAATAGTTGTTAATAAAATAAAAGTATACTCTAGTGGATTATAATTGATCTGGAACTTGTTAGCGACAACTGTTGTCTTGTAACCTGGTTATAGACTCTTTTAAATAAAAAAAATTATTCCATGATTTTCCTAACTAATCCTAGGTTATTCTTGGGTCTCAAGTGGGCTATTTTTAGTGAAGTTATAGGTTAGTTGTAGCTAAATTCTTAGTATTCAAATTATAACTATTTACACAATTTTAATTTAAAAATTATAATATTATTTTACAATTTTAATTTTTAAATATTATATATTATAATTTTTACTGAGCACAATTTCTTGT
This sequence comes from Taxus chinensis, assembly GCA_019776745.2. Classification (NCBI taxonomy): domain Eukaryota; kingdom Viridiplantae; phylum Streptophyta; class Pinopsida; order Cupressales; family Taxaceae; genus Taxus; species Taxus chinensis. The sequence continues at coordinate 769,090,560 of CM034147.1, forward strand.
TAATATTTATTTTAACTATTAAAATTAAATTTACAAAATAATGAAATACTATTTTTAACTATTTTATTTAAATTTAAAATATTAATAGCTAAAATTAATGTTTGATTAAAAAATATATTTTTACAAATGAAATAGAAAAAATTATTAAATTAGATAGCTTTGAATTAAATGTAATAACTAAGAATTATTATAAAATTGTGCATCGCATGTAAATATCACCATTTAAAAATATTATATTATTAATAATCATAACTCCTCATTTACCAATGTACCCAAACAATGAGTATTGAAGATAAAACTATTAAATATAACTTTTCAAAACATTACAAGAAAAGAAATTAACATTAATTTATCAAAAAAAAAAACTAAAACTCTTATCCCTCTTTTTAAAATAGGGGTAAAAACTCTTTTTAATCAAATATTCTAAAATAATACTTATTTATAAGAAATAGTTTTAAAGAGATAAATCTTTTTAATGCATGAAATACAAATAATTTTGACATTTGCATATATATTTTATAAATATCTAAAATTTTTTATATTTTCTAGAATTTATGAATAACCATTCTAATTGTAGCATTGCATTTGCTTGACTGGGCATGAATGGTAGTTGAAGTATTGCATTCTAGAGGATTTCCTTGTTCTTCAATCTCCATTCCACTCATATCTTTCACTTTCTTCAAATTCCTTTATTAATAATGAAAACACAAGTTAGTATATTACATTTTACTGTAATATTGGTTATGATCATAGAATAAATATATTTCCAACAAGATAAACGAATTTTCAATGGGCCTAGATATGAAAGAATGAACAACTCTTTCAAATGAGCCAAATATGGCTTTTTACATTGCATGGGTTGAGCCCAGGGGATAGAAACGTGGTGCACAACATGGAATCCTCTCTCCAAGCGTGGGGACTTGTGAAACCGAGAGAGGAATCTCCAGAGAAGGCTAGTTCCTATTCCTCTGTTCAGATGCACACGTAAAAAATGCAGAGGGTTTACTCAAAACCTAAACGAACTTGCCAAGGAGACAAGGTAAGAAGATGCATAAAAATAAACCTAATATAAGGAGGTGATGCACCAAGGAATGAAGAACACATGTTTTGCGAATTAAACACATACCACAGAAACGCAATGCAATATCATGCACAGATAAACATATTCACAGTGAAAGATCAGGAGGATGCAAAATGAAAGACATAGAGGGTTGAGAAACATCCACAGTCATGCGTCTATTTGCTCCGAATATTTGATACAATACACTGCAAAAAATGCCAAGAGGCAAAGGTGCATTACAGTTTCAAATGGGAGGTTTGAGCTCCACAACTCCACCTGCCAAAGAGAAGAAGGGAGGCGCAAACCAAGAATGTCTGACCTTTAGAAAGAAGCCCCTCCTTACAATTTATAGGAAGAATGAGAGAGAAGAGAGAGAGGAAATCGAAATCTGCCCCAACCACCTCCAGAATGCACTTAACTCATCTCATAATGATGGTAGGTGAGAACCGTAGCGACCCCCAAAAGTGGCGAACTGTATTTTGAATTTTTAAGAATTTTTTCTCACCTAATTAAAAATATCCAATCGTATTTGGATAGAGTACCTCGTAAGATTTCCAAAAAGTCCAACCTTGCATGAATCTGAGCTCCCAGTCAAAAGTTATGGCCATCTGAATATCAGCGCCAGGGTCTGCTTCCTGTCAGCGCTCAGAATGTTGCGCCTCTTGAAGGTGCGCCTTGGCGCATCCATATTTGTGTCGACAAACCTTTTACGTGCGTCAAGGCACAAATTTTTCCCTGTTGACACTCATTGTCATGCCCCATTTCCGTGCGCCAAGGGCGCATCCTTTACATTGTCAAAACTCATTTCTATGCGCCACTTTCCTATGCCTTGGCGCATACATTCTCGTATTGACACTCATTGTCGTGCGCGCATTCTGTGCGCCTTGGGTGCACCATTTCCTCTGTTGACACTCCGTGTCATGCACCCATTCTGTGTGACATTTCTGTGCACGAAGGTGCATACATTTCCCTGTCGACACTCATTTCCATGCGCCATTTCTGTGCGCCAAGAGCGCATCCTTTACATTGTTGACACTCATTTCTGTGCACCACTTTCCTGTGCCTTGGCACATACATTCTCGTGTTGACACTCATTGTCGTGCGCCCATTCTGTACACCTTGGGCGCACCATTTCCTCTGTTGACACTCCGTGTCGTGCGCCCATTCTGTGCGCCATTTCTGTGTGCGAAGGCTATGATGATGCAATAAAAATCAGGCTCTGAGTTTCTCTGACTTCCCATATCTTCTGCTTGTCTATATCTACCCAGGGGGAGATATATACAACAATTTGGCAACTCAACGGGATCATCTGCCTGCTAGATGAATGACCAATAGCCTTTTGAAGCATCCATTGGGCATGGAGTCATGATTTGTAGCCTACAAACTGATCTGAGCATCGAAAACTTCCCTATGAGCCACTTGAAACCCATTGAATTTGGGGTTGACCTTTCACCAAAAGCCACTGAAATGAACTGTGCCAGAGCAAAACCAGAAACACCAAAAACTATGTACAAAACTGTAAATCATACATGCTCCAAATGGAACATGCAGAGTGTGCACAAGCACTTCTTCTACTGAAAGCAAACCTACCTACTTTACTCTAACTGGAAGCAAAGGAAAGCTAAACAAATCCTGCAACTGGTTGTGCAAAATAGCTTCCTTTCTTCAAAATGGGCAGCCATGCAATTGATTTGGAGCTGCTCGGCTGTTAGGATGAGTGGGAAATCAACAGGAAGCTGGTCTTCCACCCAAATCATCAAGGTATCAGCTGAAGGAAAATTCAATACCTCTTTTAGTTGTTCTGCATTTGGATTGAAGAGGTATGGCAGCTGATCCTTGGTACTTTGTAGCTCACTCTCATGCTTAGAAGTAAGCATGACTGGTTATGGCTTCTCCTTTGGCTCCAATGAAGCCAAATACCTGATTGGGCAAGGTATGGTCCATTTGATATGCCCATAGCTCTGATTTTCAACTCCAAAAATGGAGTCTTCTTGTAGACTCTCCTGAATGGATGGTGTGGAAGAAATGGCAAAATTCTTCTGTCCTTTCTCTTCCTCCAGTGAAGGACATGGAAGATTAAAATATTCAAATCTTGATTCCAAAGGGCTGCTATAAGATGTAGGCTATTGCAAATGAATGCTCTCCTTCATGGCAGCATGCTCTGGTGTTTGGAATGTGGATGATGAAAGAGAGAATGATGAGAACTCAACCGGCTCCTCTCCATCAAAACAGTCCTCCAAATCTGACAGATAAACTGCCTCATGGCTGTCCTGCTGCAAATGTTCAACTTCCTCCATGGTGTCCTCTCGATCTATAAATTGACCACCATGGTTTTCTTCACTCAACAATATTGAGTTTGAGAGATCAAACTCCTCTTCAGTACTAAAACTTGGGAGAGGTGAAGTAGGAGGAAGAACTGAAGGTTCTCCTATAGCCTGCTTTGTGCTCAAAGCCCTTGGATCTGCACTTTTCTCCCCCATAGCTGGAATGTGCTCCTCTTCTTTTGGATTTGGAGCAGCTTCTCCTTCCTCCAATGTTTGAAGGAAACCTTGCTCTTGATTGAACTCTTCCTCCAGCATGAAGTTTGTCAAGTCAAACTCTTCAATCTGCTGCTCTAGAGGACAAGTTCGGGCTACACGATCTTCTTCTCCATCAAAATCAGTCCTCACCACCATTTGTTCAACCTTAGCCTCTTCTATAGGCTTAACCATCAAGGGGATCTTTGTTATCCCAAATTTGGCATCCCAACTCCTCAAGTTGTCTGTCATTTCTTTTCTGTTGGGCTCCTCTTCTTGCTTTCCTTCATGGCCGATTTCTGCAATTTCTTCTTCCCCACATGGAATTGGGAATGCAAGAGGAGGGATAGGTTGAGACTCAACTGATTTGACAATTTTTTGTGGTGGTGGAGGAGGTGAAACCTCTTGTTTCTTTGGAAGAGGGGGTGTTTTCGTTAGCTCTTGTGGAGGGGATGACTGTTTGGAAGGGAAAAGGAAAGAATAATTAAGATGGGGTGGAAGACTAGGGGATGGAGGGATGGATTCAACACTTAGGACAGCAGATGGAGGGTTTGAAACTTGACACTGCTGAAATGAAATAGATTGGGAAAGAGGAAAAGAAAAGGCATGAGATGATGTGCTTACCCGTTGACAAGGTTGCTAAATACTTCTCTCATACACCTCTATTTCTTCAATCCACTTTGCAAGAAAAGGAAGCATTGCAATCATGAATTCAAGCTTCTCCTGAGGGCTGTAATGCCTTAGAAAAGGTCACACCCATGGACAGGGTGCTCCATAACCAATTCCAAAAGATTTCATTTGTGCTTGAGCCCTGGACTGCACCATCCCCACCTCCATCTTTTGGATTTTCTCCAATAGACCAGCATCTTGGATCTAATGGTCTTCATTCTATGCATACTCTTGCTCTTGGAAAGCTCCATAGCCAAACTGACTTTGGCACTGCTGCTCATATGGGTATGCATACTGATCTTTAATTTTATCAAAATGCTGATTTGGAGGATTTGTAAAACATGTTGGAGGTGGAATATACTGCTGTTGTTGATGTGAATTCCATGATGGAAATGAAGTCATGATTGCACAACTTCATGGAATGGAAAAGAATGAAAGAGATGGAAAGAAATATGGATGAAAAAGAATGAAAATGAATGGAAAGGAAGGTCTGCAACTTCAGAGATGGGTTGTTGACCAGATGGAGTCGCCAGATGTGTTTGCAAGTGCCTCCAAAGGCTGAAATCTTCACAGGAACACATCAACCTGCAAAAGATGAAGTGCAAGACCTCTAAGGTCCCACCGGGCATGCCAAAACTGTTGATGCAAAATCACAACGCCCCTGGATGCAGATCAGGCTTCTAGGTTGATCACTCAGGCATCCAGTGTGATTGCACAACATGGAAACCTCTCTCCAAGCGTGGGGACTTGTGAAACCGAGAGAGGAATCTCCAGAGAAGGCTGGTTCCTATTCCTCTGTTCAGATGCACACGTAAAAAATGCAGAGGGTTTACTCAAAACCTAAACTAACTTTCCAAGGAGACAGGGTAAGAAGATGCATAAAAATAAACCTAAGCTAAGGAGGTGATGCACCGAGGAATGAAGAACACATGTTTTGCCAATTAAACACAGACCACAGAAACACAATGCAATATCATGCACAGATAAACATATTCACAGTGAAAGATCAGGAGGATGCAAAATGAAACACATAGAGGGTTGAGAAACATCCACAGTCATGCGTCTATTTTCTCCAAATATTTGATACAATACACTGCAAAAAATGCCAAGAGGCAAAGGTGCATTATAGTTTCAAATGGGAGGTTTGAGCTCCACAACTCCACCTGCCAAAGAGAAGAAGGGAGGGGAAAAACAAGAATGTCTGACCTTTAGAAAGAAGCCCCTCCTTACAATTTATAGGAAGAATGAGAGAGAAAAGAGAGAGGAAATCGAAATCTGCCCCAACCACCTCCAGAATGCACTTAACTCATCTCATAATGATGGTAGGTGAGAACCATAGCGACCCCCAAAAGTGGCGAACTGTATTTTGAATTTTTAAGAATTTTTTCTCACCTAATTAAAAATATCCAGTCGTAGTTGGACAGAGGACCTCGTAATATTTCCAAAAAGTCCAACCTTGCATGAATCCGAGCTCCCAGTCAAAAGTTATGGCCATCTGAATATCTGCGCCAGGGTCTGCTTCCTGTCAGCGCTCAGAATGTTGCGCCTCCTGAAGGTGTGCCTTGGCGCATCCATATTTGTGTCGACAACCCTTTTACGTGCGCCAAGGCGCAACTTTTTCCCTGTTGACACTCATTGTCATGCGTGATTTCCGTGCGCCAAGGGCGCATCCTTTACATTGTCGACACTCATTTCTGTGCGCCACTTTCCTGTGCCTTGGCGCATACATTCTCGTGTTGACACTCATTGTCGTGCGCCCATTCTGTACGCCTTGGGCGCACCATTTCCTCTATTGACACTCCGTGTCGTGCACCCATTATGTGCGCCATTTCTGTGCGCGAAGGCTATGATGATGTAATAAAAATCAGGCTCTGAGTTTCTCTGACTTCCCATATCTTCTGCTTGTCTATATCTACCCGGGGGGATATATATACAACATAAACTTCATGTAATATTTCACAATATAAAATCTATGATACGAGTTATAATATGTATTTAATAAATTAGTCAAACTCATGTTTATTAATTAAATTTCCTGTGTGGTTTGCATACATTTTTATTTCTCAAATCCAAAACCACAAAAAAATTACAGTCCATCAAACACCAATACGTTTAAATTTTATAAACATTCTCTATATTTAGATAAGATTTTCTTCCCTTAAAAATAAACATAGATTAGTACTATTAATTGCTAATTATACGGTTAATTACCATACCCAAAAAATTCAATCAATAGAAATTATCATAGACTATGTGGCATCACCACAAATTTTCATTAGCATGCATGTGCCCTAGTACGATAGATATAATTTACAGCCATCCACTTTGAAATTGGGGACAAGAATAGAAACAATGCAAAAAGCTAAAAACCCATATTCTAAAAGATGATATAATTAGAAGAAGATAAGATTACCACAATGTGTCTCTTGAGAAATTAGCCATAAACAAGAAAATATTCACATAAAATAGATGGTGTATTTTGAAATGGAAAGCAAAAGTATATTAACACTTAAAAACAACACTCACCAATGAAATTATCAACTCTATCATAGCCTGATTATGCATGCATGTAATATTCATAAATATGCAACCACAAGCATGCACGCGTAAATATCAATAAAAGCATGAAACCATCCATAATAGCATGCATAATACATGTAGGATGAATTCCCTAAGATTAAGGTGGATAGCATATACCGAGAGCTTCTAAATAATCAATACAACACAACAGTATATATGTTATGATCCGTGAGTTACCACAATTAGATAAGTGATTTTACCTTTGCACATAAAGAACACACAAGAACAAAAGGAGGATTCCATAAGCATGTAAATGTATAGGCTGAATATTCCATTAATCATGCACACGTACGGATCGAAGATTCAATAAAGAGTACTTAAGAGTAACATAGGAAAAGTGAATGAATACTATGTAATTGAAAATATAGAAATACTATGTAACATGAAAACTTAAAATCCAAAAAAAACATGCAAACTTAAAGAGGAGGAGTCGGGTTAGTGGGGCTAGGGATTAAATATCATCCCAGACGTGGGCCGGTGGAGTCATGGGAGAAGATTCGGAAATTTTCCAGCTTGGGGCGAAAAGCCACCTTTGCACCCATGCGCCCGCAAGGGACACGTGGCGCCTCCTAAGCCAACACGGGGAAAGCGGGCTAGTGGGGATAAAATAATTTTAATTCTCAGAAGGGTGAAAAGGGTAAAATTTACTTACACCTCTGTCAATGCCTCGTGATGCCACGTGGCAGATCGTGATTGGCGGTGGGCCAGCGGGGCCACAGAGGAAACTAGGAAAAGTTTCCAAATTTTAATTTCACAAGATCTAAGGTTAAAATGTATTCCATGCCTCTAACAAAGCCTTGTTAAGCCATGTGGCAGAACCTTATTGGCTATGGGCCTAAGGGGATGTGGGGGAAATGAAGAAATTTTTCCCAATTTTTTAAAAAAACTTAGATTGTTTTTATCAACAAGAATGTTTACGGGTCAGCGGAGTGGTGGGGAACTTCATGCCTTAATATTTTTTGGTCAAAAAGTGAAAAAAGGAAGGATTTAGCTTACGGGTCCAACCAAGAATATTTTATTAATTAAATTTGAAGGTTAGAACATTTTTGAAGCCAAAATGAAGTGGAACTTCATAAGGCCATAACTTTCGACTGCGAGCTCCATTTTTGGAAAACAGGGACTTTTTGGAAATCTCTCGAATTCGTCCTTACATTGGAAGATTAATATTTAAATTTTGATGAATTTTGAAGGGTAAATTTCAATAAAACATGTTTCTGTCACTTAAATCATGAATTGGACTGTTCAACTTATAATTTTTTTTTGAATTTTCCATAATAACATCTCAACATGCCACACAGGCATGGAGAAATTTTCTTGTAATATTTTAGGATAGATTACAAGGGTTGACTTGTTTGGTTGATTTAAATTTCGAAAATTTCCCTATTTGACAACAACGACTGTGAAACTGTTTGAGCTTGAATTGAAAGGTTCTATGGAAATTCCTTAAGTATTTTTCTTTTCTTGGGATCGTTTTGATCTCACAAGTTAGATTGGTATCTCAATTTATCTTTTCAATGTTAAAGGGTCGCTCTATACTTTTTGATAAAATTTTGCAAGTATACAGTGAAATAAAGGATGGAGTTTATACTTGATCTTAAACAGGTCCAGGTTTCCTTTACCAACTTGATATATGAAATTTATTCCTAATCCAATATAATATATGAAGTTGGTTTTTTTTTTTTCAATTCAACTATTCAAAAGTCAACATACAGTTCTGATTTTTCAATCATGCATTTCAAAACAATAGAGCAGTATAACATTTCTTCATGTGTATTTAATTTTCAATTTTCCAACCAGATCTTTTTAACTATACTTGAAACGTAGATTTCCAATGAAAACAACATAATTTGAGAAAGGTACATGTACGTACCCAAAATTGTAAGGTATTGTACTGTGGAACAGCGTAATAAGTGCCCCAATGATGATACAAGTCTCTTCACAAGGTGTTCGGGATCCAGAAAAGCTCTCCGAATATGCGTTAACATCCTGCATGCCCTGCTTAGCCCCCGTGTGCTTTGTTTTCCCCTTTTCCCCTCGTTTCTTTCCCCTTTTCTCTTTAGTAACGAAACCACTACCCTGACTGGGTGGCGGTCTTGTGACCGCCGCCCTGGACAGGGCGGCGGTCCTGTAACCTCCGCTCTGAGTAGGGCGGCGGTCCTTTACGCGTTTTCCAGAACGTTCTTTTGATGTAACTCACATAAAATCAATGTTTCACCAGCTTTCCTTGCCGACTTGAGCTTGAATTTATGTTTTTGGTCCCCTGGAATAGTGTTTTTCCTTTGTTTATTGTTTAGGAGTTCAGTTTGGTTTTGATCTTTGGGTGATTGAATTCCTATAAATGAATGGCTTGTGCTCAAACAAATGGTCTGCCCCTCATTCACTTTCATGCTCTCTTTTTCATAGCTTAGTCTTTTATTCTGTTTAGAAGCCATAGTTTCAATTCTTTGCATGCTTAGTTAGCATTGTCAAGCTGTTGGTAAGCCACATATCTAGCTTGTGCAAACAGTGTTGCTGCTTTATCTAATCCATTGGAGTAGAATAGCTTAGGAAGCCATTAAAGTTGCAGGTTTTTCTCCTCAAATAAGATAGTTTCAAGTTCTGGATGCATTATGTTGCATGATTCACAATAGATCCCGCTAGGAACTACATAAGCCAAGCTCTGTACTCTTGCACTATCCCTCTCCTATTCACATTCTATTCAGTCTGTATTCTAAAGGTTGTCCCTTGTTCCAACATCTACTCCTGTTGATGCAAGCATTACGCGCTTTTCATGATCTATGTGAGCACAAAGAACAAAGAGATCATACTAATGGGACAAGATCACACACACCATTGGATTTGCCACTGTTCTACAGAATCTAGGTTCTATCTTTCAAAGTTTTAGTTAGAATCATATCAAATAAAGTATTAAATTGCTTTATTTCAGTTAATTCTATTCTCGATATTGCCAGGGAAGATGTGGGGATTGATAGTTTCCGAGAAACTATGATTCACTCCTCGCGTCTGAGGTAGGATCAAGAATCTTGCAAATAGATTATTTATTTCATTTTTTAGAATAGATCTACAAACTGCATAGACAAATAGCTACACTCGGTTATTTTGTTTGTTTGAAATTATTAGTTTAGCTGTCAATTCTAAATATTTTAAATAGCTACTTTCTTAAATTCATATAAATCATCAGAAAATACAAAAAGAAGTCATATATGCTATAAATACATTTCGTATACTTAGAGATCACTTTATTACAGTTTGTTTATACTATTGCTTTTGTATGACAATTACGGGAGCCAGGGATCCCAGAGAATACGTTTTCGAGCCAATTGTGCCTCAGCCCAATCTCATAGCAGCAATAACTGACATTGACCAGAATCTAAGAACCCAAGTCTTCCAAACAACAATAGACTTCCAGCAGATCAGATCTCAGTTGAGAGGATTAAATATAGAAGACGACCAAACAGATACGTTTTGGTCAAATTAGCCAAACTACAGATTACCCTAGAAAAACATCCACTTGACTGTAGAAGGGTTTGAAAGAGAACAAACATTCAGGTGTGATCCTTTAGTTCCACAACCAGATGCAGGAGACACCCTCACAAACATAGATACTGGTCTAAGAATCCAGGTTGTAAGAACACCTGTGAGGTATTCTGAGAAGATCGCACAACTGTTGATTCTAAACATAGAAGCTGAGAAAGCGTATGATTATTGGATAATAGGGATCAGGACTTGATTCCACGCATGACCATAGCTATTCCATGACAACCATGAGTCTACGGTTGTGACCCAAAAATCCCGCAGCCCAACGAATTCATAAGAAAATTAGACATAGACACTAGCCTACGCACACTAGTATTTCAGTCTACTCCACTTCCACCGATTATCATTGAAAAATTATCCTTGCTGGACACAACAGCTAACAAAGCTAGATAATTCTGGACTAGGCCAGATAATCGTCCATAGATTTTACTATATTTACCGCCCACCATATGACGCTATCTGGAGAAATACACGAAACTATACCGGGTCATTTTCCACGTATTCCACAACCCATAAATCGAATCATGCCAGAGCTCGATATTGATTGGAGCCTTCGAGCAGTCATCCTTGCTGATTGATCTATCACACCAGTCTAGGTTAGAAGGGCCTTCTTTGCCTTAGATTCACAGATTCCATTACTGCGTGTCGAAGACATCAGACTGCCTAACTAGCTTTTCTATATACCACACGTATTCCATCTCCACCGACTGTCCCGGCATGACTTGGGGAGGTCAGGTATGTGGAAGAGTTACCTGTAGATTCCCACGCTTGCTTGTCACTTTTCCAGTGTACAAAATTGGTGAATCCGACATGAAACAAACAACTATTTCACCTTTTGCGTCTTCACAAATCACCTTCGCTCCTTCCCATTATTCTGCAGGTATTCATATACCACCCGAATATGTTGGGATTCGATGCATATGGCAGACCCTTCCTGGGTCTTGAGGCATACTATGCCCAATAGAATAGACAATCATCACCCTCACTCTCAATGTTTGGCGACAACTATTCAACTAGTCAGTTGTCAACACAAACCCCAAGGACTAGATATAATTCATCTTTCCAAACTGAGGGGTTGGAACAACTTGCTCAAATGCAACAAATAGATCCTTCAGGATCAAACAATATGACGTTCAATGGAGAATCTATTTCATCTCCTCAGGTACTACTTAGACCACAAATTAGTAGACAATCAGATTCATACCAAGGTTTAGATGATGAATATTTGGTACGTTATGCTAGGAATGATCAACGTTCTCAAGGCATGTATCCACCTATGGGAGGTTTACAACTACAACCCGACGTCTCTTTTCAAGAAAATACCTCCATACCATTGCGTATAGGAAATACTCTCGGAGAAACTTGGCAGGACAGCGATCAGTTCATAGTAGGATATCACATGCCTATACTAAACCATGGTATACAACAAACACCACCAAGGCAAAATATTGTGACTTCACCAAATGAAGTCATTTCAACCCTAATAGAAAAGGTTAGAGGGTTAGAGCTTGCCCAAGCAAGTCGAAATTCACAATTCATGCAAACAGGGAGTTCCAATCCTCCACACCATCCTAGCCAAGTAGATCTCCTCACAGGAGTAGGCACGTTAGGCATGACTCCTCAGTGTTCACAACAAATGTCAACTAGACCCACCATCTCTAGCACCATTCCTCCCAGTCTAGCTCAGAACAATCCATTCTTGGATAGTACCCCCGTCATACTTAAACATATACTCCAAATCACCACAGGGGGATATGTTCTCCTCTCCCCAAAATGTTTGCTCAGACACAAGGGCTTCCTTATGCCCCTGCCAACGTGCATACGTTACTGCCATATCAACAACCCTATTCCAACGCCACTCCCTTCCAACAGGACACCCATCAATGGTCGAAACATATGCGATAAGGGGACTTACTCAGAATATTTGAAAGAGCCCCTAGAATTACACCATATGAAGTGTCATGCTTCCAAGACCTCTTCCTGATTTTCCCAAATACAAAGGTGAGGGAGATCCGAACACACATATCAAGGCTTACGCTACAGCCATTCGGAGAATTACTCCCTTGGGATGGGGTTGTTGCCTAAAAATATTCCCCAAAACGCTGGAAGGCATTGCTCTCGATTGGTATTACAGAATACCTGAGGCTTCCATAAATTCATTCAAACAACTTGTGTCAGAGTTCATCAAAGCCTTTGACATGAACAAACTATTAAGAACAGGAATTAGGGAGTTCTCACACATCAAGCAAGAACACAACGAATCTGTCGCCTCATTTTATCTAAAGATGGCGTACAGTCATTTATTCCTCGGCAAGTGGCTCCAAATATGGATCAAATGGAACTATGTGATTTGTTCCTTCATTCACTAAGTAGAGAGGTAAAGGAAGAAGTCTCAGAAGTTCCCATGTAAGGACTTATGATGAAGTACTTGGAAAGTGCACTCTGTCGAATAGATCATCAAGCAGCAATTGATAGTGGTCACAAAATATATGGAGCAAACAGGAAGTTAATTACTACCAATCAAAACACTACAAATTATCCCACTACCACAAATGCTAATCAAGAGACCTAAAATACTTAACAAAAATCGGGGTGTAACAACCGATGGAGTAACCGACCCAACCCAAGAAGGTGAATGTTGTCAATACTCCATCACAAGTAAATAACCAATGAAACAATAAATTTACCCCGACGATTCAATACAATGGATTTTAACCATTCCACAACAACAATAACAAACAGAGAAATCTCATACAAGGGCTAAGCCAAAATCCAACTAGGTATCAAGACCAAAATTCAAACCAAAGACAACAAACGCAAAACTTTATTCCAAATAGGCAACGGTTCGATCAAAGTTCTGGGTCACGATACGCACTGAACCAACAAAAATATGAATTATGATCCTAATTCGTATTGTGGCTTCCACATAAATCCGGGGCCATAACACTAGAATGTGCCGTGACTATAATAAATTCATGCAACGCTTACCAGAATGAACAAAGACAAATTTTTATGGATATGTTCTTAGCAGATCCTACGTCACCCAACGTCCAAATACCTTTTCAGGGGGAAATTTCCCCCTCAAAAACGCACCCCTAAATATCTTTAATGATCCACTCCCAAATCATGATAGCAACAGACTAAATTCAACCGGAATAAACAAGGGTGCAATAACAGGAAACAATGATCATCGAAGCTTCGACTTCACTAAACTCCATTAGTTGCACTACAACTAGGAAGTCAAACCATGACCTAAAGTAAGTCGGATTAGTGGAGTTAGACTCTAAATTGTCCATCGAAGTTGTAACAAGAACACGAGAGTATTTCTCTCAAACAAGTCCAAATCATCTGCTGGAAACAGATAACATCTAGTAAACCGTAGTAAAACCTGTGTGTGCTTACGATCTAGTTAATGATTTAAACAAAAAACCTTCTTGCATATTCCGTTTCTTGACTTGCTAAAGAACTCCTCCCTACCCACAGGGCGGCTCTTTTAGAAGCGTTAGGTTTAGGTCATTTAATTAACATCACTCCACCACCTAAAACACAAGTAAAATCATATAGACTTTGATGTTCATCCCTCCGGGACAGGCGGATAGAGATGTCGAATTCATATTCGAAATTAAGTAAAATGCCGACAGATTCTGAGATCGCATGTCTGAGGTGATCCCAGGCTTTACATTTGCAAGTACATGGGTCTACAATAACTACATAAAACGTGCAATGGTTAACGATGGGGTGGCAGTCAACATAGTCCCCTTCTCCTTTCCTTCAAAAATTAGGATACGGAGAAACAAACTGTTCCACCACTCGAAATACATTAAGAGGCTATGATAGCCTTAAAGCCACTTCAATTAGGAACTATAATACTACTCGTCACCTTAGGACCCAAAACAATTCTTGACTGAGTTTTATATTATAGATCGGGAAAACTAATTATAATATGATCCTCGGCCGACCGTATGGATACACCGCATGAAGGCAATCCCTTCTACACTATTTCAAGAAGTAAGGTTTTTACATTTAGGAAAGGTATTCGTGGCCAAAGGTGACCCAAAGCCGTTTGATGTGCACCTAGCTGACTTAAAGAAAAGACCAGGTATACACTTGGAATTTGAACTTCCAACAAACCAACTTAATAAACCTACCAATACAAAAGCAAAAGAAAAGTTGATACCTACGACAGATCTTGAAACTGTTAGCAAAACCAAGACAAACCCAACCCCCTAAAGATAAGGCCTACACACTATAGAAATGATATCATTAGGGACTACTGCAAAAATCGTTGAATTAATAGAACAAGAACTCAACCAATGTTCTTTACCTTTTGATTCGGCAGGCATAGGATATTCCCTAGGGGGTGGGATGCTCTTCTAGCAGAGGATCTCTACATGGTGAAAGTAGAGTGCGCAAACACAACAAATACCCCCCAACCTCTATATTCCCAGCTAAGTATTGGAATCTCCATTTTGATGGGGCTAGGTGTCGTTACGGAGCAGGGGTAGGTATAATTCTTACTTCGCCCAGAGGTAAAAAGTCCTTCCATTTGCCTTTAAACTAAATTTTGAATGCACAAACAATATATGCTGAGTATGAAGCCCTCCTCCTTGGTCCTCACCTTAGCCAAAAGAATTGGGTGTTGATAATATTAGAGTTTTAGGAGACTCGCAATTAGTGGCAACACCAAGTTTTCTGAAGTTTATGAAACTAAAGCTGAACATTTGCAACTTTTACAAAAACGTTGTATTAGATTTAAGCAAGGCATTTAACTTCATATCCATTGAAGCAGTTCCCCGAGAGGAAAATCTTCTCGCCGACTCGATAGAAACTTTAGCATCACGTTTTAACCCCAAGCAATGAGTTAGAAAATACCCATATCACGGTATCCATTCATGATGAACCATTGATAAAAACAATGGAAAAATCCCCTTTCAAGCGTAAGTTAAGTCTACCACCGCCAGACCATGTTGATAATGATATGGCCACTTTGGAATACTTAAATGCCTATGCGACATTACATCTCTCCTATCATACCCTAGATTTGTCCTGAATTCCACATTCGTCTTCCTACTTTGGAAATCCCATGATGAGTTTTCCCTCACAAAAAGAACCTAGCATATACGCGGTAGATAATGGGGATGATTTGGATTTACCTCCCAACACTTCACCTAAGTTTGAAGAGAGTAACGCTTCCTTGATCGAAAGAAACGATTGATTGTCAAACATCGGAACGGAAGATGAACCAAGAATTTTAAAACTAGGAATCTTCGTTAACATCAAAGGAAGTAGAAATACACACTCAGATCCTCAAGGAATATCAGAAGGCATTTGCATTTAATTATAAAGAAATGACAGGGGTTGCACCCCACTATTACGGTACACAATCTCATCACTAAATCTGATGCAAAGCCTAATTAAACAAAAAATCGAGACCCCATGAAGCCCAATGTGGCCCTCATGGTAAAAGAAGACGTAATAAAACTCCTCCAAGTAGGATTCATCAATCCAGTTGATTACTACCCAATGGGTATCTAACATCATCCCTGTCCTCAAAGAAGAATGGGAAGATACGCATCTGCAATAGATTTTCTGAGATCATCAACAAAGCATGTCCCTAAGGACGACTTCCCATTGCCATCCTATTGATGTCATTGTTGATGCAACAGATGGGTTTGAACTCTTGTCTCTCATGGATGGATTCTCAGGATATAATCAAATCAGAATATCTGAGCAAGATCAAGCTAAACCTACGTTTATAACTCCTTGGGGAACCTATTGCTATGTTGTTATGCCATTTCGGTCTCAAAAAACACTGGTGCTACGTACCAAGCGGGCTATGACTTATATATTTCACAATCTAATTCATAAAATCGTGGAATCCTACGTAGATAGACTTGTTGGCTAAGGCCAAGAAGCGCTATGACCATCCAGAAATACTCCCACCGTCATTCTTCTCGCATCTAATAAGAATCACGGAGTCATGCTAAATCCAAATAAGTGCATCTTCAGTGTAACAGGAGGGGAAGCTCCTAGGTTATATCATATCATCACGAGGAATAGATGTTGACCCAACCAAAATTCGGGTTTTCCTCGGAAATGGTTCCACCTTCGGATGAATCTGGAATCAGGTCATTTCTTGGAGAGCTGGGTGCAATCTGAAGATTCATCCCGGACTTGAGCTTTGCTATTCATCCAATTAACAATTTACTCAAGAAATACTATAGCATTAGTTGGACCAAAGACTGCAATGAAGCTTTCGATGCAGTCAAGCATTTCTTGTTGTCACCACCTACGCTAATTCCACCTAAGCTAGATCACCTGTTAATTTTGTACTCATGAGCTACCAATGTCTCTTTAGCTTGCATGTTGGCCCAAGAGAATGATGACAAAAGAGACACGTGTAATTTATTTCATTAGCCAAAACATTACTCAACTATGAAACATGCTATACACAAGCAGAACGAGAATGTCTCGCCATAGTCTTTCGCAACCAAACGCTTAAGACACTATATGCCTAAATCAAGAGACAAGGGTTGTGGTAAAAAGCAGACCACTTACGAACTTTTCCTCACACAAGGGTCTTTGTCTAAAAAGGCTGGACATTTTATAACCTTAATGAGAGAGTTTGAATTAAATTTTTTTAAACCAAAAAGTCATTTAAGGGATAAATCATTGCGGATTGGTTAGGTGAATAACCCATTAGATGGAGGCGGTCTAGTAGATTTGGATTTTCTAGATGAGTGCGTATACTACATTGAAAACCCGACCCCACTATCTCTGAGTGTCCTTGGTACGCTGATATCGTTAGCTATATCATGGATCATACATATCCAGAAGGAGATACACCCCAACAAAGAAGACAGTTACACATTATCGTAGGCCAAATATGTTTATTATAGAGCAAGTTCTCTATAGGAGAGGCGTTTGATGGAATGCTCCTTAGATGTGTCGACACAGAGGAGTCCAAGAAGATTCTCTATGAATCTCACAGCGGAGTATGTGGAGGGCCACTTCGATGGCCATGCCACTGCTCGGAAAATACATCGAATGAGATATTTTTGGCCCACCCTAGAACATGACGCAATAGAGTTTTGTACGCAGGTGTCATAAATGCCAAGAGTTCTCTCATAAGATCTACATGCCGGGTAGAAGCTCTGCAACCAATCACTACTCCATGGCCCTTTTCTACATGGGGCTTAGACTTAATAGGGAAGTTCTCTCCCTCGTACCACAGATGGCCATAATTTTATAATCACAACAGCCACTGAATATTTCACCAAATGGGTAGAGGCTATGGCCTCTTAACAACTGTACCTGGTTCTGTAATCACCAAGTTCATTTTAAACCAAATTATTTGCAGGTACGATATCCCGCAAATCCTTATCTCCGATAATGGAACTTCTTTTAAGAATGAAGAAGTTCACCGAACTATGCAATAAGTTTCAAGATAAGACATCATAACGGCCTCCTTGTATTACCCTCAAGCCAACGGGCAGGATGAAGCGACAAACAAAGACACTGAAGGCCATTCTCCTTAAAACGGTAAAAGAAAACAAACGAGATTGGCATTTAAAAATTGTATCTGGCCTTATGGGCTCACCGAACCTCAATAAGAACACCAACAGGAGTGACTCCTTTCTCGCTAGTGTTCGGGGCAGAGGCAGTTCTTCCACTCGAGGTTGAAATACCTAGTCTTCGCATTTCATTACAAGAGATTCTAGATGAAGACGCTTACAGAGAAGCATGTCTTTCCCAACTAGAAAAACTAGATGAAACCAGGTTAGATGCTGAACAATGATCATAGAGTCTATACTGATTGGATGTGCCGGAAGTACAACAAGAAGGGTCTATGAACGCGACATATACGAAGGTGATCTAGTTCTAAGCCTAGACAGCCGGATTGACAAGAAGACCGGCGAAGGAAGGAAATTCCGGGCCAAATGGTTGGGACCATACCAAGTTACAAAAGACTATGGAAACGGTGCATACCTCTTATGTACGGTAGAAGGTGAGGAATTTGGTGAAACAGTCAATTCCTTACACCTCAAGCATTTCTACGCGTAAGCAGCTAGCAACTACCCATATAACTATCTACATTGCATTTTCATATAAACTAGGATCATGCTGTCCACATTGTTTCATACACAAATTGAGATCAAGGAATCTATTCTCAAAGCAATTCACTACAAACTCATGGTGTTGTTGGCATAAAACTTTCTAATCATATCTCTCCATTTTCATAATATCATCAAAATATCTCAGAATCATTTTATCAAATAAAGATAGACATGACAAAGTCTTAACGATAACCATACCAAAGATCTGCAAGTCTTGTTCTCACTTTTATTTCTTCTTAGGATAAGTGTCATTGCCTATGGTCTGTTCTAAAAGCTTCATGGTGTCACATCTATCCACATATGTATATCTCTTTGGAAATAAGGATATACTGAACATTTTACTCAAATAAACAATTCGAAACGTTGATCAACACAAAAAATTTTAATTTTACACATTTCCCTACCCCTACCAACCTTCGGTGATCAGCTTGCGTCTCTTACTAGTGACGTAGGGTTGGGAAAGGATGGAAATGCCCTTACTCGCCTACGCTTTGCCCACGGTGATAAACTCGCGTTTATTACTAGTAGCCGTGGGGGCCAAGTGTAGGGGGGTCCTCTAAGACAAATAAATGCAAAAGGTCATACGCAAGCAATTCAAACTTTCAAAATTTGAGTCAAAAACAAATGAATCAGATGTTCAAAATTCCAAAAGAGTTAAAATTCCTAAGAAACCCAGATTTTTTCTGCCATGTGGCCATCTACGGGTATAAGTCTGGATAAACCGCAAGACAAGTTGCATCCAAAACTATGAAGTCACTCGGGTGGAGTCCAGCTTGTAGCTTTCAATTTGGTTCCGCCAAAAGCTTTGTCTATCTTTCATCACTATCATTTCACCACCTTTTATAACTTGCGCCCTTCTTGGTTCTTAGTGATGAGCCCTTGCGTCTTACTGGTTGCGTGGAGTTAGGAATGGGGCAAGTTAATCTATTCATCATATTGGTTATTTTCACCACTTTGCCAAAACAAACATGAGGTATCCAAATTGCTCACAGAAGCTAAGATTCAAAATCACAATATTTTTACATTATGGTGTATCAGCATCATAAACACACAAAAAGAAAATTAAAACATTTACATCATTTGTTCAACCATTTGCATACATTCTAGAAAGCATATAAACATACATTGTAGTATACACAAACAACCTGGAAATAGAAAGGGAAACCATGAGTGACAAGCTTTTGATCCAATAGAATGAATGCATAATATATATAAATAATCAATGTTTATAGACAATGCCATCATGCACTAGGCATGGTCAAAACGCTCAAAGAGCTCGTAATATACAAAAAGAATCTATGGTACAAAATACATAGAGAGCTAAGTGGCCTCTAAACCCCTACACGATCCCGCTGAAGGTGTGCGCCCTCGCCTAGGACTCCGGCTACACCGGCGCTCTGAATGTACAGAGGGCTCAGGGTCCCGAGGGGCAGCCGCAGTCTCACCACGAGAATGGCTCCTCATAAGGCGCTCAGCTGTCCTATAGCCTGCCAACTCTGTATGGAGGGTCGACACCATCCTAGCCACACACGCCAAACGAGAGCGAAGACATCGATATGCCTACTAGCTGTTAGTAAGGGCTCCCCGGCATCTACAGATAGCTCCGCGCAGGTCCTATCCATGGGGATCATCAGGGAGTCGGTACAAACACCTGCGGATCAGATCCTGCCCACTCGTCAACAGTATCTGCAAACAAAGGAGAAAAACGAATTAGAAACTAGGCAAGAGGCTAAAAGATACAAGATAAAAAACACAAGGAGAGATAGCAATTAAAACAAATCCTAAATTAAACAAACATTGAAAGGAAGAAAGGGTAACTTACTCGGATCACCGGGCCTCCAAGATGGGTCACTGGGGCCAGCACCCGCCGCGGATGCCGCTACCCGACTGAGGGGCTGCTCCTGTGGTAGGAGCAACGTGTCGCCCTACAACTGGACTCATCCTCTCCACCATGGCCCTGGGAGAGTGGCTCCTCTGAAACTAGAGTCTCTCTCTCTGCACTCTGCTCAGCCCCTCTCTGCCTGCATAATGTCCTGAGTGTCATGCCACTCAGGATCACTGTCATCAGTCTGCTCCTCTGACCCTCCCTCTGTAAACTCCTCAGAATCGGAGTCAATATCTATGGGGTCATCGCTGTTGTGGGCAGGACCCACGGCAATCCGAAGTAAAGGTGCCCGAGGCGCACCAGCTCTCCCTCTAGCACGAACTATCCTCCTGGCTGCAATGGGAATGCCAGGAGTGATCACTGTCCAACCACGGCCTCTAGGCCCCCCTCTAGCCTCGCGGACCGATCTGTAAACTGGTGCCACTGGGGGAAGCATGCCCCATATACGGTAGGCCGAACTGCTGAGGAACTCTGCCAAAAGGATGTACCTCTACTCGTCCCACTCGGTCAATGAGCTGCCCTGTGGTGGAGCAGGAGATCAAGGTAAGAGTCTCCTCGCCCCATATACCCGGCCATAAGCTGGTACGGTGTCGCCTCCATATCTGCAGTAGTGAGGGAGGCAACTGGCTGATGAGGTGCTCTGAGCACCGACATGTCTGATCCATCTGGCTGCCCTCACAGCCCCAGGATCTGCCACCTCTACACCCCTGCCATAAGGGATGAAATGCTCATACACCCAACTCATGACTAGAGTCGGGTGGCTCAATGACTGTCCCTGTAAACGGACCACCCTGTATAAGTCATGGTAGGTGGTCCCCAGAATATCTGCACCCCAGGCATATATCCGGACCATGCCCCTCTATCTGTGCAATGATGGGGGCCCAGCAGTATAATAATGTGTCTCCTCCCTTGTCCCCGATCAGTCTCGAGGCAAGGATCCCCATGATAGGCCTGTCGAAATACGGGGATGGGCAAAGAAGGAATGGATCGAACTCTCACTCCCTTCTTCGACCCCGTGGAGATGGCTGCATCTCCCATGTAAGCTGCCCACTGTGTAATCTGTGCCCGTGAGCCTGCTGTCTCTAATGTGAGTCTCCTCCCGATGATCGGGACCCCCAGGATACGGTAGACATCCTCTAAAAGTGATGGTCCACTCACCGCGAGACCCCTGGCAGTCGGAAAGTGTTCCGATCTGCATCCCAGTAAGAGAATAAGTCACAAAGGATGTGACTAGATGGTGCAACATGGGGCACACGTGATATGCGCAGTATACCTTGCCCTCTGAAGTGTGTCCTCCTCGTCCTGCAGAGAGGGCATCCAGTACCCCTGAAAGCCAATCACACTCTCTCTCTCTCTGCTCCATCTGATGTACTCCTCTCTTGCCTGCATACACCCAAAAACACACAAAACAGAGCAAGTTAGTATCAGAATCAATACTAGAGAAAGCCATAAAAACATATAGAAATGCTAAAAATACAAGTGCAATCTCAAAAACAGGCTCCTTTTGCATTCTGTGCAAAACCGCCGCCCTGAGCAGGGGGCGGTTTTGTAACCCGCCGTGTAACCACCGCCCTGATCAGGGCGGCGGTCGTGTAACCGCCGCCCTGGCCAGGGCGGCGGTCGCGGTCCGAAAACCCACCGCGGGTTTTAACTTAAAAAAAGCCTAAAACAAGTAAAAAACGACCATTTAATCTAAAAATGGAGCCTACCCAGTAGGCGCCCCCCCCTAGGTGGACCTTTTGAACACTAGCATTTTCAAAAATGACCCCCCCCATTACAACAAATTTAGCATTTCAAATTTAAGGGGGAAAAACACAAAATGGAAGAAAACCAACCTGTGATCGACTGGGGTCGGTGTTCCGCACGTGGAGGCATGATCACGATCTCGCTGCGGACGTTTTGACTCTACTCGCGCGAGAAACCGTCACCGTGGGTCCCAGAGCTCAAAAACAATCAAATCAACTCGCGCAAATGAATAGGAAAATGGGCCCACTTCCATATATATAGCACTCTGTTTTGTTTTAAAATGACTTTTTCACAGGTTTGGAGCATTGATGGAGGTAAGTTCCTATCCCCGCATGAATGGTACGTTCTCATTCCCTATTATTTTAGCGTTTATTTTCCAAATTATTGTATCTATCTGCACTTGAGTTCTCTTTTCATTTTGCAGGTAGCGGGAATTTTGGATGGCGTCATTTCAACACACGGACGTGTAAGGTATAACTTCTAACTTCCCATTTCAGGATGGCCATACTCGGACCCACCATTTTATGCCTCTTCATGGCTAAAACGCTTCTCCGAGGGGGGCAATATGTACGTACCCAAAATTGTAAGGTACTGTACTGCGGAACGGTGTAATAAGTGCCCCAATGATGATACAGGTCTCTTCGCAAGGTGTTCGGGATCCAGAAAAAGCTCTCCGGAATATGCGTTAACATCCCGCATGCCCCGTCTTAGCCCCCGCGTGCTTTGTTTTCCCCTTTTCCCCCTCTTTTCCTTGGCCCCTTTTCTCTTTAGTAACGAAAGTGCCGCCGCCCTGCCTGGGTGGCGGTCCTTGTAACCGCCGCCCCTGGACTAAGGGCGGCGGTCCTGTAACCGCCACCCTGAGCTAAGGGCGGCGGTCCTTTATGCGTTTTCCAGAATGTTCTTTTGACGAAACTCACGTAAAAATCAACGTTTCACCAGCTTTCCTTGCCGACTTGAGCTTGCATTTATGTTTTTGGTCCCCTGGAATAGTGTTTTTCCTTTGTTTATTGTTTAGGAGTTCAGTTTGGTTTTGATCTTTGGGTGATTGAATTGAAGCTTGGCTATAAATGCTTTCATTCCCTCATTTTAATGGCTTGTGCTCAATTCACTTGCAAATTGCTCAGCTGTTGGTAAGCCATAGACCACCAATTCATTCTAGTTAGAACTCTCTCAATGTTTTCTGGGTTCTCTTTTAATTCAGTTTTCCTTCGCTTAGAATACTTAGTCTGGTTTATTGCAGCTGGTAAGCCACATTAGCAAGTGCAGTCATTGATAGCCACCAATTTTACTATCTTCTCATTTCAGTGCTTGGTCTGTTAGTTTGCTTAGTTAGCATTGTGCATTAGCTGTTGGTAAGCCACATATCCAACTTGTGCAAACAGTGTTGCTGTTTTATCTAATCCATTAGAGTAGAATAGCTTAGGAAGCCATTAAAGTTGCAGGTTTTGCTCTTCAAACAAGATAGTTTTCAGGTTCTGGACGCATTCATGTTGCATGATTCGCAATAGATCCCGCTAGGAATTGCATAAGCCAAGCTCTGTACTCTTGCGCTATCCCTCTCCTACCCCGCGTTTTATTCAGTCAATGCATTCCAAGCTGTCCCTTTATCCCAATATCTATTCCTGTTGATGCTAGCATTACACGCTTTTCTGGATCCACGTGAACACGAAAAGAATGAGGAGATCACACTGAGGGGACAAGATCACACACACCATCAGATTCGCCACTGTTCTGCGAAATCCAGGTTTTAATCTTTCAAAGTTTTAGTTAGAAACATATCAAATAAAGTAGTTAATTGCTTTATTTTCAGTTAATTCTATTCTCGATATTGCCAGGGAAGCTATGGGGATTGATAGTTTCTTAGAAACTATGATTCACTCCTCACTTCTGAGGTAGGATCGAGAATCTTGCAAATAGATTAGTTATTTCATTGTTTAGAATAGATCTACAAACTGCACAGACAAATAGCTACACTCGGTTATTTTGTTTGTTTTAAATTATTAGTTTAGCTGTCAATTCTAAATATTTTAAATAGCTGCTTTCTTAAATTCATATAAATCATCAGAAAATACAAAAAGAAGTCATATATGCTATAGATATTTCATATACTTAGAGTTCACTTTATTACAGTTTGTTTATATTACTGCTTTTGCATGACAATTACGGGACCCAGGGAGCCCAGAGAATACGTTTTCGAGCCAATCGTGCCTCAGCCCAATCTCATAGCAGCAATAACTGACATTGACCAGAATCTTAGGATCCAAGTCTTCCAAACAACAACAGATTTCCAGCAGGTCAGATCTCAGTTAAGAGGATTAAACATAGAAGACGACCAAGCACATACGTTTTGGTCAAATCAGCCAAACTACAGATTACCCTAGAAAAACATCCACATGACTGTAGAAAGGTTTGAAAGAGAACAAACATTCGGGTGTGATCCCTTAGTTCCACAACCAGATGCAGGAGACACCCTCACAGACATAGATACCGGCCTAAGAATCCAGGTTGAAAGAACACCTGTGAGGTATTCTGAGAAGATCGCACAACTGTTGATTCTAAACATAGAGGCTGAAAAAGCATATGATTATTGGATACTAGGGATTAGGATTTGATTCCACGCATGACCATAGCTGGTCCACAACAACCACGAATCTACGGTTGTGACCCACAAATCCCGCAGCCCAACGAATCCATAAGAGAATTAGACATAGACACTGGCCTACGCACACTAGTATTTCAGTCTACTCCACTTCCACCTATTATCATCGAACAATTATCCTTGCTAGACACAAACAGCTAACAAAGCTAGAGAATTCTGGACTAGGCCAGAGAACCGTCCATAGAGTTGACTATATTCACCATCCACCATATGACCCTATCCGAGAGAGATACACGAAACTATCCCAGGTCATTTTCCATGTATTCCTCAACCCATAGATATGAATCACGCCAGAGCTCGATATTGATTGGAGCCTTCGAGAAGTCATCCTTGCTGATCGATCTATCACACCGGTCCAAGTTAGAAGGGCCTTCTTTGCCTTAGATTCGCAAATTCCATTAGTGCGTGTCGAAGACATTAGATTGCCTAACTAGTCGGTCCGTATACTACCACAAGTATCCCATCCGCACCGGCTATCTCGGCACAACCTCGGGAGGTCGAGTACACAGAAGAGTCACTTGTAGATTCCCATGCTCGCTTGTCACTTTTCCGGCGTACAGGAACCTTGTGAAGTTGTACACTAATAATAAATTGTTATATCATTTATTTTCAGAATATAACATATAAAATACATATCTTTTTTTCTGTTCACAGAATTGAATACAAGATATATTCTTCCATAATCAAAACAACTTTCATAAATAAAACACAGTAGCCTTTCCATCACATATAATATACAATGTCATCCACTTCAAAGTGGGAAAAGGTTACAATAAGAATAATCTCAACAAGGACCTTCCAATTTTTCTTTTTCCTCTGCTCCAGTACACCAACGTGAAGATCCTCTATTTTCTAATTTGATCACAAAAAAAGCAGGGAGAAAGACAATACTCTCCACCCAACCAAGACATCCAATGAAAAGGAGAATTCATCCTTCTTCATTGGCCCCCAAGCCCCATTCACAATGTAATAAGAAATGTGTTTCAACTCATGGCAACAACAAAATTCCACAACACACATATAAATTCATATTTAAAACACAATCCAGAACAAAAATATAGTTTGTAACCACAAATAAAAGATAACAAACAACACTGAGACTTCCTCCTGGAAACCAAAGGACCAAGAAACTATGGGGGATGTTGCTTATACCTCCTAAGGGGAAATGGGTATCACCACCTGAGAACAAACCGCCAAAACATATTATTTCAAAACCCTGACATGCCCTTATGCCTCCCCCAAGTAATCCTTATTCCTCCCATTTCCTTATGCTTCCCCAACCTCTTATGTCACCCCATAATGAGTAAATCAATGTAAGTGATTTATTTTGCAAGGTGGAACCCAAATCCCAACTCCCTCTACACTTATACCTCCCCATAAAACTTATGTCTCCCCACAAGAATCACCATAGTCTTCTCCTACACGTTTCATAGGTCATCTACCCAACCAACCAATGATTAAAACAACACATTCACACACTCAACCATTCACATAAGCATAAAAATTAAGGAAGAGCATAACAAGAGCCAAGATCTTACCTTTCCATGATGGATTTGTTCCAACTTCAAAAACAACAAGCTTTATTCCAATGCAAGAAATCCAAAATATCGTCTAAGCACAAGCATTAAGCAATACTCAAACCCCTCCAAAGCAAGAGCTCTCAAATAGCAAAATAATTCACCCAAAATGAAGCGTTCCAAGGTGAAGTAACCCAAAAACATGCATGATAATTTGAATATATATAAGAGGGAAGAGAAGAGGATGAGGTGGATCCATGTAGGATACCACATCACACACCCTCAAATCAAACACCCAAGTCAACTTCATTCTGCAAGGAATATTAAATAGGTGCGAGTGAATAGTATGACAGATCACTTACACACTCGAAAATATGCCCACACTCCAAAGGAGTAAACTTAAAAGATGTAAGAAAAGTACAATTAAAACTTATAACTTGACTTATAAAAATGTATAATGAAAGTCTAAATTTAACTCTCCAACCATAGGTATGGTTGGTAAATAAATTTAAGAGGTATGGGACAAGTTTAACTTGTCCCACAAGCCTCTAAAATCCTCCTCCAAGGACAAATTCAAATTTCCAAGAAGGTGGAGTGTTTCATACTCTAAAATCAGCTTACACATCACTTACACGTCTCTTACAACACTTAAACCAAGACCAACAACTCTATTAATTACATTCTCAAATCACAATTTAATTAAATAATGAAAAGGGAAAACATGTCATTTATAAAACACATACAACGTTAACAAAAGACAAAATAAAAGAAAATCATAAAGTCCCTTGGTCACATTCAAAGGTGATTCCCCCCATGGGAATCCCTAACAAAATCAAACACACACAAACAAATACAAGTTTCCATGGTGACCTTGTTGAATTCATCTAGAATTCCAATGTGGTTAGTCTCTACTCCCACGATGTTTATTGTAATATTTCTAACCCGGAAAATACAAATACCTCCTTCGGTCTTGTGGCCGCATCAGAACATCGAAAATGAATATAAATATAATTCCAAAACCATATATACATATGAGCCACAACATCATCAAGGAAAACAATAATATCATTTTCAGTTTTATCAACAACTATATGATCATCAAATTAATTCCACTTTCTAGGTCTACTCAAAATATCCAAATATCACATGTCCACATATGAATCAAAGTCCACAATAAACCATGATCTAACATCTAACATCATACTAAATCAAACTATGAAAAATGTCCATAGTATAGTCAGCAATATCTTGATCAATATCACAAGGTTTCAAATGGAAGCGGACACTACATCCCCCTCCCCTTAGACACAACTTCGTCCTATAAGTCACTGGCACAGATGTGGGAACCGAACTCATAGCAATATAGCATCCTACCATGTAGCTGAAATCTCATCATATCTATCCCACTGCACCCGGACCTTATCAATCTCTTTGCCTCGAAGACCCAGGGTCCTGTGATCTACAATGCGAACAGGCTCCACCATCACGTACCCCTGATCCAGCACCTACAATGATGTCCAATCTAGCACATGAGAAGGATCTGCAACATATCTCCTAAGAACTGAAACGTGAAACACATCATATATGTGAGACAAGCTAAGTGGCAATGCTATATGGTAGGCCAAAGGGCCGATACGCTGCAATATCTCAAAAGGACCAACGAATCTAGGAGCTAACTGAGAACCTTTTACATAATGAATAGGACTCTTGTATGGCTTGACATAAAGGAAAACCTTCATGCCCACATCAAAACTACAGTTAGTCCTATGTTGATCTACATACTTCTTCTGCCTGTTCTCTGCCTCCCGCAGCCTCTGTCTATCATAACCACCTACTGCTCCATGTGCTACAATAAATATGGTCCTAGAGAAACCCTATCCTCTAACCAGTCCAAACTAAGGGGTGTCATGCACTCTCTACCACATAAATCCTGAAAAGGAGCCATGCCTATATAACTCTTAAAACTATTATTGTAGGAAAACTCCACCAAGTACAGGTACTCCTCCCATTTGGACTGCTGGTCCATAACGTACATTCTAAGCATGTCCTCCAAGATCTGATTCACCTACTTGTTCTAGTCATCTGTCTCAAGTTGATATGCTATTCTAAAGTTGATCCTTGTCCCAAGGGCATACTACATGGTGGTCTAAAAATGGGAAGTATACAAAGGATCGCGGTCACAAATGATATTCTGTGGAATCCTGTGCAACCTGACAATATCATCAAGATATACTCGTGGCACTGCACTAGATGTATAAGTGGTCTTGACGGAAGAAAAATGAGATAATTTTTTCAATTTATCCACTGTGACCATGAAGGCGTTGTGGTGGTATCTCGACATCGCTAGCCTAATAATGAAGTCCATGGAAATGGTGTCCCAGTTCCATTTCAGTATAGCATGAGGATAGAGAAGGCCAACGGGATGTTGATGCTTGGCCTTCACTTTCTGAAACTCTAAACAGTGTGACAAAAACTAAGCCACATATCGACGAAGTCCCCTCCACATAAACAAATTTCTCAAGGCGGTGTGCATCTTCTTCACCCCGGGATGGGTTGAATAGGGTGAACGATGTGCTTTTTCCAAGATGTCTTGCCTCAAGCCTCCATCTCTATGGCCATAAATTCGACCTCTGTGCGTGGGAAGGCCATCTACCTATAAATAAAAACAATGAAAAACTTCCCCTCAAGGGATCTCTGAGACTCAATCTCTGCTTTGGCTGCAATGTAGAAGCTGCTATGAGGAAGTTGCTGTAGAATCCTGCTCCGCAAATCTATGCTCACTAAGGTGGCCATAGCCACATGTCTCTGTCTACTAAGAAAGTATGTAACCACATTTTACTTCCCTTTCACATGCTCTATCTCCATATCATACTCATGAAGAAACTCCATCCAATGTTTTTGGTGAGCGTTGAGATTTGGCTGTGTGAAGATGTGGCGAAGACACAAGTGATCTATCCTTAGTGTGAATCTCTGACCAAGAAGAAAGTGCCCCCATCGAACCAAAGTGTGATCCACTGCCACAAACTCAAGATCATGAGTCAGATAATTGAGCTCATAATCTTTGAGTTTGTGAGACTCAAAAGTAACTACTCTTCCATCCGACATCAACACACCTCCAAGACCTTGTAATGAAGCATCCGTGTATACGAAAAACTCACCATGAGGATTTGGCACTGCAAGAATAGGTGTTGTCATGAGGTACTCCTTCAGTGTCTTGAAGGCCTTCTAACATATGACTGACCAAATAAACTTTTTCCCTTCCTGCTGAAGGGAAGTGATGGGATTCACAATACGAGAGAAATCCTGAACAAATCTTCTCTAACACCTTTCTAATCCCATAAGACTGCACACCTCTATCGAAGTAGTGGGTACTAGCCAATCCATAATAGCTCTAATCTTGGAAATGATGTGGCCTAGATACTGCACCTCTGTCTGAAAGAATGCACACTTCTCCAAGTTTCTGTAAAGTTGCTGCTCATAAAGACACTAAAAGCCCTGGCGAAGGTGCCCCTTGTCCTCCTCACGTGTATGTGAGTAGATCAGAATGTCATCAAGGAAGATGAGCAGGAAGCAATCTAAGAAGGTCCTGAATACTGCATTAATCAAACTCATAAACACTGCAGGGGCATTCGTCAAACTAAAAGGTACCACTATGGACTCATAGTGGCCATATCTCGTACAGAAGGCGGTCTTGTGAATATTCGACTCCAAAATCCTCAACTGGTGGTATCCTAACTTAGGATCTATCTTTAAGAAAATTGTGACCCCTTTGATCTGATAAAAGAAATCAGCAATGCATGGAAGGGGGATAACGATTCTTGATCATTACTTTGTTCAGTTGGCGGTCATCAATACACAACTGCAAGGATCCGTCCTTCTTCTTTACAAAGATCACTAGTGTACCCCAAAGGGATGCACTATGATGAATTAGGCCTTTCTCCAGAAGGCCCTTAAGCTGTAACTTGAGCTCGCATAGCTCAGGGGTAGTTATCCGATAAGGTGCTCGTGAGATAGGATCTACTCTTGGAACCAGATCTATATGAACATCTATCTCACTTGGGGGTGGTAACCTCGGTAGCTCCCCTTGAAAGACATCAGAAAACTCTCTGAAAATGGGATGGTCATCTAGCGATGGTTCACTAGACCCATCCTCTGATGGGTCAGTAACTGTAACCGCATACATTTGGCAACCCTGTCACACACACCACTTAAGCTAAATAGCAGAGATGGTGTAACTAAAAATGGGTCTCTTGACCCTAGCTATCATTGCCTAAACTCCTAGATCATTTGTACAAGATATGATCTAGTGGTAACAATCCACTCTGGCTCTGTGTGCAGACAACCAGTCCATGCCTAACATTGCACCATAAGAGCCCAATGGAAGGTTATGGAGATTCAAGGTAGTGGTGAAAGGTCCCAAATCCACTGCACACTCCTTGACTAAGGACCCTACAGAGATCTTAGCTCCAAAAGCAATCTTAACATCCCAACTATGACTCTACCTAACTGCCATGATCCTACATCCCTCTACTAATGATGGTGAAATAAAAGAATCAGAACAACCAGAATCAAATAAAACGATGGTAGGAACACCACCAATATTACTTGTGGTCTCAATAACTGTACTCTGATGCTCTTCCCGGTAGTTCTTGACCATTGTACGGATCCTGTGACTACGCCCTATGTCACAAACAGTAGGCTCAAAGATCTATGTATTACCACTATTATTAGGGTTATGTGGGTAGTCTCTCCAAAAATGTCCAGTAACACCAGAGTGAAAACAACCACCTGATCCTCTCCCCTGAGTAGCATCTCCAGTCAATACTCTAGAGTTCTGTGACGTGGATCTCGGTGACCCGGTTGTGGAGTGCTAACATCTCTACTGGCAAGATCCTTTTGACTGAGCTCTAGGTGCTCCTTGTGTCCTAGTGGTAGCCCTAGCAGGAGGCCCCATACTGCGGCCCCTCTCTGCATCAAATATTTGTCGAGGTCTGTAAGGTGAGTGGGATTATTGCTGTTGTTATTGTGGTCTAGAATATGGTTGAGATGAACCCTATCCACCACAAGGAGGAGGAGCTAACCCCCTCGATCTACTGTCTTGCATCTACTGGATGTGGCTCCAGACTCAGTCTCTGGCCTGCTGGGTCTTCCCCCGAGTCTACTCTACTATGCAGGCCTTCTCGATGGCCTCAGCTAATGTCTATGGGAAATGGATCCGAACCACACCTTCAATGTCAATATTCAGGCCATGGATGAACCTATGGATCCACACCTACTCATCCTGTACGTACTCAAAATACTGGAGTAGATCTAGAAATCAACTTGTGTACTTAGCTATTGTAAGAGATGCCTGTTAGAGGTCATGAAACTCATTTATCCTCTACTGGATGAACATCTGTGGAAAATATTTACTCTTTAACCACTCCTCGAAGAGCTCTCAGGTGATTGACTCTAAATAAATGTGGAGCTTCTGCTCCTCCGTCCTATACTAAACACCAGCTCCATCCCTCAGAAGTTGGATTACAACACGAGCTTTCACATTGCTAGAACAAGGGCAGAGCTTGAAGCAACCTCTCAAGCTCATTATCTAGGCCTCTACCTAAAAACCACCTATGTCAATTTAGGATGGCCGAAGATTTAGGATCTCCCTGATATGGTCTGCAGTGGTTGTCTGGCAACCCCTAGGCCTATCTGCATGCTCATCCCTTGGCCTAGGGCTCTGAGACCTATCTCTGTGTCCTGAAACCTTGTCTCCGTGTCCCCTCTATAGTTACTCTACTCTGGCTGACTCCACATGGGAGTTATCTTCTCTATGATCATCACTATGTCGAGAAGGTTCCCAATCCTCATCTAATGGATCTCTATCATGTCTAGCAGCATGTGCTCCCACGGACCCTCTGCATAAAGCAACATTAACATCCTGGAGTGTCTGTAAAATCTATGGTAAGATGGCTGCTAAGACATGATCTGGAAGTGGCAAGTCTAAGTCTATGTGGATGGACCCCTTATCAAATTTATGCCTCCTGCACAGACTAAGGCGAGAGTTAGTTCATATTTCTAGGTTTTATTCAGTTTCCATTTACTAAAATATGTAATTTTTCAAATAGGGTTGTTTTCTAATTTTAAAAGTGTGCTAGGTGTATAGTTCATGTCTCAAGTTTTCTATTGTGCCCAAGGGTCCAATATTTTGAACCCACGCTCTGATACCAAGTCTAACTCGTGCTAAAACAACCCACTTGAGACTTGAGAACAACCTACGATTAGTCAGAAAAAATTATGGGATCATTTTTTTGTATAAAAGTGTCTACTACAAGGTTACAAAACAACAGTTTAGAGGCTAAATAATAAATCTTCGCTCATAGTTTTCCCATTACAATAATTATTAAATTTACAGGGTCAAAACTTAGGGTTAGAATAATCATTAGAATTAAGAGGGTAATTTCTCACTCTCCCACCCTCTTACAGGCTTAACAGATTCAACCTAATTTTTATCAAAATTAACACACTTAAAACCTTCTTAAAACATTCCTATTAGATATGAATTTTTCTCACCTTTCTAGTGATATAAAGAAGTCCTTCTAACTCCATGTATTTCAAAAGTTATGGGTCAGCAAACCTTGGGAGGAAATTTTTCCCAAGGCGGACCGGCGGGCCTAGGGGAGAAAATTTTCCCCAGGGGCGGTTTTGCGGGACGCAGGGAGAAATTTTTCCCAGAGGAGGAGTTGGTTCGCTGGAGTTGGGGATGAAATCTCATCCCAGTCGTGGGCTGATAGAGTTGTGGGAGAAGTTTTAGAAATTTTCCCGCTTGGCGCGAAAAGCCACCTTTGCACCCACACCCCCGCAAGTCCGTAAGTCTACGAGGGACATGTGGTGCCTCCTAAGCCAATGCTAGGAAAGTGGGGTGGCGGGGATAAATGAATTTTAATGCCCAGAAGGGAAAAAAGGGTAAAATTCACCTGTGCCCCCGCCGATGCCTCGTGATGCCACGTGGCAGATCCTGATTGGCGGTAGGCCGGCAGGGCTATGGAGGAAACTAGGAAAAGTTTCCAAATTTTAATTTCACAAGTTCCAAGGTTAAAATGGATTCCATGCCTCTGATAGAGCCTCGTTAAGCCATGTGGAAGCACCTAATTGGCTACTGACCTATGGGGACGTAGGGGAAAGGAAGAAATTTTTCCAAAGTTGTTTTTTTGAACTTGGATTGTTTTGAACAACAAGAATATTTGCGGGTTAGCGGAGCAGTGGGGAATTTCATGCCTTAAGTGTTTTTGGGAAAAAATTGGAAAAAGGAAGGATTTAGCCCGTGGGTCTGCCCAAGAAAATTTTATTAATTAAATTTGATGTATAGAACGTTTTTGAAGCCAAAATGATTTTAAAATTTAGAAGGCCATAACTTTCGACTGGGAGCTTTGATTTTGGAAAACGAGGAATTTTTGAAAAGATCTCAAAGTAATATTTACACAAGAACGTTAATATTTAAATTTTGATGAAGTTTAAAGGGTCAATTTTAAGAAAACGTCTTTCTATCACTTAAAACGTGAACTGGATTGTTTAACTTATAAAATTTGTCTGAATTTGCCATAATTCCTTCTCAACATTCCAAAGAGGAATGGAGGAATTATCTTGAAATATTTTAGGATATATTACAAGGGTTAAGTTGTTTGGTTGATTTACATTTCAAAAATATCTCAATTTGACATCAACGAATCCTAAACTGTTTGAGCCTGAATTGAAAGGTTTTATGGAAATTCCTTAAGTATTTTTGTTTGCTTGGGATCATTTTGATCCCACAAGTTCCATTGGTATTTCAATTTATATTTTCAATCTTGCAGAGTCACTCTATACATTTTGATAAAATTTTGCAAATATATAGTGAAATAAATGACGGAGTTTATAAACAGATCCAGGTTTCCTTTACCAACTTGATATATGAAATTTATTACCAATCCAATCTAACATATGAATTTGGTTTTTTTTTTTTTCAATTCAAGTATTGAAAATCCAACGTACAATTCTGATTTCTAAATCATGCATTTCAGAAGAACAGAACAATATAACATTTCTTCATGCATATTTACTTTTCAATATTCCAACAATAGCTTTTATACTATATTTCAAACAAATATTTCCAATGAAAACAAAATCATTTGAGAAAAGTACACAACTTCCATTAATTCAAATGAATCTTTTACGACTTCTTTCGCATTTATTTTTAGAATATAACATACAAAATACATATCTTTCTTTTCTATTTACAGAACTTAATACAGGATATATTCTTCCATAATCACAACTACTTTCATAACTAAAACAAAGTAGCCTTTCCATCACATATAATATACAATTTCATCCACTTCAAAGTGGTAAAATGATATAATAAGAAATAATCTCAACAAGGATTGTCAAATTTGTCTTTTTCCTTTTCTCCAGTACAGTAACGTCAAGATCCTCAATTTTCTAGTTTGATCACAACAAAATCAGGGAGAAAGGCAATGCTCTCCACCCAACCAAGACATCCAATGAAAGGGAGAAGTAATCCTTCTTCATTGGCCCCCTAGCCCCAACCACAATGCAATAAGAAATGTGTTTCAAGTCATGGCAATTATAAGCTTCCACAAAACAAATTTAAAAGTAATATTTAAAACATAGTCCAAAATAAAACTACAGTTTGCAACCATAGGTAAAAGACAAAAAACAACACTCATGATTCCTCATGCAAGTCAAAGGAGCAAGAAACTATGGGGGATGATGCTTACGCCTCCCAAGGGGAAATAGGTATCACTACCTGAGAACAAAACACCAAAACCTATCAGTTCAAAACCCTGACATGCCCTTATGCCTCCCCCAAGTACCCCTTATTCCTCCTATTTTCTTATGCCTCCCCAACCTCTTATGGCACCCCATAATGAGTAAATAAATGCAAGCTATTTATTTTTCAAGTTGGAACCCAAATCCAAACTCCCTCCAAACTTATACCTCCCCATAACACTTATGTCTCCCCACAGGAATCCCTACAGTCTTCTCCTACACCTTTCCTATACCATGTACCCAACAAACCAATGGATAAAACAACACATTCACACACTCAACCATTCAAATAAGCATAAAAATGAAAGAAGAGCATAACAAGAGCCAAGATCTTACCTTTCCATGATGGATTTGTTCCAAGTTCAAAAATAACAAGCTTTATTCCAATGCAAGCAATCCAAGATATCCTCCAAGCACAAGAATTCAATAATCTTCAAACCCCTCCAA
Source organism: Taxus chinensis (assembly GCA_019776745.2). Classification (NCBI taxonomy): domain Eukaryota; kingdom Viridiplantae; phylum Streptophyta; class Pinopsida; order Cupressales; family Taxaceae; genus Taxus; species Taxus chinensis. Next base: position 769,126,101 of record CM034147.1, read on the forward strand.
AGCAAGAGCTCTAATACAACAAAATAATTCACCCAAAATGAAGTATTCCAAGGTGAAGTAACCCAAAAACAAGCATGGGAATTTCAATATATATATAAGAGGGAAGAGAAGAGGATGAGGTGGATCCATGTAGGATGCCACATCACACATCCTCAACTCCAACACCCAAGTCGTCTTCATTCTCCAAGGCATATTAAATAGGTGGGTGAATAATATTACAGATCAATTACACACTCCAAAACAAGCCCACACTCCAAAGGACTAAAATTAAAACACATAAGAAAAGTGCAATTAAAACTTACAACTTGACTTACAAAAATACATAATCAAAGTCTAAATTTAACTCTCCAACCATAGGTATGGTTGGTAAATAAATTTAAGAGGTATGATACAAGTTTAAATTGTTCAAAAAGCCTCCAAAATCATCCTCCAAGGACAAATTCGAATTTCCAAGAAGGTGGAGTGTTTCATTCACTAAAATTAACTTACACATCACTTACACATCTTTTACAACACTTAAACCAAGACCAACAGCTCTATTAATTACATTATCAAATCACAAATTAATTAAATAATGAAAAGGGAAAACACAACAATTATAAAACACATACAACATTAACAAAAGAACAAATAAAATAAAAACATAATGTCCCTTGGTCACATTCGAAGGTTATTCCCCCCCATGGGAATCCCTAACAAAATCCAACACACACAAACACATACAAGTTGTCATGGTGACCTTGTTGAATTCATCTAGAATTCCAATTTGGTTTGTCTCCAATCCCCCGATGTATTTTGTGATATTTTAAACTTGCAAAATACAAATACCTCCTTCGTCCTTGTGGCTGCATCAGAACATCCATAATGAATATAAATATAATTCCAAAAACATATATACATATGAATCACAACATCATCAAGGAAAACAACAATATCATTTGTAGTTTTATCAACAACTATATGATCATCAAATTAATTCCACTTTCTAGGTCTACTTAAAATATCCAAATATCACATGTCCGAACCACATCTATAATATAACCATGTCAAATAGTATATCAACATCAATATATAGAAAATTTCCAATAATCATCATGCACCACATATGAATCAAAGTTCACAATAAACCATGATCTAACATCTAACATCATAATAAATCAAACTATAACAATGTCCATAATATGGTCAGCAATATCTAGTTCAATATCACGAGGTGTGGAAGGGAAGCGAGCACTACAAAAATATTCACAAATAAAATTTGTAATATACATAAATATTATTTAAATTTGGGATAGTCTAGATTAATTATGATTTTTTCTTTTTACATTACTCATTATTACTACTATTTGTTTCAGTGATGTAGATTATCCACAATAAAAGTTAGATTAATATTTATAATATAGATTGACAACAATTAGAGTTAGTTGAGGATAATACACAACTTAAGTTTTAATGGTTTTAAATTTATTATTAATTAAAAAAATTAAAAATTATGTGATTATTTTTATGTGATTAAAAATAGTTCAAAATACTATAAGCATGATACATTAATATATTTGGTAGATTATGAAAAAATTAGAATTAATTTTTGGCCACATTGCATATGTTTTGTATTTTGTAGATAATAATATACAATCATAGTTTTAGTGGTGTAAGTGCTTTTTTAAAAAATTAGAATAGTGTGGAATTTAGGAATTTTATCTACAATTGTTTTTATTATTGGTAAATAGTTTTTTGAAATGGACTATACCCTTGTACAATATGAATCAAAAGCTAGATATAAGCAAAGTAACACAACGAAAAGGGATCACAATCCAAATATGAACAATAAGCCCAACGGCAGAAAACAATCTGCCAAGAGAAGAGCCTACAAACAATAAACCAACAGCTGAAAAATAGCTAATAAACAACAACCAAACATCAGAACAGCTGCCCAGCAGTTGTAAAATAGACCAATAGCCCAGATATAATGATAAGAGCTAGCAAAAAGACAAGAATCATGCCTTGTCCAAGATGGTGGGGGAATTAGGTTTATTGTATCCCTTCTTTTTCCTATCCACTAATTTCCATTCTTCGTTTCTTTCTTCCATTGATATTGGAATAACCACTTCATTAGTTTGAGCGGGGTGGGATTTTTAGTAAGGGGAGTCGAAGAAGAGTTGGTTACTGTATTAGTGTTCTGAAAAGCAGAATCCGGGGATAAATTCTCTGCATTATTCGAAGAGACTTCCATGATGGGTGAGTTATCTTGCATGTGGACACTAAATTTCGTAACTGGAGTTTCTTGGGGATTGAATGTTAGATGCTCTGGCAGAGAGTATTTCCACCATGCAGGCTTGATTTTCCATTGGGAATGTTCACAATCTTTTGTAATATGACCAGTGTTAAAACAACATCGACATCTAAAGGCAATTCCTTCATAGTCCAATCTCTGTATCCAAAGTCTTTCACCAATCTGCAGCTTAATTTCTTCTAGTAAGGCTTTAAATAGATCAAGATCTACCAGGATCCGTGCATAAGTAGTGTGGGTTTGAATGGAGGTTTTCTCATCAACAACCACACATGAGCCTAGAGTATCCCGTGTTGCAACCAAACAAGATCTGTTCCAAACCTGGAGTGGGAGTCCAGGTAAACGAACCCAAACTGGGTAGGATTCAAAAGAGTCTTTTATGGGATCAAAAGATGGAAACCAAGGCTTAGCCATAAGTCCATGTTCACCCCAAACCCAGTGTTGCATAAGAATTAAATCCCTATCTTTAGGGGTTTCAAAAACAACAATGAAATATGCTTTTGCACAAGGATAAAGTTCAATCTTACCTTGAATCTTTTCTCTCCATCTCTGTGCAATCCAGTCATGTAGTTGAGAAAGTTTTGGCCAAAATTTAAGAAATCTATAGAAGAGACCCAATTGGGAGAGATTTTCTTCCTCCTTACGCACCTTTAGAAGCAGATCCACCTCAAGCTTCAACGTCAGGGTCTCCTCCGAGGGTTTCAATGGCATATCATAGTTCCTTGTAGAGATCTTTGCTTGCTTGCAGACCACATTAGCAAAGGATTTTCCAGTCTTCTCACCGCCGCATACAGAGGGTATAGATTTATTTTTTGGGTCCTTTTCCACATCTCCACTTCACTCGCCACCATAGGAATTCCTAGGAGATCTATCATATCCCCAAAAGCTTGACCATTCTCCTCTATCAAAGGAGAGAGTAGAGGTGGATCACAAACGTGGCTCGCCACTGTCAAGTTTGTGTTTCACAGTACAGAGGAGGAGCATAAGACTTCCCTCCCTTAAGCTTCTACACCATTGCCAAGGTGTCACTACACCTTTGTCCACCAGCTAGAGCAGAGACCTCTGAAAATGCGACTGTGTATCAGTGCAGCCAAGTGCAAAAGTTTCAGGGTTAAGATCCGTAACTATTTATTGTAAAATTTTTAGGGTTCAAGTGAGTAAAGTGAGTTTTCATTTTATTAAAGTGATTTTATCGTAATTTGCATACATTTTTAGGATTTGGATCCATGCCACCAACTCTATTAATTTTAACTACATTTTTTTATTTGGACTATCTATATATATTTTTTTTTATTAAATTGTCATTTTTTATTTTAATTATATATATATATAATTATAATTGTGATTTATTTTAAATCATAAATTATTCAGTTATGAATATTCTATTTCATTTTTTAAATAAATCATTTATTAATTTGAATATTTATTATTGTTAATAAATTTTTACTTTGGATTTTACTTTTTTAATATTTTACCCACTTAATGTTGTTAATTTCTATTTTTTTTTTTAATATAACCAATTGATTATTTTATGGATTTTATTATGGAATTAATTAATTTCTACTTTCTAATAGTGAATTTTTGTTTATAAATTTTTCATTTTTTATTTTAATTTTTACTTCAATATTTCATCTTTAACTTTAGGATTGGCAATTAGAGTTTCATTTATCTTTATTTCATATTTTAAATTGTAATTAAGACATTTACTTTTTTATTTCAAAATGATCATTTTTTATTTTAATTGCCATTACCCATGGTGAATAGTTTACTTTAGCTTTCTCAAATCATAAATCCATCAGTTATAAGTAATTCTATTTCATTTATCGGCAGTTAATAAATTTTTATTTTTATTTTACGTTGAATTATACTTTGCCAGATTAATTAGCTATTAATTTAGCTATTTTTTATAATTCATTTAATATAACCAATTGTTTTGTTACTAGATTTTATGATAAATTAATTAATTGAGGTACATCAGAGGATCTATGGACTATGGCCTTGTTTATAAGAGAAATCATTTTTTATTCTTAACATTTTATTCAATATTCTGATCACGCAAGATTTATTGATTACATTAATTTCATTTATTTTATTTGTAATTTTAATTTGTAATCTATGACTAATTTTCATAGGGGAGCAAGATATTTTAATTAATTGTTTCAATTTCTTTTTTTTTATATATCAACCAATTATTATTTTATAAGTGGAGGTTTATGTATAAATTAATTAATTTCTGCGGTTTATATATGAAGGATTACGAATTTGTTAGAAAGATCCAATTATTTTAAATGTATGATTACTTAGGGTTAGTAATTTTTATTAGGTATACAATTTTTCATGATTTATTATTTTCAAAACTTATGATAGGTTTTAGTTGATTTTAATTTTATAATATTTTCAGAATATCAACATTTAGTTTTGGTTTTTTTCTTCTTCAATTTTATATGCCGCGTCTATAAATATCTTGTTATTTTTACTTCCTCAAGAAAAATTTTAGGGCTTTAGATTTTATTATTTATATTCTCTCTTTTTTACTTGAAATTTTCATTTTTTATTTTCAGGGATAAATTATAATTATAATTTATTTATTTTAAATCATAAATTTTTATTTTTATTTTACTTTTTTAATATTTTAATTAATTTTAATTTCTATTTTTTAATCAATTTTTTACGTTACGCTTAAGTTACTATGTGATAGTTGTCATTAGTTTATTAAGTGATTGTTTTCTATCCCTATGTTTTTGGGAAGTTTCCATTTTTTTTTGTATTTGAAAATTTCTCAATAGTAACTTCTAGTGACAGTTAGGGGCAATATGCTATTTCTACATATTGCTTAGTTTAAGATGATTCAGTCCTTTTTTTATTGGACCGGATAGAAGCTATACAATGCATATATACATTGCAACTCTCTCATATTGTTTGTAATCTTCTTTTTACCAGATTAACAAAATTACATAAGTATCATCTTGTTTCCACAATCACAAGAGCTTTGAATGGTCTCGTTATAAGTTGGACTACAACTCACATAACCCCCTCCCAGCATATACATTATTTTAATTAAAAATATTTTCAATATACTCATTTCTAAATATAAATATGATTCAATTATGTACTCATATTAATTTAAACCTAACCATATAATGTATTATAAAAACCACTTTCTACATCTACAACAATAACCGCCAATGTTAAAAGTGAACACATGCTTAAATGCTGTCCACTTTTCAATAACGTGAGTGTATTTATTTTTAATTCTTGACATGGGTTTTGATAATCAACTTCGTTGAACTCGGAAATAATTTATTGAAATAACAAGTGTTGAATCGATAACTCTCTTGTTCTTTGTCAACCTCTAATTGAAAAGCTATGACGCCACATTTGGCGACACGGAAATCGATCATTCATCCCACTGGTTTTATTCACGTAGAAAACTATAAACGTCAACCCCACTCATTCTGGGAAGCCGCCTTTGAAAAACAATGAAATAGAAATCGTACACACTTTTGTCTTGTAGCATTTGTTTTTGTTTTTGCTCCTTTCTTGGTGGCTGCATCTCCACTAATGTTTTTATACTCATACGCTCTCAATATTGTGCTTATATTCCTTTTTTATATTATAGATTAAGATCCTGTGATACAATGTTTTAGTTTTGGTAGGATCCAAACACAAACTAGTGGACAAACATCCTTCGTCATGTCCGAAAGTAATAGGAAATTTTGTTTTGTTGCCGGAATTAGAAAATTTATTAATTTTAAGGCACATAGTTACAAGAAGGTATAAAAAAAGTATTGAATCTTTTAATTAATGAATTTGGAAAGAGTTGTGTTCCTTTCAAGTTATTTATTTGGTTAGTAAATATGCTTTGTAGTAATCTATAAATTTTAAAATATTATTAATAATATATTATTATTATTTTTTATTTTAATAATAATAATAATATAATATAAATGGCTCTCATTTTAAGTTTTTAGTTATTTAAAAAATAAAAAACAAAATTTAAAATCTTCATTAAATACTTGCACAATCAAATTTTTAGAAATCTTAAAATGTTATACAATTAAATAATTATAAATTTTAAGAATTATTTCTACCCATAGAAAATTCTCATACAACATAAAAAATTATGGATGTTTGATAAGTTAAAAATTATTGAATTACATAGATATCTATATTTCTGTTCGTGAAGTGTCAAATTGTTACATAGTGATATCAGTAATTCAATCATTTAAATGTCAAATTATTTTAAAAAGTGAATTAATTTTATTTTTTTTAAATATCTGAAATTCACAAATTGCAACTATTATTAAACTTTGTGGTTTTGTACTTTTTGATATAATTATCCTTGTTCCTATAATTTTCTTGCCTAATTTAATTCATGATTTTGGGACTTATTTCCATACCACCATTTTTTTACAAATTATCTTGTATCATTTTAATTATTAATATAATATAAAATCTTACTCATCAAAAAAATAATAAAAAATAAAAATATACAAAACTGCCATGATTTTTAAACTTAACAAGAAGAGCACACAAATCTCAATCCATTTTTGAACTTCTTTTGAAGACACTCGGTCACTTACAGTTAAAATGCTTCTTCAGAACATACGATTAAAAGGCTTCGTGACAACAAATAATTAAAATGCATTGATAAGAACCTTGATTACATTAAGAACGCACTACCACCATCGTCACTAATAATCATAACATGCCTTGTGAGCATCTCAACTGCAAACTTGCTCCTGTACCGTACGTATATAAAAAACCATCACGTATCCAGTATATAAAATCTTATAACATGCATGCTTCTACTCTAAATTGCAGATCTGAGGTTCGAATCTCTGCAAGTCTTTATTGCCTACAGGGAATCTGATCCTCACAAAGGGCAAACTTATTCACTTACCACACATACATAAAACAACCCACACATATCCACCATGTAAAACCTCATTCTTCTACTAGAAATTGCACATCATTGGTTCAAATCGCAGGACTCTTTAATCCCGATTTATGTGAAATCTCCGGACAAGTTGCCATGGAGTTGCCCTTTTTACAGGAGCAGAAAATCTCAGTGGCGACCGCAGCCATTCCACTGACAAAGGAAGCTAATATTTCCCTTTTAATCTTCCCACGCCTGGGTGGAAGAGGGATAAGCCGATTCACCATATGCACTCTGTGAGTGTGAGGATCTCTGATAATCACATATCCTTCCCAGTGAACTCGTTCTTTCTCCATTTCCAGAATCCCTCTAAGAAGCCTTACAAATATAAATGCTAAAAATAAATAAAAAATGGTGGATAAACTTGATGGCCTAGAAATACAGCAAAAAGATACATGGCGACGTTTATATAATGGATTAGCAAATACCAGAGGTAGCATAACCCACAATTTTCAAAACCGGGCGTCTGGGAAACGCGTTGTTTCATTTTTATTTGAAGGCAAACTCCAGTTTTCGAAATTTGTTTTATCCCTTTCATATAATAGAAGATTTTTTTATTAGTATACTTTTCTATCAATTTCTTAAGATAGGCCCACAAGAAGTAGACATATTCTGCTTCATAGAAACTAAAACCTTTCCTGCATTCCTCGTGTGTGGAAATTTGTCACCATAATATATGGGTGGCAGTGATAAAAAGTCACTCCAAATAGTTGCACTTCAATTGACAAGAGGACACGTTTAGATAATTTGAATTAGTAAAAAAAAAATTAAAAAAAAAAAAGAGAAAAAAGAAAAAAGAAAAGAGAAGAGAGTACAGTTTCATAATTTCAACCATTCAAAATAATTTTGGTTTTTAGTCTTCCCATTAAAATAATGAAATATCTTTGAAATTACAATTAAATATTAAAAATTATAAAATATAGAATTGAATTCTTTTAACTTCAAGTTGTTGGCCTCCTTCCCAAATACAATTATATACTAGTATACTTATCTTATAGAAATCAATGTAAAAATATGCCAAGAAGTATAGTTTATAATAAATATTAATAACTATTATATTAATTATTATAAGATTACTTAATATTTAAGTAAAATTACATCTATAAAATTATATTTTGTTTTTTTTAATTTAATTATTTATGTGCAAAGTAAAATTACATTTGTATTTATTTGTCTTTCCAAAAATGTAAGTGGGCCCAAGTTTTTATTTCATACGTATAAATTAATTTAATTTCACCGACATGACATCAGATTCTTTCACTCCATATATACAATTGTAGATGTCTCTCGGTATAACTAGGAGTTATAACAAAAATGAAAAAACATTTAAAAAAACACTAGCATGTAAAATCACATATTTAATATAACAAAAAATATTTTTTCTCTAAATAGCTCATATTAATATTAGTAAAATGCGATGATATATGAAAAAAATATCATGTATCTAATGATATGACTAAAAGTAATGCATATACTGACACAAAACTATTACCCACAACATACAATTATATTGTAACTAGATATATAATCTTAAACTTTAGAGGATTATAACAACCTTGTCTATTTAAATTGTGAAAATATAAAATAAAATAAATATTTATTATTATTAATAAGGCTGGAAGTTGATAAGGGAGACAAAATTAAATAATACATAATTGGCATGCCTCGCTGTGTCTTTAGCAAGTCAGTTATGAATTTATTTATTCCCCCAATGAACCTTTTCATTAACTCCCTGTTGGGTGCACCTATTTTGTCCTCCTTGCATTGGGTTCCATTTTTTTATTTTGTTTTTACTGGCAAGTGGGTGTGTGGAGTTGTTGGCCACCTGTCTCATTTAATGTTTTAATTATGCAGGCTTTGAGCTCACGTTTTATGAGTATGAAACACCTTTTCTATTGTTGGCCACATATTTTGGTTCGTTGTCTGCCTTTTTGCTCTACCCTAGATCCCTTTTTCTACCTGAAATCGTTCCTCCTGGTGCTGGTTGCATCATTGTTGGCAATGATATTTTGAAAAGTCCATTTTTTACACGTTTCTTTGTGCTTATCCTACAATAATGGCACTCCCCTTGAGACCATATCCCCTTGAGGCATTTTGTCAAGAAGTGACCTTCCTTATGTTTACTTACACATTTTACATTCTTGGCCTCTTGGCTCCTATGACTACAGCGGATAAAAGAATCACTTTCCTTTGTGCTTCGATGGGTGCCTTTTTTTTGCTTTTCCTTTCCTTTCCTCAGAGTTGTAATCGACGATGAGTACAACTCTCACTTGCATGCTCACGCAAGGTCCTTCCCTTTTACAAAAGGCGCATCCTTTAATCTCACTAATATTGGAGCCCCTTGGCCAATAAACCTTGAAAACTACAGATTGCAAGGTCAAATCCCGATCAGTTCCCTCATGTGGATGTTGTTGTGGATTTTCTATTCCACACTCCTCTAGTGGTGAAGGGATTTTTTAATAGGGTGGAGCTACAGATTTTTTTGGGCACCACTAAGAAGCATAACAGTGACTGGTTTTTAGGGATTGCTTATTCACTTGAGGTTTTCCTAAAGGTGTTGAAGGATGGAATTCAAGCCGTACATACTCCGTGTGTATATGGATTTGCAATTATTCTTCTTACTATTCTTTTAAAAGCAATGAATCTTCCTTTAACGAAACAACAAGTTAAGTCAACAATGGCCATTCAGAATATGCTACCCAAAATAAAAGCTATTCAACTTAAGTATGTTGGGAATCAGTCATGGAATTCCTTGAGACCTTTGTTCTTTTAGGCAGATGTCACATGTGAAATGGAGCTCCCTTCCTATACTAAACGTGGATGGGGATGGTGTTTTAGCGACCAAAAATTAGACGAATGAGATTTAAGTTGGGGTTTGTGTTTTGGCGACTTATAAAAGCTGGAGAAACAAGCAAGAAAATTCTATCCTTTGCCACAAATTGCTAAAATTTAAAAATATCATGAAACAGAACTTTATTTTCCCCGAAGTTGGTTTGTTTAAGTTGCCTTTTTGGTGGGTTTGTTCACCTTGCGAGAAACCTTCCCTTTCCCTTTGTAATCTTCTTGTTTTGGCTTTAATCATCGTCAGTGTTATAGTGAATAACATAGATCTATTTTCTTTCTTCCTCCTACGTTGGTTGTTGTGTTTTCATGCTGAAGTAAACGACCTCCTACCATCACTAACTACATTTTTGTGTTTGAGTAACAACATTATTAAGATGGTTATTAGCTAGTAAATGTTGTGGTGAAAAAAAACCTATAACACCCGCTAAAACAACCCACTTGAAACCCATAACAACCTAGGTTTAGTTAGGAAAAGATAATGAATAATTTTTTTTTAAAGTGTTCCAAACAAAATTCTAGATTTCATTACAACAGATATCGAAACATTCTACAAAACACTAAGAGAGATAAAGTCATCCTTAGCGCACATAGATTATCTTCTTGCAGGGCGTACGAAAGAATTATCCCCGAGCGCGGAAGAGAAGCGCGGGAGAAACTCTTTTTATAAAGGGTGTGCAAGGTAGGTGTGGAAGAGACTCATTCTATCCCGGGCGAGCAATACAGGCATGGGAGAGACTCATTCTGTCTTGGGCACGCAAAAGGGGCACGCACAAGGCTCTGGATGCGCAAGGGCATGCACAAAAGGTGCAAGGAGCACAAGAGCACGTAAAGGCACGGAATGGAGGAGCAGGAAATGCAAGGGCATGCAAGGGCGTGCATGGGTGCATGTGCAAGAAGTGTTGGGTGCATCTATCTTTTTTACGAACTTCATAAAGCCATAACTTTTGCTAGGGAGCTCAAATTCTTGCAAACGTGGACTTTTCAGAAAGCTCTCGATGTCTGATTTACAAAGGAACCTTAGGAATTAGGTTTGGATAAATTTTTGAGGATAAATTTTGAGAAAATGGTCTGTAGGCTTTTAAAAGGTAGGCTATTAAATTTTAACTTCTGAAATTTTAATCAATTGATCTTCTTCCTCTATCAATTTGTCAATTAGACCTAGAGCATTGTTCTTATATGAATTTAGGATGGATTTGGAAGGTGAATTTATTTGATTGAGTTCCAAGTTGAAAATTTACAACTTTGACCATAGAATGATAGTAAAATGGTTTAACCCTGATTTTACTAAGTTTTCTAAGAAATTTCTTAATTATTAATGTCCAGATGAATTTCTTTAGGTCTTATTATGTCCAATTTAATGTTCCATTTTCTATTTCTTTGTTGCAGGTTCGAACTGTGAATTTTGTATAAAGTAATTACCAGTTTTGAAAATACAAAACAGAGATCAAATTTTAAAGGATCTATTTACCATTTTCATGTTCTAAGTATTAAAATTAGTTCCAATTATAATCTAACAAATTTAAATGATTCAAATCAAACTGTTCTACACCAAAATACAATTCTGATTTCAAATTTTACACATTTCAAATGATAGAGTTCTGTATTTTCCTCACACGTATTTCTTCCTTTCAAACAGATATTGCAAATACATTTCAATGCAGATTTTAAACAAGAGTATCACCTTTTGTAAAGGAAAAACAACATATATTCAGTTGGAATAATTTGTTTTACAACTTCTTCATTTGCAATGATCAAATACAACTTACAAAGATATAATCTTTCTTTTCTTTCATTCAAAAATAGAGAACAGAGTGCATCACTTTCATATTTCGAATTACACTTTTCATAATCAAATACAAGCATCTTTCCATCACAAAATGTATTACATTATCATCCACTTCAAGTGGGAAAAATGGATTTACAAAAATAACTCTCACAAGGGAATGTCACAAAATGTCTTCCTTTGCTCCAAAACAACAACATTCGAACAATCATACTCTAATTTTGATCACAACAAAGGCATGGGAAAGGAAATTCCCTCCACCCAACCAAGACATCCAATGAAAGGAGAAGCCATCCTTCTTCATTAGCCCTTGAGCCCCAACCACAATGCAATAAGAAATGTGTTTCAACTCATGGCAACAACAGGCTTCCACATCACAATGTAATCTTTCAACATGCACATTTCAAATTAAAAACACAATCCAAAACAAAACAACAGTTTTACAACCACATGAAAGACATCACACAAAACTCAAACTTCATCATGCAAGCCAAAGGAACAAGAAACTATGGGGGATGCTACTCATGCCTCCCAAAGGGGAAATGGGTAACACCACCTGAGAAAAAACAGCCAAAATACTTATCATTCAAATCCCTGACATACCCTCATGCCTCCCCCAAGTACCCCTTATTCCTCACATTTCCTTATGCCTCCCCAACCTCTTATGGCACCCCATAACGGGCAAAGAAATGCAAGCTATTTATTTTTACAAGGTGGAACCCAAAACCCAACTCCCTCCATACTTATATCCCCCCAAAACACTTATGCCTCCCTCAAGAGTACCCCATAGTCTTCTCCTACACCATCCCTAAGCCATCTACCCAACACCCCACAACCAATAAAAAACATAAAAGCATTTACATATTCATAAAAGGGAAAAAAAGAGAATTTCCAAGAGCCAAGCTCTTACCTAGCTCCATGATGAAATTTTGTTCCAAGTTCAAAACAACAAGCTCCTTCTAATGCAAGCAATCCAAAAATCAACCCAATACAAGTATCCCACAAACTTCCCAACTTCTCTAAGAGCAAGAGCTCTCCAAAACCAAAAGGAAGTATCCCAAAATGAAGTCATAAAAATGAAGCAACCCAAAAACAAGTTAAAGAAATTTAATTTATAGAAGAGGGAAGAGAAGAGAATGAGGTGGATCCATGTAGGATGCCACTTCACACATCCTCAACTCCAACACGTAAGTCATATTTATTCTCCAATGCATAATCAATAGGTGGGTGAATAATATGACAGCTTTACTTACACACTCAAACAAGCCCATATCCCATAAAGATTAAAATTAAATTATGAAAGAAAACTGCAATTACAACATTCAACTTGACTTGTAAAAATGCAAAAAAAAGGTCTAAATTTAACCGTCCAACCAAAGGCAAGGTTGGTATGTAAATTTAAGAGGTATGGGACAATTTTAACTTGTCCTAGAAGCCTCTAAAATCAGCCTCCAAGGACAAATTCGAATTTCCAAGAAGATGGAGTGTTTCAGACGTAAAGGTTAACTTACACATCACTTACATATTACTTACACATTACTTACTCATTCTTACAACACTTTAAATCATAGAAAAAAACCATATTAATTACATTCTCATGATATCTTTTAATTAATTAACTTAACAACATGATTACTCACAATATTAACACCACATTAAATAAATAATGAAATGGTAAGTGCACCACATAAAACACATGCAAAAATTAAAAAAATGGGACCAAATAAAAGAAAAACATAAATTCCTTGGTCACATTTAAAGGTGATCCCCCCTGGGAATCCCTAACAAAATCAAACACACACAAACGAATATAGTTGCCATGATTACCTTGCTGAAATCATCTAGAATTCCAAAGTGGTTGGTCTCCAATCCCCCAGTGTTTGTTGTGATATTTTTAACTTGAAAGATACAAATACCTCCTTTGGGCTTGTGGCCATATCAGAACATCCAAATGAATATAAATATAATTTCAAGATCATCAATATATATGTGAATCACAAAAATTATCACGACAATCAACAGTATCACTCACAATTTCATTAACAACTTTATCATCATTAATTTTAATCTAATTTTCATTTTTTAGGTCTAATAAAAATATCAAATTATTACAAGTCCGAATGGTATCCATAATATAACCATGTCAAACAGTATATCAACATCAATGTATAGAAGTGTGTCTAATAATCATCATACGTCATATAAGAATCAAAATCAACAATAATCCATGATCAAATATCTAACATCATACTAAATCAAAACTATAATAATATCCACGATATAATCAATAGTGTCATGATCATTATAAAAAGGTGTCAAAGGGAAGTGGGCACTACATCCCTCTCCCCTTAGACTCAACTTCCTCTTGGAAGTCACTGGAACAGATGTGGGAACTGAACTCGTAGTAAAGTAGCGTCTTCCCAAGTAGCTGCAGTCTCATCATATATGTAGGTCAGTCCTATGCTAATCTACATACTTCTTCTACCTGTTCTACACCTCATGCAATCTCTATCTGATCAAAACCACCTGTTGATCCATGTCCTGTAATAAAGCTGGTCCAAGAGAAACCCTGTCCTCTAACTTGTCCCAACTAAGAGGTGTCATGTACTCCCTACCGTACAAAGCCTGAAAATGTGCCATACCTATACGACTCTGAAAGCTATTATTGTAGGAAAAATTCACCAAGTACAGGTACTCCTCCCATCTCAACTAATGATCCATAACATACATCCTGAGCATATCCTCTAAAATCTGATTCACCCCCTCCATCTGTCCATCTATCTCAGGGTGATATGTTGTCCTAAAATTTCTTTCCGTCCCAAGGGCATGTTGCATGGTAGTCCAAAAATGGGAAGTATACAAGGGATCACGGTCACAAATTATCTTCTGCGGAATCCCATGTAGCATGATAATCTCATTTAAATAAACCCATGCCACTAGTTGTCACCGGAGAAAATGAGCCACTTTTGTAAATTTATCAACCGTGACCATGATGGTGTTGTGGTGATATCTCAACATTGGTAGCCCAATAATGAATTCGATGGAAATGGTGTCCCACTTCCACTCTGGTATAGTGTGAGGAAAGAGAAGGCCAAGTGGATGTTGATGCTCGACCTTCACTTTTTGGCACTCTAAACAGTGTGACACAAAACTGAGCCATCTCTACGAAGTCCTCTCCAATGGTACATCTATCTCAAAGTAGCATGCATATTCTTCTCCCCATGATGGGCTGAATAGGGACCATGATGTTCCTTTATTAGGATATCCTACCTAAAGCCTCCATCCTTGGGAACATAAATCTAGCCTCTGTTCCTAGGAAGTCCATCTGCCTTTAATGAGAAACCATCAAACTTCCCCTCAAGGGGTCTCTGGGACTCGATCTCCACTCTCGTTGCAATGTAGAAGCTATCAAGAGGAAGCTGTTGTAGAATCCTGCTCCATAAATTTGTGCCCACCGAAGTGGCCATAACCACATGTCTCCGTCTGCTAAGAGAATCTGTAACTACATTCTCCTTTCCCTTCACATGCTCTATCTCCATATCATACTCACAAAGTAACTCCATCCAACACCACTGACGTGCGTTGATATTGGGATGCATGAAGAGATGGCGAAGACTCAAGTGATCTGTCCTAAGTGTGAATCTCTGACCAAGAAGGAATTATCTCGATCGAACCAAGGCATGCACAACTGCCACAATTTCAAGATCATAAGTCGGATAATTGAGCTCATAATCCTATAGTTTACGATACTCAAAATCCACCACTCTGCCCTCCTGCATCAATACACCTCCATGTCCTACCAAATAAGCATCCATGCATATGAAAATCTCACCCTGTGGATCCGGCACTACAAGAATGGGTGCTGTCGTGAGACACTCCTTCAGTGTCCTGAAGGTCTCCTTACATCTGTCAGACCAAACAAACGTCTTACCTTTCTGCTGAAGAGAATTAATGCAGTACGTAATCCAAGAGAAGTCCTGAACAAATCTTTGGTAATAACCTACAAACCCCATGAAGCTGCACACCTCAGTCATACTAGTGGGTGATGGCCATTCCATAATAGCTCTAATCTTGGAAGGATCGACGATGATACCTTCCCCAGAAATGATATGACCCAAATATTTCACCTCGGTCTGAAAGAATGCAGACTTCTGAAAGTTCCCGTAAAGCTGCTGCTCATGAAGACACTGAAGAACCTGGTGAAGGTTCCCTTCATGCTCCTCATGTGTGCGTGATTAAATCAAAATGTCATCAAGTAAAATGAGCATGAAGTGATCTAAGAATTTCCTAAATACCCCATTCATCAAACTCATAAATACTATGGGGGCATTTGAAAAACTAAAAGGCACCACTGTGAGCTCATAGTGCCCATATCTCATACGAAGAGCGGTCTTATGAATATCCGCCTCCATAATCCTCAACTGATGATAGCCTAACTTAAGATCAATCTTAGAGAAAATTATGGCTCCTTTCATCTTATCAAACAAATCATCTAGGCACGGAAGGGGATAATGATTCTTAATCGTCACCTTGTTTAGCTGGCGGTAATCAGTACACAACCACAAGGAACCATCCTTCTTGTTCATGAAAATGACTGGTGCACCGCAAGGGGATACTCTAGGACAGATTAGGCCTTTCTCTAAAAGGCCCTCAAGCTAGAACTTGAGCTCACAGAGCTCTAGTGTGGTCATCTGATAAGGTGCTCATGAGATAGGCTCTTCTCCCAGAACTAGGTCTATATGAAAATCAATCTGACGTGGGGGTGGTAACCCTGGTATCTCCCCTAGAAAGACATTTGAAAACTCTCTCAAAATGAGATGGTCATCTAGCAATGGTCCACTAGACCCATCCTCTGATCAGTCACTAACTGTGACAGAAAACATCTGACAACCCTGTCACACACACTGCTTAAGATGTATAGTAGAGATGGTGCAAATGTAAACATATCTCTTGACCCCTAAGGTCACAAACATAACTCCTAGATCATCTGCACAAGATATAGTCTTATGGTAATAATCCATCTTGGCCCTGTGTGCAGACAACCAATCCATACCCAAGATGACTTCATACGAGCCCAAAGGAAGGATATAAAGATCTGAGGTAGTGCTGAAAGGTCCCAAATCCTCTACACACTCCTTAACTAAGGATTCTATAGAGATCTTAGTTTCAGAAGCCATCTCTACATCTAAACTATGACCCTGCCTAACTTTCACTAGCCTGCATCACTCTACTAAAGATGGTGCAATAAAAAAATCTGAAGAACCAGAATTAAACAAAATAGAGGTACGAAATACCACCACTACTACCTGTGGTCTCAATAAATGTACTCTAATGCTTTGCCTAGCATATCTCGACCACTACATAGATCTGATAACTACGTCCCATGTCACCAATGGTAGGCTCTAAGATCTATGTCTTACCCATGTTAAGAGGGTTCTGAGGGAAATCTCTCCAAAAATGTCTATCAACAGTGTAACCAAAACAACAACCCGATCCTCTCCGATGTGTAGTAAGTACAACCGATGCTCTGGAGGAATGTATTATGGATCCTGATGATCTGGCTATGGACTATTGAGCTCTCTATTGGCAAGCTCTTTCTGACTAAACCCTCTAAGCACCCTGTGTCTTGATGGGACCCCTAGGAGGAGGCCCCATACTTTAACCTTTATGTGCATCAAATCTCTGTGGAGGTCTATAAGGTGGGTGGGACTGCTACTGTTATGGTCTAAAAGGTGATTATGTTGATCCCTATCCACCACGAGGAGGAGGTATTGACCCCCTCTATCTTTTGTCCTGCATCTATTGTATACGGCGCTAGACTCGGTCTCTAGCTTGTTGGGTCTTCCCCCGATTCTCCTCTGCTATATAGACCTTCTCAATGGCCTCAGCTAAGGTCTATGGACAATGGATCTACACTGCACCTCCAATGTCTAGATTTAGGCCCCAAATGAACCTATGGATCTGTACCTGCTCATCCTGCATGTAATCAACATACTGGAGTAGATCAAGAAATCTACTCACATACGTAGCCACTGTAAGAGATTCTTGTCGGAGGCCATGAAACTCATCGATCCTTTACTGTATGAACCTCCATGATAGATATATTCTCCTGAAATGCTCCTCAAAGAGCTCCCAGGTAACTATCTCAGAATCAACATTGAGCTTCTGCTCCTCTGTCCTCCACCAGACACCTGCTCCATCTCTCAGTAGATGGATCACAACATGAGCTTTTGTGTTGCGTGAACAAGGGCAGAGATTGAACTATCCACTCAAGCTCACCAACCAGGCTTCTACCTAAAATCCACCTATGTCACCAGAAAAATGTGATGGTCGTAGCTTTAGGATCTCCCTGATGTGGTCTAAAGTTGTATTCTGATGACCCCTAGGCCTCCCTACATGCTCATCTCTAAGCCTAGGGCTCCGAGATCTATCTTTGTGTCTTGAAACTCAGTCTCCCTATCCCCTCTGTGGTGAATCTACTCTAACTGCCTCCACAGTGTCAGATTTCTCTCCTCTATGCTCCTCGACTATACTGAGGAGATGCACAAGCCTCAACGTATGTCACCCTATCATGTCCAACTAGATGTGCTCCTATCGTCCCTCCATGTAGAGTGAAATTAACATCCTGAAGTGTTGGTAAAATATGTGGTAGAATAGCTGCTGCAAAATGATCTGGTGGTGGTAAGTCTAGGTCTATGTGAAAATACCCCTCGTCTTGTTCGTGCCTCCTACACCAACCAATGCAAGAGTAAGTTCATTTTCTAGATTTTTATTCATTTTTCCTTGTTAACTAATTATGTAATTTAAAACAAAGTTGTTCTCAAGATTTGAGAGTGTGCTAGGTTTAATATTGTACTGGGTGTAAATGTTCATGTCTCAAGTTCTCTAGTGTGCCTAAGGGTCCACACTTTTGAACCCACGGCTCTGATACCAAGTGTAACACTCGCTAAAACAACCCACTTGAGACCTAGAACAACCTAGGTTTAGTTAAGAAAAGATAAGGAATAAGGTTTTTTTAAAGTTCTCCCAACAAAATTCCAGATTCCACTACAACAGATATCATAACATCCTACAAAACACTAAGAGAGAGAAATTCATACTTAATGTAGATAGATTATCTTCTTATAGGGCACGCGGAAAAATTATCCCTAGGCATGGAAGAGAAGTGTGGGATAAACTAATTTTCTCCAGTGTGTGCAAGGCAGGCGTGGAAGAGACACATTCTGTCCTGGGCATGCAATACAGCCTCAAGAGAGACTCATTCTATCTTGGGAATGAGAGAGACTCATTTTGATCAAGACGAGCACACACGAGGCTCTGGGTGTACAAAGGTGCACCCAAGAGGTGTTGGGTATGCAAGGTTATGCAAAGGCATGCAAGGGAGGTGCTGGGTATGAAAGGTTATGCAAAGACATGCAAGGGAGGTGCTAGGTGCGCAAGGGCGGGTAAAAAGCGCCAGACGCACAAGACGCACGTGCATGAATTTTTGTCTTTTTTTTTAACTTTAGAAAGCCATAACATTTTCTAGGGATCTTGGATTTTTTCAGACAAGGACTTTCGAAAATCTCTCAACGTCCTGTTTGCACAAGAAGCTTAAGAATTTAGTTTGGATAAAGTTTAAAGGTTCATTTTTTAGAAAACATTCAGCAGGCTTTTAAAAGGCAGGGTGCTAAATTTTAACTTATGAAATTTTAATCAATTGATGTTCTTCCTCTCTCAACTTGTCAATTAGACCTAGAGGATTGTTCTTAAATGAATTTAGGATGGATTTGGAAGGTAAATTTATTTGATTGAATTCCAATCTTAAAATTTACAACTTTGACCACAGAATGACAATAAAACGGTTTAAGCCCGATTTTACTAAGTTTTCTAAGAAATTTCTTAAGTATTAATGTCTAGATGAATTTTTTTAGTTCTTATTATGTCTAATTTAATGTTTCATTTCTTATTTCTTTGTTGCATGTTCGAACTGTGCATTTTGGATAAAGTAATTGCTATTTTTGAAAATACAAAACAGAGATCAAATTTTAAAGGATCTATTTGCCATTTTCATCTTCTAAGTATTAAAATTCATTCCAATTATAATATAACACATTCAGTTGATTCAAATTAAACTATTCTAAACCAAAATGTAATTCTGATTTAAAATTTTACACATTTCAAACGACAGAGTTCCTGTATTTTCCTCACACGCATTTCTTCCTTTCAAATAGAGATTTCAAATACATTTCAAAGCAGATTTTAAACAATAGTAAAATCTTTTGTAAAGGCAGAACAACATATATTTTGTTGGAATGATTTATTTTACAACTTATTCATTTAAAATGATCAAATACAACTTACAAAGATATAATGTTTCTTTTCTTTCATTCAAAAATAGAGAACAGAGTGCATCACTTTCACATTTCGAATTACAACTTTCATAATCAAATACAAGCATCTTTCTATCACAAAATATATTACATTATCATCCACTTCAAGTTGGAAAAAGGGATTTACAAAAATAAATCTCACAAGGGATTGTCACAAATTGTCTTTTCCTTTGTCTCTAGAACAGTAACATGCCAACCATCATACTCTGATTTTTATCACAACAAAGGTAGGGGATGTTAG
This sequence comes from Taxus chinensis, assembly GCA_019776745.2. NCBI lineage: Eukaryota > Viridiplantae > Streptophyta > Pinopsida > Cupressales > Taxaceae > Taxus > Taxus chinensis. The sequence goes on from CM034147.1 coordinate 769,146,570, forward strand.
GAATTAATAGAATCTAATGTGGAATAATTCCTCAGAATCGCAATAATAATAAGTATGAATAGAATTATAGAAATGAAATATGCACAACATGAATACAATATTTAATGTGGTTCACCCCATTTGGGCTACATCCACCAAGAACACTTGCTTACATTTTATTAGAAGCAAACAATCTTCACAATTACAATAATCAGATCTTGTTTGGAGCTACACTCAAAAAACCCTCCCAAATTCGCACTTGAATTCTCACACACTATTCACCTTCAAAAAACACACTGATATATATCCTATTGTATGTCCATATATTTATAAGTACATCAATAGGTAGCCGAAGAGGCAGTTTTACAAAACAATGGAAACCAAAAAGCCAACAGCCCATAATGGTTGCCCATTTCCCATGGGTTAATAAACCAACCATGAAAATTTGCTTTGGGGCTTCACCCTTGAGCTCCCATTGGGGGGGCTTCACCCCCTGAACCCCCTTGCCCCACTCAACAGCGAGCAAGACTACCGTAAAAATATCCGAGTGTAACACATGGAAGGTGTACCAAACTCTAACATGAAAACAGGCTCCACAAACATAACAATCTCCCACTTGGACACTGATTTTCATTGAGCAAGCTTCTCAACCCTTCACTGTCATCCGCGAAGGCCAACCAAAGCTGAACTTAGCTTTAGTTTGTCCCTTGTGACTACCTTGGTCATCATGTCTATAGGATTCTGACTGGTATGAATCTACTCCAACTTCAACTTATCTTCCTCCAAAGATGTCCTGATGAAGTGATATCTCAACTGTATATGATTTGTCCTAGAATGGAAAGCAGAGTTCTTAGCTAAGTGAATAGAACTCTGAGTATCACTATATAGCTTTCCAAATTCTTTCTTATGCCCCAACTCATCAAGCAATTGTTATAGCCAAATCATCTCCTTGCTAGCTTATGTAGCAGCAACATACTCAGCCTCAATGGTTGACAAAGCCACAACCTTCCGTAACCGTGAAATCTAGCTCATTGCTATATCACCTATAGTAAATACATAACCTGTTGTGCTCCTCCTACTGTCCAAATCTCCAGCCATGTCTAATTCAACATATCCACAGAAAGTAGTGACTAATCCACTGTAACACAAAACAGTACCCATGGTCCCTCTCAAATACCGAAGTATCCACTTTACTGCCTGTTAGTGCTCATTTCCTAAATCACTCATAAACCTACTCACTACTCCCACTGCATGGGAAATATCTGGCCTAGTGCATACCATAGCATACATCAAACTACCAACTACTGATGAGTAAGGTACGTTTGACATATTGGAATCTCTCCTCCTTAGTCTTGGGACACTGCTCCTTTGATAACTTGAAGTGACATGCCAAAGAAGTCCCAACTAGTTTACCATATTGCATACTAAACCTCTCCAAGACCTTCTTTATGTACTCTTCTTGAGATAAATTTATTTTCTTCTCCTTCCTATCCCGAGTTATTCTCATACCAAGGATTTTTTTTGCTTCCCCCAAATCCTTCATAGCAAAGGAGTCACCTAGCTCCTTCTTGAGTACCTTTATTTCCTGCATGTTCTTCCCTGCAAAAAGCATATCATCCACATATAGGCACAGAATAATATAACTACCATCAAGAAACTTCTTGATGTATATGCAATGGTCTGAGTGACACCTAGAGTAACCCTACTCCTGCATAAAACTGCCAAACTTCATGTACCACTATCGTGGAGCTTGTTTAGGCCATACAAGCTCTACTTTAATTTGCACACCACGTTCTCCTTCCCATTGACCTAATATCCTTACGGCTGCCTCATATATAATTCCTTCTTTAGACCACCATGAAGGAATGCATTCTTCACATCTAACTATTCTAAGTGCAAATCTTCAACTGCAACTATCCCAAGAACAATTCTAATAGAAGTCATTTTAACAACCGGAGAAAAAGTTTCATCAAATTCTATACCTTTCTTCTGTGTAAATCCTTTGACCACCAACTGGGCCTTGTATCATTTCCTGCGTCCATCTTCCTCTCTGATTCAATACACCCACTTGTTCTACAATGCTCTCTTTCCCTCAGGTAGCTCCACCAGATCCCAAGTCTGGTTCTCCATAAGAGATCTATGCTCTTCATCCATGGTCTGTTCCCACTTATTCCTGGAATCCACCTACACTGCTTCCTCAAAGCACTCTGGCTCTCCACTTTTAGTGAGAAATAAATAATTCAAAGATGGAGTAAATCATTCAAGTTCCCTTCTTACCCTAGAAGACCTTCTCACCTCAAGAGTTTGGGGTTCCTGATGAGTAGGTACCTAAACTAGCTGTGTCAGAACATACTGTACCTGAACCGGCCCCTTGGAAACCTTGTTGTCCACAATGTCCTCTAAAACTGTGTATTATTTCTTTTATTCCTCTTTTTGTTCTTGCAACTGATCTTTATACATGACTTTTTCATTAAAGACAATATCTCTAGACCGAAATATTTTCTTATCTTTAAGACTCCAAACACGGAAACCAAAATCATCTTCACCATATCAAACAAAGGTGCATTACTCAGACTTAGCCTCTAACTTGGTCCTATCATCTTTATCAATGTGAACAAATACCTCACATCCAAATACTCTAAGAAAAGAGTAATTAATTTTCTTATCAGACCAAGCCTCCTCAGGTATACCTCCATCCAAGGCCATAAAGGGTCCTCTATTTATCAGATAAATAGTTGTGCTTACCGCTTCCACCCAAAACATGAGTGGCAGCCACACATGTAACCTCATGCACCTAGAATGCTCCATGATTTTCTTATTCATTCTCTTTAACACTCCATTTTCCTATGGAGTATTTGGAACCGTTCTTTGCTTACAGATCCCATTTACCAAAAATTAATCAATAAATTCATTGCTGTAATATTCCCCTCCATTATCGAACTTGAGACATTTTAGCTTGAGACCTGTTTCATTCTCAACCAAGGCTTTCCATCTTTTGAAAGTTTCAAACACATCAGATTTCTTTCTAATGCAATATACCTAAAATTTTCTAGTTACATCATCAATGAAAGTGGCGTTAATAACATGAACCACCAATAGATTTTACCTTAGTTGGCCCCCATACATCTATATGAACTAACTCCAACTTACCCTCCTTCCTGGTAGGTCCAACCTTCAGGAATCTCACCCACTTCTATTTTCCCATAAAACACAGTCCTCACAGAAGTCCAAATCTAACTCCTTGAATCCAATCAGCCTATCCTTTATAATCTACATTCCCTTATGACTCATATGACTGAGTCTATGGTGCCACAAATTTGCATCTCCATCTACAGCAACTAAATTACAATAATCAGCACCACTGGTTAAATACAAAGTACCAATTTTCTTACGTCTTGTAACCACAAGAGCTCCCTTAGTAACCTTCCAAGAATCCAGTGTGAAACTGACTGTACAACCATCACTTCCTAGTTGTCCCACTGATATCAAGTTCTACCTCCACTTAGGCACATGTTTGACGTCCTTAAGCAGCCATGTGTTCCCATTCTACATTTTCACCTGAACACAGCCTTTCCCTACTATGTTGCATGGTTCATCATCACCAAGATATACATGTCTAAAATATCCTTGAACAAAATTAGTAAAGTAATGTCTATGTGGGGTGGCATGGAAAGACACCCCTGAATCTAACACCCAAGATTCAACAATATTATCTAAAGAAAGAATTAAGGCATCTTGACAAACATCACTTGCTACTAGATTTACCTTATTAGTTTTCTCCTTCTTGTTCTTCTCATCCTGAAGATCCCAACAATCTTTCTTAGCTTGACCAACCTTCCCATAGTGCCAACATTCTAACTTACTCTTGGACTTTGACCTTCTGCGATCATTCAACTTCCAACGGTTACCTTTTCCTCTGTTCTTTTGTTTCCCTCTACTCTCCACCATATAAGAATTTCCAGAAGTAGAAGAATCTCCGGTGCTCTTTGTTCAAATTTCCTCTCTTAGGATCACACCTATTACATCCTCAAACTTCAGCTTTGATTTATTAGAGACTGATTTACTTACACCCATAACCAAGTTGTCCTAGCTATCTGACAAGGAGCACAAAATAAACAAATCCCTCACCTCATCATCAAAGTAAATTTTTACTGAGTTTAACACACTCACAACCGTATTAAATTCATTCAAATGATCAGCAACATAAGCATTCTCAGACATCTTCATATTAAATAAAATTTTCATCAAAAATATTTTATTAGAGGTAGAGGGTTTTTCATATAACTTCCCCAACGCACTCATGAGACCTTCTGTGGTCTTCTCTTGTGATATGTTGAAAGCAACCGAAGATGCAAGGCATAAATGAATTGCCCCAAGTGCCTTTCTATCCAGCAACTCCCAATCCTCATCTGACATGGTTGTAGGTTTCTTTTCTTTTCCAGCCAAAGGAACATGGAGGTCCTTCTGATATAAGTAATCCTCCATTTTCATCTTCCACAAACCAGAGTTCTCCATTAAACTTCTCAACCCTCGATCTACCCTCATCTGCCACAGCTCCCACTCAAGCCAATAACCCTTCATGTGATTCAACACTTCAGCAAACACATCCAAATCTCTGATACCGGTTGTTAGGAATTAACAGGATCTAATGCGGAATAATTCCTCGGAATCGAAATAATAAGAAGTATGAATAGAATTACAGAAATAAAATATGCACAACACGAAGACAATATTTAACGTGGTTCACCCAATGTGGGCTACATCCACCAAGAAAACTTGCTTATATTTTATTATAAGCTAACAGTCTTCACAATTACAATAATATGATCTTGTTTGGAGCTACGCTCAACAAACCCTCCCAAATTCACACTTGAATTCACACACACACTATTCAACTTCACAAAACACAGTGATATATATCCTTTTGTATGTCCATCTATTTGTAAGTACATCAATAGGTAGCCGAAGAGGTGGTTTTACAAAACAATGGAAACCAAAAAGCCAACAACCCATAACGGTTACTGATTACCCATGCGTTAATAAACCACCCCTGAATATTTGCTTTAGGGTTTTTCCCCTGAGCCCCCATCAGGGGGCCTTCACCCCTCCAAACCCCCTTGACCCGCTCATCGGTGAGTGGGACTATCGTAAAAATATCTGAGTGTAACACATGGAAGGTATAGGAAACTCTTACATGAAAACAGGCTCCACAAACATAACAGGGGAAAGGCAACACTCTCCACCCAACCAATACATCCAATGAAAGGATAAGACATCCTTATTCATTGGACCTCAATCCCCAACAACAATGTAATAAGAAATGTGTTTCAAGTCATGGCAATAAAAGGCTTCCATATCAACATGCAATCTTTCAACATGCACATTTCAAATTAAAAACACAATCCAAAACAAAACAAAAATTTTACATCCACATGAAAGACATAACACAAAACTCAGACTTCATCATGCAAGCCAGAGGAGCAAAAAAGTAAAGGGGATGCTACTTAAGCCTCCCCAAGGGGAAATGGGTATCACAACCAGAGAACAAACCACCAAAATACTTATCATTCAAATCCCTGACATACCCTTATGCCTCCCCCAAGTACCCCTTACTCCTCACATTTCCTTATGCCTGCCCAACCTCTTATGGTAACCCATAGCAAGTAAAGAAATGTAAGCTATTTATTTTTACCAGGTGGAAACCAAAAGCCAAGTCCCTCCACACTTATACCTCCCCAAAAAACTTATGCCTCCCTCAAGAGTACCCCATAGTCTTCTTGTACACCATCCCTAAGCCATCTACCCAATATCCCACAACCAATAACAAACATACAAGCATTTACATATTCATAAAAGGGAAAATAAGAGCATTTCCAAGAACCAATTTCTTACCTCTCCATGATGGAGTTTGTTCCAAGTTCAAAATAGCCAGCTCCTTCTAATGCAAGAAATCCAAAAATCAACCCAGCACAGGTACCCAACAAACTTACCAACTTCTCTAAAAGTAAGATCTCCCCAAAACCAAAAGGAATTCTCCTAAAATGAAGTGATAAAAGTGAAGCAACCCAAAAACAAGATAAAGAATTTTAATTTATAGAAGATGGAAGAGAAGAGGATGAGGTGGATCCATGTAGTATGCCACTTCACACATCCTCAACTCCAACACATAAGTCAACTTCATTCTCCAATGCATAATAATTAGGTGGGTGAATAATATGACAGATTTACTTACACACTCAAACAAGCGCATACCCCATAAGGATTGAAATTAAATTATGTCAAAAAAGTGCAATTAAAACATTCAACTTGACTTGAAAAAATGCATTAAAAAGGTGTAAATGTAACCCTCCAACAATAGGCAAGGTTGGTATGTAAATTGAAGAGGTATGGGACAAGTTTAACTTGTCCCAGAAGCCTCCAAAATCAGTCTCCAAGGAAAAATTCAAATTTCCAAGAAGGTGGAATGTTTCACACTCAAAATTTAACTTACACATCACTTACATATTACTTACACATTACTTACTCATTCTTACAACACTTTCAATCATAACCAACAACAATATTAATTACACTCTCATGATATCTTGTAATTAAATAACTTAACAAAATTATCATTCACAATATTAACACCACATTAAATAAATAAAGAAAGGGTAAGTGCACCACATAAAACACATGCAAAAATTAAACAAAAGGACAAAATTAAATAAAAACATAAAATCCCTTGGTTCCATTTAAAGGTGATTCCCCCCATGGGAATGCCTAACAAAATCAAACACACATAAACGAATATAGTTGCCATAGTGACCTTGTGGAAATCATCTAGAATTCCAAAGAGTTTGGTCTCCAATCCCCCGATGTTTGTTGTGATATTTTTAACCTGGAAAAATACAAATACATCCTTCAACCTTGTGGCCATATCAGAACATCCAAATGAATATAAATATAATTTCAAGATCATCAATATATATGTGAATCACAACAATTATCACGACAATCAAAAATATCACTCACAATTTAATTCACAACTATATCATCATTAATTTTAATCTAATTTTCATTTTCTAGGTCTAATCAAAATATTCAATTATTACAATTCCAAACAACTATCATAATATAACCATGTCAAATAGTATATCAACCTCAATATATAAAAGTGTCTCTAATAATCATCACGCATCATATAAGAATCAAAGTTAACAATAATCCATGATCAGATATCTAACATCATACTAAATCAAAACTATAATAATGTCCATGAAATAGTCAACAGTGTCATGATCAGTATCAAAAGGTGTCAAAGGGAAGTGGGCACTACAAAATTTGATGTATTCTTAAACCTCTTCCTCTTCATATGAGATTACTATCTATATTTGATTTTTCTTCTAGGTATGTTAAGTACCCTTCACTCGGGTTATGAAAACCTGGCTTTAATGAACAACCACTAGATTGAACCCAATCTAGGTTGATTATAACATTATGGGTACTTAGTCACGCTTTCGAGTTATGGCGAAATTTTTTGTAATGTTAAATGTTTCCTTTGGTGTTTCCCAACCACGGTGAGGTGTGGTTGTCAAGGTTTGTTGGACCTCGATGTTATCCTTTCTTGGACTAGGTAGGTGGCCGCTTTGATATCCAATCAATCCTGTGAGTTTATAAAGCTTTACGTGTGGTTGACTGCAGTGGTTTCAATTATGTATGAAGGTGGGGAGGTATTGTGGTTAAGGTACCCGATTTCTTAGTATTTTTGCACCTTGGTTATTCCATTATAATTGATTAGAATAATAGACATTTACCCAAGTTCCTGATGATCATCGGTATAGGCCTAGATGTTTAAGTTTTTCCTTAAGGGGCACTTTGACCGTCCCTTATCAACTTTGTACTACAAGTTAATTCTTGGGACCTAGATTTTAAGTTACATATGAGCAATTATAGATAGTACTCTTTTATTATTAAAATACCTTGGCCTAGTTTTATTGTGTGGTGACTATTAGTGGTGTACATAATTTTTCATCTTGATGTTTTTGTTAGAAATTGAGAATATATTTTATTGACAATTGGACGATTCATTTATAGTGAAATCTGGTTGACTTATCATAGAAATATTAAGATCATTAGAGACATTTGGGTGGTAATTATATTTATAAATGTGTTGTTCATGTTATGATGGAAACTATTGTTGAGATAATGTATTTTTATTAAAAGAGTGCTATGATTATGGTAATGAGGGTTGTTTCAAAAAGGAACTTGTGATGGGAAGGAGTGATCCACTTGTTTTTTTAAACTAAAACTATAGACTTATAGGGAAGGTTTGGAAATCCCTAGTGTGGTAAGACTTGGGTTGATGTTTAAAATGTTAACTTGTATGACAAAACCCTCTTTTACTCTCGCTTGTCGTTACTTTCCAAAAGGGACTGTGGCCTCTTCGTTTGTGAAATTCCTTGGAGTCAATGAACGAAAATAGTATTATCTGCTTTCCCTTGTTAAACAATGTTGAGTGGTGGTCATGTATTATTTTTCCATTATTTAACCTATATGATTACATTATTAAAATTTTAATACACCTAAACTTTCGTGTTAACATTGAAATTTGTGCTTCCTCCTGGATTAATTGTTATTTTTTGTCATTTCTAAAAATGAGTATCGTAGCTTGTCCTTTTGGTACCGTTGTTTATGAATGTAGATTGTTGGTTTGAATATCAATTCTCAATATTTTAACCTAATTGTTTATTCGATGGAAATCCCGTTACACTAGATTGTTGTTTCTAACTTATCAGGCCATTGGCCCCTTCTCAAATGATTGTCTAATTTTTGGTGCTTTGAGACAATGTTCATAACTAAAGTATAAGGCTTTCTTTTTAGATTGGAATCGTGGAAATTTTAATTATCTCAAGGGGTTGTTAGTATTTAGAGCTTCGAGCCAATTCTTGGAATATAATATTTTCCTTTCTTGATATTATTAGATATTAGCTTATTGTTGCTTTGTGTAGTCTTATCTTGCTTAGTTCTCAAGAAATGAATCAGGTTAATAAATTTTGCAGATGGATTATGCAAGTACATGAGGGAAAGAATTGCAGAATATTACATCAAACTTTGTTGTGAAGTTATTTTTCACAAATAATTTTTGTTGTAAAACTTTGGAATGGGTTATGTGGGGATTTTAGAAGAAAACCAGTACCTTAGTATTTTGTGTTGTGGAGTAATGTTGTCATGGCTATTGAAACTTTGGATTTTTTTGTTATCGTGGAAAATATAAAAGTTGAGTAACGCATGGATATGGGTGATTCTAATGTATTATAGAAACACTAAGAATATTAGTATGGTGTGACCAATGTTATTACTCTCTTGTTCCCTAGTCATGGTCCCAAAGAGTTGGTTTGTCCCTTTGGGTCATGTGTCGTATTGGAAAAAATTGATGTAACTATGTATTGTTTGTACAAATGCATAACGTTAAAATTTTCTCTTGAGATAAAATTTTGTGTGGTAAACCCTTCTAAGACATAGGAACAATATAATTCTATGCATAATAAAATAGTTTTATAATCCTTATCAAAGTTATAAAATTTAAAATAACATATTTATATAAGAATAAATAAATGTAGATGTGAGCTTCTTGATAACTTTTGGGTCCATAGGTGATTAATGAGGAAACTAGCTTTTGTAATAAAAATATTTTTACCTTGTTTTTGTGCAAGCTAAACTAATCAACATTATCCTTTTATGGTGAATTCTTAAATTACTTATGGTGAAATCAATGATTAGTTTTCGGAAGATATTAAGGTTATATAAGTAGGAGAGAAATTGATTAAGAAACCCTTCAATATATCTCAATCGTTTGAAATGTAAATTGTTTTCCTTTGTCAAACATAATCAAGCAAAGTCTAACTGAAACTCTTAACAAATATTGATGAATTTCTTAGCCTCAATAAAATATTGGTTGATAACCAATGAGACCTTGAAGCTGAATTCTCTTAACCTGTTTCCCTTAATCCTTGCCTTGGTTCTTTGTAATCTTTCTTAAGTAATGTTAAAAAATTTATCCTTGCACAAATGATATTAATGTTTCGAACCTAAAATGGTACCTTCCCTCAATCAGATCTTGTGCTTATCACCTATGCAATAGAGGTGTGGAACAAGTGTTTGTGGCTTGATTAAGATTAATTAACCTTGTGATAAATGGAAAAAATTCTTAAATCAACGAATTAAGCAAGTTATTGACATATTATAGAATGATTATCCTTCAAACAACTTGATCTTAAGGTAATTATTCAATACTATACAAGAAAGAAGTTCACCTTTATAAGAAGAATTACGTGAATCAAAACATGAATCTTCTAGATTATAGTCAAAATTTGAAAGATGTTTTTAGCAGATAAATAACCTTCAAAGATTTTAATCTATGGGATGTGCTTAATTGTAACTATGTACTGTGGATGGAATTTTACGTTGTTCATTGTCAAAGAGAAAAGTGAATGTTTGTGATGGGTGTTGTATGATTCTGTGTTTCCTATGTCGTCTATGTTGTGTCTAGCTTGTTCGGAGTTGGCAGTAGCCCTTTCTGGTCACCGTTGTCATCATGTACTCTCCAAATAAGGAAAATAAAGTTATCCAATTTTTGCAATGTTTTATTTGTGTGTTTTCTAAGTAGGCATTACACTTGGTATCAAAGTGGAGGTTCATGCTCTTGAACCTCTGGGAAACATTGGAGTTGTAATCATGTTACCTGATGATGTTGCATGTGGGTGGTGGATATTGGAAGAGTAATGTGATATAAGTGTGATGTGAACTATGTCGTAATTATGATATTGTGAGCACACATGTTGTGTATGTTACTTAGTGCCTAACTGTTGGCATGTTGATATGTTGGAGATGAGATTATTCTTCCTCCTTTTCAAGAATTCGATGAGAATTTGAGTGTGAAACACTCTCTTTCTATGTGTGTAGAAGATATGTGATTGTTGATTTCGGAGTGTTGGATCCTTTTGGCATTTGTGATGTGTGGGTGTGATGATATGTTGTATGACCAGGTTGGTTGTAGTGAAGTCAATTTCTTAATGATGTCATTATCATTTGTGTAGAAATGTGTGTATTTTCATGTTATATGGTAGCTGACTATATGTTGTAACTGTGCTCATCATAATTGTAGTTCATGTAACATGTAATGATTTATGTCATGATTTAGGGAAATATGGTAGGTATATGATCCCTATCGTAAAGTGATTGTACTTTGGGTGCAACATGTGGTGTGTTGTAAACCGTGAATGATATGTATGTGATTTACCTTATTTATGTACCATGTGAAGGCACTATGTTAATGTGCATGAAGTACCATTGTGTAGTATTGTGCATACGTGTTATGTTGTGAACCTTACGCTAGCCGACCCTGAAAGAAATTTGTAAAATTCTATGTTGGGAGTGAGGAATCATGTACCATGGACCAGTAACTCGAGCTGACCTTCAGTTCCATGTACGTATGCTTCTTTTCTCTCTCCCTATGTGGTTGTTGTATGGATGCAACCTAAGTGTAGTTATGACTATGTTTAGCCTTGTCGAAATGGTGGCGGGATGATTTAGATAGAGATGATGAGAGTTGTACTATTGATATGTTATTTTAAAAGCTAAGACTCGATGTTCCAAGTTCCTAAAACTCATTGAGTACCCCATTGGTGTCCAGATAAGGCCACATAGTCATCGTAATGTGCTATTCTTATATATGTATTTTATTTGTAAATTGAACTTTTTATTTTATTTCTGTAAGGACCAGCACTTTTCTTGATTAACATGTTTTATATTTGGGCATGTCCTTGGTTTGTGATACTAATATGTGGATTATTGCAATAATTATGGATCTTTGGCCATTTTCTTTTCTTGGATTTGGATCTTCTTTTAAAATTTTAAAATTTTACCACCTTGCCGAAGGCTTGTATTTTTGCCACATGGCATTTGAATCGGACTGAGATATGCTGGTTCCATTATTGTAATGTTTGTAATAGGGTCATGGGATACACCATTGAATGGTTGGACCAATGGAACCAATTTTTTGTATGGAGGTACGCCCAAAAGAGTTACACGTGATTAGTGGGTTGTCGAACCATGAGTTATTATGTCACTTGTGTTAGGGGTGTCTGGACTCTATGTGCCTAGGGCCATAGGGGAACCGACCTATTTGGGGAGCGAAAAAGAATATTTATTTATTTATTACTACTTGAGGGAGGAATAAGATATTGAGGGAGGCATAGGAGATTTGTGTGTATGATTGATGCTTCGGGAGGTATGTTTTTTTGTTGTGATGTCTTGGGAGTGGTGCTATGATGTACATTTGTTACTCATGGTAGTTAGATATTTTTTGTGATGTTGTGGATATGGATTTGATGCCTTTGTTTACATGACGCACCTATAGCTATTATTTTGAGTTATGTGAAATCTTCATATGTGGAATTGTGGATATTTTTGGTTGCTATAGTACACTTTTGTTCGAGTATTGTATGTCAGTCATAGATGTGTGACTCTTACTATGTTATGTGCACCATGCATGTTCTCTTCCATGATTTGGTTAAGCTCTTATGGTGTGGTACGTCATGAAATTATGTAAAAAAATTAATTATGCTTGTGAATCATTAGTGTTGTGTACGAATCTAGTAAGGTGTTGTGATAGCAGTTCGTATTGGGCACACACAAGAAGGAGTAAACTAAAAAACTTCAACAATAAAATTTTAAAGAACTTAAATTAGGAATAATGTAAATGAAAATATAACTAATGAAATAGTGAATAAGACGGAACTGCCAATCTTCACAGAACTATGAAAGTTGAATAATCTGCCAAAATTTCTAAGGCAACCCCGTGGCCATGGCTTAGCAACTAAAATTTAAACCTTAGGGTGTACTTTCATCTTTATCTATTCCTTGATGCTTACTGCCTTGCCTTCCTTCACTGTTATGTCACACCGAGGACGATGCTTTCTTAAGGGGAGGAGAATTTAATGCCTTGGCATGTATTTAGCAAGTAAGTTATGAATTTATTTATTCCCCCACTAACCATTTTCATTAACTCCCTACTAGGTGCACTTATTTTATCCTCCTTGTATTGGATTCCATGTTTTTTCCTTTATTTTTACTAGCAAGTGGGTGTGTGGGGTTGTTGGCCACCTGTTTCATCTAATGTTTTAATTATGCAGGCTTCGAGCTCATGTTTTATGAGTATGAAACACCTTTTCTATTGTTTGCCACATGTTTTGGTGCAATGGCCCCCTTTTTTCTTCGCCCTGGCTCCTTTTTGTAGCCTGAAATCATTCCTCCCAGTGTTGGGTACGTGATTGCTGGCAATGGCCTTTTGAATAGTCCATTTTTATAGGTTCCTGTGTGCTTATCCTACAATAATGATGCTCCCCTTGAGATCGCATCCCCTTGAGGAGTTTTGTCAAGAACTGACCTACCTTGTCTTTACTTACACATTTTGAATTTATGGCCTCTTAGCTCTTGCGACTATAGCTGACAAAAAAAATGCTTTCCTTTGTGCTTCGATGGGTGCCTTTGTTTCACTTTTCCTTTCCTTTCCTAAGAATTTTAATTGACGATGAGTTTAACTTTCTATTGTGTGCTCATGCAAGGCCCTTCCCTTTTGCAAAAGACACATCCTTCAATATCACAAATATTGGAGCCCCTTGGCCAATAAACTTTGAAAACTATAGGTCAAAAGGTCAAATCTCCAGCAGTTCCTTGATGTGGATGTTTATGTGGATTTTCTATTCCATGCTCCACTAGCGGTGAAGGGATTTGTCAACAGGGTGGAGGGATTGCTTTACACACTTACCGATTTGGTTGTTGCTACAGATCCTGTCAACACCATTAAGAAGCATAACGGTGACTGGATTTCAAGTATTACTAATTAACTCAAAGTTTCCTTAAAGGTTCTAAAGTATGGACTTCAAGACGTGCATATTCCTTATGCATACATATTTGAAATTATTCTTATTAATATTCTTATAAAAGCAACAGAATTTTCCTTTAATGAAACAATAGGTTGAGTCAATAATGGTCATTTAGAATCTGTTGGCCAAAATAAAAGCTATTTAGCTGAAGTATATTGGGAATCAGTCATGGCAGTCCTTGAGACCTCTATTCTTTCAGGTAGATGTCACTTATGAAATAGATCTCCCTACTTGTACTAAACATGGATGGGGATGGTGTTTTAGCACCCAACAAGTATAGGAATTATATTTAACCTCAGGTTTATTACTGTAGGCTTGAGAGGTGTTGTGGCGACTTGTAGAAGCTAGAGAAATAGACAAGATAACTATACCCTTTGTAAAAATTGCTAAAATTTAAAAATATTGTGAAATAGAACTTTATTTTCCCCGAAGTTGGTTTGTCTATGCTACCTTTGTGGTGGGTTTGTTTTCCTTGCAAGAAGCATCCCCTGGTGATCTTCTTGTTTTGGCTTTAATTGTTGTCATTGGTACTACTCAATAGCACTAGATATATTTTATTTCTTCCTCCTACATTGGTTGTTAAAGTGTTTTCATGATAAATTCAATGACGTGCTATATTCACTTATTGCATATATGTGTTTGAGTAACAAGATTATTAAGTTGGTTATTATCTAGTACATATTCTGGTGAAAGAAAACACGAAGTATACATAAACCTTTTCCTCTTCATATGAGATTACTAACTAGATTTTATTTTTACTTTGGGTATGTTCAGCACTAATCACATAGGTTCATGAAAACCTATCTGTTAACGGCCAACCAATAGATTGAACCCTATCCGGGCTGATACAGTGAAATTCCTAGTTTGAATCAGTCATAGGTTGATGTTTAAAATTTTAACTTGTATGACGAAAACCTCTTTTACTCTCGCTTTTCTTAGGCAGATGTACCAAACTTGTGACAATGGATCTCACTACTTGAATGATTGTGAAATTCCATGGAGTCAATGGCCGAAACTGGTGTTATTAGCTTTCCCTTGTTAAACAATGTTGAGTGGAGGTCATGTATTAGTTTAACCATTAGGGTTAACCTATATGATTGTAGGCTTGAGAGGTGTTTAGGTGACTTGTAGAAGCTAGAGAAACAGACAAGATAACTCTTGAACCCTTGTGCTTCCTCATTGCTAAAATGTTAAAAATATTGTGAAATAGAACTATGTTTTCCTTGAAGTTGGTTTGTCTATGCATAGCCTTTGTGCTTTGGGTTGTTTTTACCTTGTAAGAAACCTCCCCTATCCCCCTGTAATCTTCTTGTTTTGGCTTTAATAATTGTAATTGGTATCAGTGAATAGCATAGATATATTTTCTTTCTTCCTCCTACGTTGGATGCTGTGTTATTCATGATAAAGGAAATGACCTCGTACCATCACTAATTGCATTTCTATGTTTGAGTAACAAGGTTATTAAGCTGGATATTATATAGTAAATGTTTTGGTGAAAGAAAACGTGAGGTATCCTTAAACCTCTTCCTCTTCATATGAGATTACTATTTAGATTGTGATTGGATTTCTTCTGGGTATGTTGTGCACTGTTCACGCATGTTATGTAAACCTATCTTTAATGAAAAACCACTAGATTGAACCCGATCCGGGTTGATAAATTGAAATCCCTAGTGTGGTAAGTACTTGGGTTGATGTTTAAAATGTTAACTTGTTTGACGGAAACCTCGTTTACTCTCGCTTGTCATTACTTACAAAAAAGGACAGTGGCCTCTTCTTGAATGATTGTGAAAATTCCTTGGAGTCAATGGCCAAAAATAGTATTATCTGTTTTCCCTTGTTAAACAATGTCCTGATTGGTGAGTCGTTCACTAGTTTTCCATTATTTAACCTATATGATTATATGATTAATATTTTAATACACTTAACCTTTCGTGTTAACCTTGAAATTTGTGCTTCCTCCTGGATTAATTAGCTTCTTTGTTGGTCATTTCTAGAAATTTGTATCATAGCTTATGCTTTTGGTAACTTTTTTTATGAATTTAGATTGTTGGTTTGAATATCAGTTCTCGATCTTTTAACCTAATTGTTTATTCGATGGAAATCCTGTTACACTAGAGTGTTGTTTCTAACTTATCAGGCCATTGGCCCCTTCTCAAATGATTATCTAAAAATTTGTTTCTTTACAACATTGTTCATAACTAAAGTATAAGGATTTAATTTTAGATTGGCATGGTGGAAATTTTAATTATTGTAAGGGGTTGTTATTATTTAGAGCTTCGAGCCAATTTGTTGGAATAGAATATTTTCCCTTCTTGATATTGTTAGATATTAGCTTGTTATTGCTTTGTGTAGTATTATCTTGCTCAGTTCTCACAGAACTGACTCAGGTTAATAATTGTTGCAGATGTCTTATGCGAGTAGTTGTCTGGGAAAAATTTGTAGAATATTGCATCAAACTTTGTTGTAAAGTTATTTTTTTCGAATACATTTTGTTGTAAAACTCTAGAATGGGTTATGTGGGGATTTTAGAAGAAAACTACTGCCTTAGTATTATGTGTTGTGGAGTAATGTGTCATGGCTATTCAAAATTTGGCTTTTTGTGTTAATCATGGAAAATATAAAAGTTGATTACCGCATGGTTATGGGTGATTCTAATGTATTATACAAACTATAAGAATAGTAGTGTGGCATGTGGCATGACCAATGTTATTACTCTCTTGTTCCCTAGTCATGGTCCTGTAGAGTTGGTTTGTCCCTTTGAGTTATGTGTCATATTGGAAACAATTGATGTAACAATGTATTTTTTTCATAAACAAATAATGGTAAACTGTTTCTCTTGAGATAAAATGTTGTGTGGTAAACCCTTCTAAGACATAACAACAATGTAATTCTATGTATAATAAAATAGATGGATGATGCCTATAAAATTTATAAAAGTTAAAATAACATTTTTATAAATGAACAAATTAATGTATATTTTAGCTTCTTGTTAACATTTGGGTCCATAGGTGATCAGTGAGGAAACTAGCTTTTATAATAACCATATATTTACCTTGTTTTTTTTGCAATATAAACTAATCAAGATTATCCTTTTATGGTGAATTCTTAAATGATCTTATGGTGAAATCAATGATTAGTTTTCGAGAGATAATAAGGTTATATAAGTAGGAGGGGAATTGATTAATAAACCCTTCAATATCTCTCAATCGTTTGAAATGTAAATTTTGTGTCGTTTGTTAAACTTAATCAAGCTAAGTCTAAATGAAACTCTTAATCAATATTGATGAATTCTTAGCCTCAATAAAAGATTGGTTAATAACCAATCATACCCTGAAGATGAATTCTCTTGACCTTTTTCCCTTAATCCTTGCCTTGGTTCTTTGTAATTTTTCTTAATTAATGTTAAACTTTTGATCCTTGCACAAAGAATATTAATGTTTTGAAGCTTGAGCTTATCACCTTTGCAATAGAGGTGTGGAACAAGTGTCAGTGGCTTGAATATTAATTAACCCTGTGAGAAATGGAAAATGTTCTTAAATCAACGAATTAAGCAAGTTATTGACATATTATATAATGATTCTCCTTCATAAAACTGGATGTTAAGATAATTAGTCCATAGTATACATGAAATAAGTTCACCTTTATAAGAATAATTGCGTGAATCAAAACATGAATCTTCTAGATCATAGTCAAATTTTGAAAGATGTTTTTAGTATATAAAAAACCTTTAAAGATTTTACTCTGTGGGATGTCCTTAATTGTAACTGTGTATTGTGGATGGAATTTTACGTTATGCCTTGTCGAACAGAAAAGTAAACTATTTGTGATGGTGATGGCTATTGTATGATTTCCTATTGCCTATGTGGTTTATGTTGTGTCTAGCTTGTTGGGAGTTGGCAGTATCCATTTCTAGTCACTTGTGTCATCATGTACTCTCCAAGTAAGGATAAAATAAAGTTATCCGAGTTTTCCAGTGTTGGATTTGTGTGTGTTTTAAGTGGTCCTTACACTTGGTATCAGAGCAAAAGTTCATGCTCTCGAACCTCTAGGATAGACTAGAGTTGTGATGGTGTTACTTGATGACGTTACATGTGGGTGGTGGATATTGGAAGAGTAATGTGATATAAGCGTGATGTGAACTATGTCATAATTGTGATATTATAAGTGCACATGTTATGTATGTCACTTAGTGCATAATGGTTACCATGTTGATATGTTGGAGATGAGAGTATTATTCGTCCTTTTCAAGAATTCTATGAAAAATTGAGTGTTAAATATTGTCTTGCTATGTGTGTGGAAGATATGTGATTGTTGATTTCAGAGTGTTGGATCCTTTTTGCATTTGTGATGTGTGGGCCTGATGATATGTTGTATGACAAAGTTGGTTGTAGTGAATTGGATTTATTAATGATGTCATTATCATTTGTGTATAAATGTGTGCATTTCCATGTTATATGGCAGTTGACTGTATGTTGTAATTTTTCTCATCATAATTGTAATTCATGTAACATGTAATGATTAATGTCATGATTTAGGGAAATATGGTGGGTATATGATCCATATCATACATTGATTTCACTTTGGGTGAAGCATGTGGTGATGTGGTGTGTTGTAAATCATGAATGTTATGTGTGTGATTTACCCTATTTGTGTACCATGCAAAGGCACTATGTTAATGCGCATAAAGTATGATTGTGTAGTATTTTACATATGTGTTATGTTGTGAACCTTACGCTAACCGACCCTGAAGGAAATCGGTAAAAGTGTATGTTGGGAGTGAGGAATTGTGTACCATGGGCCAGTAACTTTACCTGAACTTTTGTTCTATAGATGATGACCTGTTAAATAGTTTCTAGGTTAAATAGTTTCCCTCTTGTGAATTAACATTCAATCCACATTTAATATCCCTTATCCTAAGTTACCTTTTTTCAGTTAAAATATTTTCCTTAATGTCTATTGAATTATACATTGAAACCTACTAGAAGGGTTACATATTTTTCTTAATACACTTGAGCCCTAAGTTGCCCCCGTTCACCCATTTACACATATGTTTGATTTATTAAAAATGAATTACAACCATAATATGAATATTCTCACTTAACATCTGTAGGGTTACTTCTTAACCCTTGGATTTAATCAATGGGGACCACATGATTAGATCTACCCAAAAGAAGTCCTATTCATCTGTAAGGGAGTCTTCTTAAGCATTTCTTACCCGAAGCTCATTAATTTGTGTCTCTTTGGTTTGTAGGTAGAGGGAGTGGATGTCATGGATCAAGGGAAAATCATGGAAGAGTCTTATTGAATCCAATGTGTAAGAAGAATGGGGATTCCATCCATTTAGATTGTCCTTTAGAATAGTTGAATCTTAGATGTAACCATGTATTGTTAGTTTTATATTGACATCTATCCTAGATTTGGTTTGAGATCTATTGTTGACTAGTTATATTTTTTTTTCCATTGGTGGGGAGAAACCCCATCTTATAGATGAAGAGTTCTATGTATTTAAGTCCCTATATGCAGGATGGAGTGTGGGTCCAAAAAAGTGTACATAGCCCTCACATGATGGATCTACATTTAGGTGAAATCCAGATCCATAAGAGCCAATGGTTTGGTCGGAATTACATTTTTTTTTAAACAATCCATGCACAGGTGACTGACGACGGTAACCACAATGCTACCGGTGTCAGTTCAACTATTTTCACCGGTTCCTTTGTTAATGGTAACTCTGTTTAGAATACAGTTTTAAATACATGGGGTAAGAGGTTAATTCCATGAGCAACTTCTTATTCAATTTTAAGAAAGCATAACAGTCTCAGAACAAACTGATAAAAACAAGGGCACAAAAAATGAATGTCAAGTTTGCATAAATGAAATTGGTGCAGTATCTAGTGATAGATGTCAGTCAAAGGAATACTGATGACAATTCAATCATCGACACCCGGTTACTGTCATATGAGTCCATTTTATAATTTTTGACATATCTTCAATATTTTGTGCTTCACATTTATCTAAATGACTTTTCCACAATTATTCATTGAATTTAAGGTTGTTGTCCAAGCCATGAAATCATTTAAGTTGATAACTAAACTTGGAGTTAACATTTTAAAAACCGCAATATGAAATAGTGACTGATGTCGGTACTTAGTACACCAATGCCAGTTAAGACTAACTGATGTTGGTAATTGTGTAGGCCAAAGAACTCTAAAAATGAATATATAAACTAAAATAGACATCAATGGATAAATTTCACTTTAAATATATCAAAACCAAAGGGTGTTTAACTGTTTCAAACCCAGAATAAGGCTATGACAACCTCTTAATTCACATTCTGATCAAAATATTAAGATTTGCAACTTTATTTTCTTTCAAGACAAGGTAAAATTTAAACATGATATCCATTTAATTCATTCCTTTACATAAAACTAATTTTAAGGGAGAGGAAAGACACATTCTTTAATAAACATCCTTCAAATATGACATTACAATTTGTTAAATAAAACTTGTAAAGAAACTTTTCTTTTAAATACAAATCTACTAGTCTTCCACCTTAAGTGGGAATTACAAGAAAAACTCTACAGTAAAGGGTTGGTTTTGACTTCAACAAATGCTCCAAATTCCAAATCTTCAATAAGAAATCCACGATGCCTTTACTTCAATCACAACAATAAAAAATGGGGTAGAGGCAACACTCTCCTACTAAACAATAATCCAATGAGGAGAAGAAGCTATACTCCTCATTGGCCCCCAAGCACCAAACAAAATGCAATAAAGGATGGATCTAACTCATGGAAACAACACAATGCTTCAAAATCACACTATAAATTATCACAACCATATAACACACATTCAACACAAGAATGCAACTTTCATCATACATAAGGCTTGAAATGCAAATCCAATGGAGCAAGGATCTATGGGTAGATCACTTATGCCTCCTGATTTGATTAGGTTCCCACCTTAAAGCCATCCAAAATACAACTCAAAACCCCTACACAAATCTTATGCATCCCCCAATATCCTAATATGTCTCTAACATTCTCTTATGCCTCCCTACAAACTCTTATGTCTCCCTCAAAAGAATCAAGTAGGAAATGCAAGCATTCTCTTATCCAAGGTGTTGTACCAATCCCAACTCCCTCAAAAAACATGAAATAAACTCTTATGACTCCCTACATATAAACTCCCCATAGCCTTCTCCTATAGGCATTCTACCCAAGATCCTGAAAAACATGCAAACCATTCACTGCATACAAATATACACATCTAAAACAAAACAATTAAAACAAGGGTGTAGCTCCTACCTTTTCATGGTAGAACTTGATCAGAGAGTCACACACCAAGATCCTTTAATCTCAATCGAATTTAAAAAAGTTCCAAAAATTCAACAAGCACTCCAAAACTTTCCAACTCCAAAAATACAGGAGCACAAATGAAATGAAGTAACCCCCAAACAAAAAAATAAACTGGTATATATAGAAAAAGGGAAGAGGAGGGTGAGGTGGCTCCATTTAGGATTCCACCTCACTTATCCTCGATTCCACATCAAAAGTCAAACCTGAACCCCAATGCACAATAAATTAGTGGTTGAGAGCAATGACAAACCTCTTACACACACAATCCAAAACCACACCTCTGCTTAAGGACATATTTTAAAACCCTGGTAAGGAAAGTGCAATAAATGTCACTTTTTGTCTTAAAAAACACATAATGGGGTCTATTTTTGACCCCCCAATCTATAGGTAGGGTTGGTATAAGAAATTATGAGGTGTGGGACAAGTTTTTCTTGTCCCATAAGCCTCCAAAATTGGACCTTAAGCCCAAATCCAAAATTCGAAGGAAAGGTAGAGTGTACAACACTCAAAGTCACTTACACTCAATCAAAATCAAAAAATCCAAAATATCAAATACTCTAATACATTACCCCTTTTTTCACATCCCCATATGACTTAATAAAATGATTAAATTACTTAATAAAGGCACATTAATCATCAATGATTAAATAAATAATATTACAAAATAAATCTCATACTCTACAATAAATAAAAGAAAAGGGAAAGTATTGCACACAAATCCCATGGTCATCATTAGAGGTCATCCCCCCCATGGGGGCTCCCTAACAAACTGAAACAAACACAAAAAATTACACAAGTTTCCAGAGTAACCATCATTGTATTCATCCAGTATTCCGTTGTGGTTTGTCTCCAATCCCCCTTTTGATTGATGTGATATAATTACCTACAAAATCACATAATACCTCGTTATCGCATTAAAAAATAAAAACTTCAATATACGCACATAAATCCATAACCATTCTCATATAGCTAAATCATCATTTCAGATAAACAATGTTATCATTTCTCCAAAATTTCAACAACATCTCAATTCTATCTTTGTATTAATATCAACAAGATCATGAGATTAATTCAAATGACAAATCATAGTCTACATGATGAGAATTATGAATGTCAGTAATATACATGCTAACAACATATGATCATCATCAGTATAAAATGTCTTTCTATGTCTCTAAGTATCCACACAAATCATAATATGAATCACAATCCATCAATAGTCACAATATATCTATTATCTAACATAATGCTAAACCAAAATGATACAATAATATACATGCCTATAGTCAACCGTAATAAAAAAAAAATAGTTCGTGTTGAAGAAGAGTGGGCACTACATCCCCCTCCCCTTAGACTCAAATTCCTCCTAGAAGTCACTAAAATAGGTGTGGAAACTAGACTCATAGTAACGTAACATCCTCTCATGTAGCAGCAATATCATCATACCTATCCCAATAGACTCACACCTGATCAATCTCTTGGCCTTAAAGGCTCGGGGTCTTGCGCTCTAAAATACACACGGGCTCCACCATCATCTTCCCTTGCTCCTATGCCTACAATGCAGTCAAATCCAATACATGAGAAGGGTAGGGGATATACCTCCTAAGAACAGATATGTGAAACACATCATGCACATGAGACAATCTTGGTGGCAAGGCTAGATGATAAGCTAAGGGACAGATCCACTGCAAGATCTCAAATGGACCCACAAATCTAGGAGACAAATTAGATCCTTTTCCATAATGGATAAGACTCTTATGAGGTCTAATACGAAGAAACACCTTCATGCCTAACTCATGACTATGGTAAACTCTCCTCTGATCTGCATACTTCTTCTGCCTATCATGTTCCTCCTACAATCTTTGTCTTACCAAAATAGCTTGCTACTCCATGTCCTATAAAAAGGCCAATCCAAGAGATACTCTATACTCCAATCTGCCCCAACTCAACGGTGTCATACACTCTCTTCCATACAATTACTGAAAAGGATGCATGCCAATCAAACTCTAAAAACTATTGTTGTAGGAAAAATCCACCAAATACAAGTAATCCTCTCACCTTGACTGATTATCCATGATGTACATCTGAAGCATGTCCTATAATATCTAATTCATCCACTCTATCTATCTAACTATCTCTAAATGATAGGTTGTGCTAAAGTTGATGTTCATTCTAAAGGCCTGGTGCATGGTACTGCACAAGTGTGATGTGTATAAGGGATCACGGTCACTAATGATCTTCTGCGGAATCCCATGTAGTCTCACAATCTCATCCAGGTACACTCTCACTATTGTACTAGTTGTATAGGTGGTATTCAGTGGAGAAAAATGAGCCACTTTAGTCAATCTATCTACCGTGACCATGATAGAATCATGGTGGTATCTCAACATTTTTATCCCTACTATGCGTTCGATGGAAATGGTGTCCCATTTCCATTCTACGATATCATGTGGGTAAAGAAGGCCAACTGGATGTTGATGGTCAGCCTTCACCCTCTGATAGTCTAAATAGCCAGACATAATCTAAGCTACATCTCTCTGAAGGCCTCTCTAATCGGTAAAGTTTTCTCAAGTTGGCATGCATCTTCTTTACCCCCTGGATGGGCTAAAAAAGGTGCACATCGAGCCTCTTCCAAGATATCCTATATCAAACCTCCATCCCTAGGTACATAGATACGACCAATTTTTTTGAGAATTCCATCTGAATCTAATGGAAGTCCATCAAACTTCCCTTAAAGGGGTCTTTGAGACTTAATCTCTAATCTGGCCGCAAGGTAGAAAATGTCATGAGCTAGCTGTCGCAAAATCCCACTTCACAAATCTGTATCCACTAAAGTAGCCATAACCAAATGTCTCCATTTACTCCAAGCATAGGAAACCACATTCCCTTTCCCCTTCACGTTCTCTATCTCCATGTAGTACTCACATAAAAACTCTATCCAATGCCTCTAACAAGTGTTGAGATTGGGTTACGTGAAGAGGTGACGTAAGCTCAAATGGTCTATCCTGAGAATAAACCTTTTGCCAAAAAGGAAATGTCTCCATCGAACCAAAGCATGCACAAATATTGTAAGCTCAAGGTCATGAGTCAGATAATTGAGCTCATGATATTTGAGTTTGCAAGACTCAAAGGTAACCACATGGCCCTCTTGCATCAATACCCCACCTAATCTTACCAAAGAAGCATTCATACACACAAAAAATCCCTCTAAGGGTCGAGCACAACAAAAATAGGTGCTGATGTAAGGAATCCCTTCAGTGTACTAAAGGCCTTCTCAGATCCATCGAACCAAAAAAATTCTTCCCTTTTCACTGGAGGGAAGTGATGGGTGTGCAATAGGAGAATTTTTCTAAAAAAATCTCCTGTAGTAACTTTCCAACCCCGTGAAACTGCACACCTTGGTCACACTAGTTGGTGTGGGCCAATCCATAATAGATTAAACCTTGGAAGTATCGATAAAAATACCTTCCCAACAAATGATGTGACCTAAGTAGTGTACCTCTGACTGAAAGAATGCACACATTTCCAGGTTCCCGTAAAGTTGTTTGTTGTGAAGACACTACAAAACTTCGCAAAGGTGCTCCTCACACGTTCATGATTAAATCAAAATGTCATTAAGAAATATGAACAAAAATAGATATAAAAATGTATGGAATACCCCATTCAACAAAATCATGAATATTGTGACGGTATTTGTTAGACCAAAAGTTACTATTGTGAACTCGTAGTGATCATATCTCATACGGACGGTTATCTTGTGAATATTTTCCTCCAGGATCCTCAGCTAATGGTATCCAGACTTAAGATCTATCTTAGAAAATATTGTGTCAAGCTTCATCTGATCAAACAAATAATCAATATGTGGAAAGGGGGGTAACGATTCTTGAACGTTACTTTGTCCAGCTGACGATAATCAATACGCAATCACAACGACCCATCTTTCTTCTTCACAAAAATTACCGGTGTATCCCAAGAGGATACACTCGAAAGGTTCAAGCCTTTCTCTAGAAGGCCTTGTAGCTACAAGTTGATCTCATAGAGCTCAGGGGTAGTCATCCTATAAGGCACTTGTGAGATAGGAGCTGTTCCTAGAACCAAATCAATGTGAAAATATATCTCACGTGGGGGAGGTAACCCCGACACCTCCCCTAGAAAGACATCAGAAAACTCCATCAGGATATGATGATCATCAAGTGATGACCTGATAGACTCATCATCTCAGTTTTCACTAACCATGACAACATATAACTAGTAACCTCTTCATTCACACCACTTAAGCTGCATAGTGGATATGGTGTGAATAGAGGTGGGTATCTTGAAACCAACTATCATTGTCTTCACTTCTAGATCATCTGCACATGATATTCCCTTACTTTAACAATTAACGTTAACCCTTTGTGTAGATAACCAATCCATGCCCAAAATAATCCCATAGGAACCTAAAGGAACGATTACAAAGATCCAAGGTCATGGAAAATGGTCATTGGTCAACTATGCACTCCTTGACTAAGGATTCCACTATGAGCTTAGCTTCAAAAGCCATATCCACATCGATAATATGAATCTATCTAACTTCCACCATCCTGCACCACTCTACTACAAATGGGGGAAATAAAAGAATCTAAGGAGCCTGAATAAAATAAAATAGGAATAGAAATAAAATTAATGCTACCTATTGTCTCAATCACCGTGCTCTGGTCCTCTGCGTAATAGTGCTTGACCTCCGCATATACCCTATGGCTCCTAGCCATATAACCTATTGTAGGCTCTGAAACTGGCACCTTACCCTTGTTGTTAGGGGTTCTAAGGGAACTCTCTCAAATGATGCCAAACTACTCCACTACCATAATAACTACTGGGTCCCCTCCGATGTGAATCAGATCCTTCAGGTACTCTAGTGGTCTATGTCCTGGACTACAGATGATCTAGCTATGGACTATGAGCTCCTACTAACTAAGCTCTAGATGGTTCCTGAGTCCTGACTGGTCCCCTAGGAAGATGCCCCATACTATGTCCCCTCAAAGCATCAAATATCTATAGAGGCCTAAATGGAGGTCTAGTATGTTGTTGGTGGTGGTGAGTTGGTTGTTGTTGTGGTCTGAATGTAGAATGTGTAGAACCATGTCCTTCACAAGAAGGAGGAGATTACCCCATCGATCTGATATCCCGCATTCGCTATATATAACTCTACACTCTATCTCTATCCTACCACATCTTTCCCCTGGTCTGTTTCGTAATGTAAGCCTTCTGAAAATCCTATGCTATTGTCTGCAGATAACGAATGCGTATTGCCCCTCTTATGTCTAGGTTTAGGACCTTGATGAACTTGTGGATCCTCACTTCCTTGTCTTTCTTGTATTCCACATACTCAAGTAGGTCTAGGAAGTGACTCTCATACTTTTCCAATGTCATGCATTCATGATGTAGGTTGTGGAACTCATCTATCCTTTGATCAATGAACCTCCTAGAAAAGTATCTACTCCTGAATCACTCCTCGAAGAGATCCCAAGTGAATTTCTTAGAATCCACATGGAGCTTCCGCTCCTTAGTCCTCCACCAAACCCAGATATGTCTCTTAGAAGGTGGATGAAAACTATTGGTGTAGAATCACAACACCCCCAAATGGCCTCAGATTTGAGTGGGGCATTCGGTATAATCCTACATAACATTGGACCATCCCTCAAGTTGTGGGAATTGTGAAGTTGATATGGTCCTTCAAAGAAGGACAACTTCCTCTTCCTAATTCTAATGCTAAAATACTTCTAAGGAAGGAAATGTGACTATCTACTCCTAATCTAACAATTCTAAGGAGACAAGGAGAGAGAGAGCATACAAATACAAAAAATCCTACACTACAGAGGTGATAACACTAAGAAAAGGGGTTGCTGATAACAAATCCAACTGCATGATTTAGAGAGAGGTAAGCAATGGATAGGATGGACAATATGCATCACAGACCAAAGATAAATTTCACACAGAACACCATTTCAAACCCCTTAAACACAACTCCCAAAACATGTAATAGACATCATAAGTATGAAAAATGTACCCTGTAATGATGAGAGAAAAGAAGAGATAATAGAATAATGAAGGATGGACAAAATGCATCATAAAACATATTTTATTGCTCCATGATTTAACACACTACATCACTAGTGGGCAAGAGGAATGAAAAATCCATTACAAAGCAAATATAGGAGGCTTAAGCTCCACTTTCAACCCTAGGAAAGAAGGAAACATGGGGCAGGATAGGAAAAATGACCAACCTTTAGAAAAATGCCCCTCCTTTACAATATATAGGAAGAATGATAGGAAAAGGAGAGAATAATTTGAATCCTGCTTCAACCACCCCAAGATTGCATTGAATTCACCTACTCCAACCACCCCAAAATGCATTGAAATCATCTGCAACAATGATGGGTTGCATGACACAACCCATGCCTCCATTACTGTTCCTTGTTGGACAAGAAAGGAAGCCCATTACTCATTATGGTGGTAGGTGAGAAGTGTGACAATCTCAAAATGATGGACTGAAACATTATGGTGGTGGGTGAGAAGCTGACATCGGAGAGCCTTTCCAAAAAGTCCTTCCTTGCTCAAATAAAATTTCCCAGTTGAAAGATATTGTTTTCTGAAGGTCAAGGTTGGGCGTTCCATGCAGGGTCACAATATTTAAAATTATCTATCTATGCAAGATCCATGTGGCAACCCCACACATCTTAAGATTTCACCCACTTCTTTCACTCTTGAAGTTACGCCAATTACACACTTAACATCGTCCATGGGCCTGCTCTACTTTCTTCGTGTTTTGGCTAAGTCACTCCTATAACTATGCAGGACCATAGACACGTGGAGGCTTCACGCTCGTTTGGAGACTGCCTTTCGAGTTTACCTTTAAAGTTGCACCAAGCTAACATGTGGAAGCTTCCATTGACTTTGATACTTTTCTTGTACTTTTCAACGGCTGGTGCAAATTTTCTAGATCGTAGACACGTGGAGAACCTGTGCTAATTTAGGAACCCACTTCTAGATTTACCTTTGAAGTTGCGCCGATGAGGCACGTGGAGGATTCCACTCGTTCATATAATTTGCAATGGCTGGTTCCACTCACTCATAGAATTTTTAATTGCCGGTGCAACTTTCTCAGCTATTTAGGAATATCCCTAATGGATGCTAGATATGTGGAGGGTTTGCATACATTTGGGGTCTCTACTTTTGTCATACATTTTATGTTACGCTGAGATGACACGTGGATCGTTCCGTAGTTGCTTTTCCTTTTACTTTTTTGGAATTGTGCCGAGATGACACGTATCACCCTCCGCTAGCTTTGTTTCTTTGCTTCAAATTTTCAACGACCGATGCAACTTTTCTAGACCCTAGACATGTGGAGAGTTTGCACTCATTTAGGAACCCACTTTTGGATTTACCTTTGAAGTTACACCTATGAGGAATGTGGAGGCTTCCGCTAGTATTTTTTATACTTAGCTGATTTAGGACCAATTGAACATTGCCTTGTCGAAATCTGACCACGTGGAGAACATACTCTCTTTTAGGGACCCCTGATTTTGTCGTAACTTTTGATGTTACACTGAGCTAACATGTGGTACCTTCTGTAGTTCTATTTTTGTTCTTCGAGTTGACTCACTGTAGGTTGAATCTTCTTCAACATTTCCATTAACCAATCATTTTGTCAACCCTGCTTCTCCATTTATGATCCCACCTGCAAACTTTATTTTTAGATTTGGAATGTGGGCTCGTATGACTGAAATGAAATTTCAATTTTATTGTGTGCAGGGTCATGTTTGATCAATTTTTCTTGAGGGAAAAAAATTGGATAACAATTTGGTGAATAACGGGATCACCTACCTACTAGGTGAAAAGATCAATTGCCTTGAAGTATCTATTAGGCATGAAGTCATGAATGATAGCCTAGTTCTGATCCTGTTCCTGAAACCTTGATCTGAACTGCTTACAACCTACTAACCCTGAACCTTGCCCACTATCCACACTCTCAATTCTCATAAGAAAACATTTAAGATGAGATTTCTAAGTGTAGAAAATTGGCATGACTTGGGACTTCACCTGTTCTGGAAGTGGACCTTCAGTACAATGAGCTACATAGTGATGTAAACTTGGAGCAAAAAAACATGTGCCAAAGCACTTAGGGAAACTAAAACCTAAACTACAACAAGATAAAGTGTAAAATGGAAAGATCATACATGTCCCAAGTGGAAGATGCAGAGTGTGCAATAGTTCTAGTGTTACTGAAAGAAAATCTACCTACTCTATGCTAACTAGAAGCAAAGGGAGCTCAAACAAATACTGCAGCTGGCAAGAGAATTACCTTTCCTTTCTTAAAATAGGAAGCCATGTATATAATTTGGCACTGAACATGGCTGTTATAATGAGTGGAAAAATGACAAGAGGCCGATCCTCCACTGAAATAAAAAATAGTATCAACACCAATCTAAAATAACTCCTTACAAGTGATTCACATTGGACTCTTGGAGGTGTTGATGGTGACCCCTTTGTGATTTGATACTCATGCTCATGCCCTAAAGTGGGCATGACTAGTTTTGGATTCTCCCTTGGCTCCAGTGAAGCCAAGTACCTGATTGGGCATGGTCTGATCCAATGGATGTGCTCATTGCTCTAAAATTCAACTCAAAAAATGGATTCTTCCTACAGACCCTCCTGGGTGAATGATGTGGGAGATATGGGATCCTTGTTCTCTTTTCCTTCCTCCTCATGAGAAGAACATGGAAGATTAGGATCTTCCAACCTTGGTTCCAGAGGGCTATTATGAGGTGTAGGTTGTTTTCCTTGAATACTCTCTTCCATGTCAACAAAATCATGTGCTTGGAAGGAGGCTGATAGATGAGAAAATGATTTCATCTCCATGGCCTCCTCTCCATCAAAGCAATCCTCCAAGTTAGAAAAATAGTCTGCCTCCTCATTTCCCTGTTGCATGTGCTTGAACTCCTCCATGGTGTCCTCCGGATTTCCAAATTTCTCACCATTGTTATCCTCATTTTCAAACATGAAGTCTGAAAGCTCAAACTCTTCTTTGACATTATATTTTTAAGGGGAGGAAATGGTAGGATGAACTAAAGGTTCTTCTGTGGCCTGCTCTGTACTTGAAACCTCTGGAACTATATGGTTCTCCTCCACAACAAGAATGCACTCCTCTTTTGGATTTGGATTAGTTCTTTCTTCCCTCACTTATGCTATAGCTAGAGCTTCCACCACTTGTGGCTTGAACTCAACCTCCTCAAGGGGCTTGACGATAAAAGGGATTTTATTAATCCAGAATTTAAGAGCCTAGCTCACCAAGCTTCGAATCATTTATTATTTTCTTGGCTCTTCTTCTTGCTGCTCCCCTTGACTAGACTCTTGATTTTTTTTTCTGACATGGGCTTGGGAAAGCAAGAGGAGTGATGGGAGGGGAAGGTATTGCTTTTAGCTCTTGTGGAGGGGGTTTGGATTTAGAAGGGAAAATGGCAGAGCAATTAAGATGGGATGGAATACTAGAAGATAGAAAAGGGAATTCAACAATAGAAGTGGCAGATATGAAGCTTAGAAACTAAAGTTCAGGTTAAGATGGTGTTACTTGGGGAATGAGCTGAAAATGACTAGATGATGGTATATGACTTACCCATTGACAAGTCTCCCTGACGCCAAGTTCGTAGGCCTCTATCTCTTCGGTCCACTATGCAAGCTGAGCTAGTATCTCAACCATGAAATCAAGCTTCTGTTTTGGGCTGAAATGTCTTGTCATAGGGCCGACCCATGGAAAAGGTTCCCTATAGCCAAATTTGAATGCTTTCATCTAATCAGTGGCCCTTGACTATACCATGTATGCCTCCATTTTTTTAATCTTCTCCTACAAATCATAATTCTCCATGTAGTTGATTTCAATGCATGCATATCCCTTTTGGTAGGTTCCATAGCCAGAATGATCCTAGTACTGCTCATAGGGGTAGCCATAGTGATTTTGAATTTTCTCATAACAATGATTTGGAGGAGTTGATAAATACATTAGAGGTGGGTTGTAGTGTTTCTGCTATAAGTTTGAATTCAAAAGATGGGAATGAATTCATGATTACACAACTTCATGGGATGGAAGAAGATGAAAGATGTGGAAAGAAGAATGGATGGAAATGGATAGAAAGAAGGTCTCCAACTGAGAGAGTGGGTTCTTGACCAGATGGAGTCACCATATGTGCTTTGCATGTTCCTCTAAAGGCTGAATCTTAACAGGAACACACCAACCTTCTAAGATGAAGTGGTAAGGTTATTCAAACTAGTCCCACTAGGCGTGCTAAAACTATTGGTGTAGAATCAAAACACCCCCTGAATGGCCTCATATTTGAGTGAGGTAATAGGTAATATCTGCATAACATTAGACCATCCCTCATGCTATAGGACTTACGAACTTGACATGGTCCTCCGGAGAAGGCCGGATTCCTCTTCCTAATGCTAATGCTAAACTAATTCTAAGGAAGGAAATGCAACTATCTACTCCTAATCTAAAAATTCCAATGAGACAAGGAGAGAAAGAGCATGAAAATAAAAAAATCCTACACTACAGAGGTGATAATACTAGGAAAAGGGGTTTCTGATCACAAATCCAATTGCATGAAATGGAGAGAGGTGAGAAATGGATAGGATGGACAAGATGCATCACAAAACAAAGATAAAGTTCACATAGAACACCATTTCAAATCCATTAAACAGAGCTCCCAAAACCTACAATAGACAATAGAAGTATGCACAATGTCCCCTGCAATGATGAGAGACAAGAAGAGACAATAGAATAAGGAAGGATGGACAAAATGCATCACAAAACATATTTTATTACTCCAAGACTTCACACAGTACATCATTAGTGGAAAAGATGCAATAAAATGCCATTACAAAGCAAAGAGAGGAGGCTTAAGCTCCACATTAAACCCTAGGGAAGAAGGAGAGAGGGGGGGTAGGGCAAGAAAAATGACCAACCTTTAGAAAAATGCCCCTTCTTTACAATATATAGGAATAATGAGAGGGAAAGGAGAGAAGATTTTGAATCCTTCTTCAACCACCCAAAGATTACATTGAATTCACCTACTCCAACCACAAGAAAGTGTTATCCCAAAATGCATTGAAATCATCTTCAACAATGATGGATTTATGACACAAACCCATGCCTCCATTACTAATCCTTATTGGACAAGAAAGTGTTATCACCGAATCACAGCACCCTTATGTTTCCATAAGTGCATATACTTGAACTTACAGTGTGATTGGATAACATGGGTACTATCTCCAAATTGTGGGAATTGCTACTTGAGATAGACCTCCAGAGAAAGTTGGTTCTTGCTCCTAAACTACCCGCCACAATCTACTCTAATGCAAGGTAAACTAACTATTCTAACCTAACTTTCCAAGGGACCAGGGAGAGAGAATGCATAAAATGAAATCCTACACTAAAGCGGTGATACACCAGAAAAGGAGGGTGTGAGAGTAGTCTCCAAATGTGTGAAATACAGAGACAGAGTGCACACTAGAAAAGGTGATGACAATTCTCCATAATCTAGCAAAATGCATTCCCAACAATATTCCCAAGCATACACAATGATAATGGATCCCTGCAAGAGCATAATAATAGACACAATATTCTTGTAGAAATATTAAAGGGGCAAGAATCATGCAAGAAAACATCGCAGGGGAAGATACATCCACAAATTGATATTTTATTGCTTCATGATATGCACAGTTCAATCTATTACAAGATAAGGGCCTAGATCACCATGCAAGGAGTCCACTACAAGGGTCTGCAGCACATTGACTTCACAAAGCAATTTTGACAGAGCTTTTCTATCTAAAAAACTACCTCTCTTACAATGAGCCCAACACTCCAATTTATAGAAAAGATGAGAAGAGAGAGAGAGGGAAAAATGGAAATCCCGAAATCTGTCCTTCAACCACCTATAAGAGGCATTAAATAGAGTAAAATTATTATATATTGCTTGCAAAAGGCTCCCCATACTGTCCCAGGTGCTGCAGAAGAGACAGAATGATGGCCATTGCCTCTTAATTGTACTCCCAACCACCAAAATAAAACATTGTTATGAACCCGGCCACGTTTTCTTAAAAATATTGATCAATACCTCATCAAATCTTGAATTTCTTGATTTCTGTGTGTCGGGATCAGAGCCACAATTCCAACCATACCAATTTTGTGCGATTTCGTTGAGAAATGAAAAAGTTATGGCCTTCTGAGTGCGGGCAGCTATTTTGGGTCTGGCAGGCATTTTTTGTCACTTGACGGGAATGAGCATTAACTGATTGGAGCCGAATATGTTTCTCTTATTTAAATATATCTACCCATATCAAAAATAATAATATGTAGAGGACGTCGTGCTCGTTCCATAAAGTCCAATTTTGTGAAAATCGGAGCTCGGAGTCAAAAGCTATGTCCGTTTGAAGTTTCACAGGTCAAATGTTGACTTTTCTCCTTTGCCTTCGGCCGCTTCGGATTTTTGCATCCCTCGCGTCCCATGTGTACCTTTGTCCCGGCTGTCCCGGATGAAAATATCCTCCTTTGGCCGATTCGGGCTTCCTTGTTCCTGTTTGCGGTGAAGACACGTGGCAAGATTCCATTCGCTCTCGGCTCTTTCGGCTTTTCATGTCCCTCGCGTACTTTTGGCCCGGATGTCCCAAACTGTCTCGGATGAAAGTCTCCTATTTCGGTTGAATTGGCCGGTTCACGTCCTTCACGTACATTTGTCCCAACTGTCCTGGACTATCTGGGACAAATATTTCCGACCCCGCTCGAAATGGACTATTTTTCGGCTTTTCAGCCGGTTCGCATCCCTCGCGTACCTACGGCCCCAGATGTCCCAAACCGCGCGATAACAAAACTTGGTGATTTTTTCCACTTTCGGCCGGTTCGGCCTTTCACGTACTTCGTGTCCTTTCGGCCCGGATGTTCCATCCCTCGCGTACCTACGGCCCAGATGTCCCAAACCGCGCGATAACAAAACTTGGTGATTTTTTCCACTTTCGGCCGGTTCGGCCTTTCGCGTACTTCGCGTCCTTTCGGCCCGGATGATGCTGCGCAGACTGCCTAACGGCTTTTCGGCCGGTTTCGCCCCCCGACGTCCCAACTGTCTCAACTTCTTGGACTTAGGACTTAGCCGATTTTCATGATTTTTCCTGGCCTCCAAGATCTGATGCATGTTATCAAAATTTACCCTGGAGGGGTGAATTTTGGATGACAGAAAGGAAGCACATTACTCAGTACAGTGGTAGGTGAGAAGTGTAACAACCTCAAAAAGGAGGAATGAAACATTATGGTGGTGGGTGAGAAGCCGACATCGAGAGCATTTCCAAAATGTCCTCCCTTGCTCAAATTTGAGTTCCCAGTTGAAGGATACAGTTGTCTGAAGTTCAAGGTCGGGCATTCGATGTGGGATCACAGTATTTAATAGAGTTTATCCGTACAAGATCCACATTGAAGCCCCCACACGTCTTATGATTTCACCCCCACCTTTCCCTCCTTCCTATTTAGGATCAACTATGTGGGACCCTAGACACGTGGAGGCTTCATGCTCGTTTGGAGATTGCCTTTGGAGTTTACCTTTGAATTTTCACCAACCTGACACGTGGAGGCTTCTACTGACTCTTCTTCTTTGCTTAAACTTTTCAACGGTCGGTGCACCTTTTCCAGACCCTAGACACGTGGAGAGCCTGCACTTATTTGGGAACCCACTTTTGGATTTACCTTCTTAACTACCTGAGCAAAAGCATCCCTGTAAAAATTTGAAATTGGGTTCAAGATCGTTTCCATGTTCGAGAACAATGTGTGGGTGAGTAAAATGGAGTAATTGCTTCTAATGCCTTTTCCTTTCTTGGCCACACCATTGTCTTTTCCCAATAGAGGGGAATTAAATTTCAAAAATTTAGGTTTAGGGTTCATCAATGGGAGAATAAATGAAGATAAATTTTTTACTAAAAACTAATGATTTATCACTATCTTTTCATACTCCCTCTCTTAGAGGACATAATATCTCTCTTTCTCTCTCTCTCTCTCTCTCTACATTGTTATATCTATTGTTATGTGGATACATTTTTGTGAAGGTGCATACAAATGAGTTTCCATACAAGAGTTATTTGTTTATTCACATAATTCAATTATACTTTAGATGAAATTTATTTAATGCATCTTCAGATTTTATCTCTAATTAACTAAAATGTGGAAGAATTGTAGTTAATATAAACTAGGTATAGTAGTAAATAATAGTAAATAGAAGTAGTATATAAATATGGAAAGAAAAACAAACAACTCATAAAGTATATATGTGAAACCATAATGTGCAAAAAGTGTTAGAAAGAACTTAGTTGATTCAGCAAGCTTGGTGAACTGCGTCATAGAGATGGATGCAGAAACAAGAGGAAGAAGTAAATGTTCCAAAGTCTAGAAAAGTGCATATCTAGGAAATCTTAATGGACTAAGACACCTGGACAGGTACAACGGTGCTTGTGGGATCCCTAGTTTGCAATATGGGCAGCATGATCTATGAAAAATATATGTAACCTTCCTCTGAGGTTTCGCTTGACGATTACCTTCCTTTTCTTCTTGCTATACTATACCTTATGTCACTAGAAAGAGGTGATCAATAAATGACTTGCAAAACCCTATGAAAAGCATCAAACAGTAAAAAAAGAGATTCATATGAAGGGATCAAAATGACCTGAAGTTCCATGATGGTGGACTTACTAACTGAGCATTGTACTAAATCTTAGACCCAATGTAGTTATGTGTGTATGTTTGTGTACAACCATGCCCTAACTACTCTTGTACCCATCACACTTTGTAAAAGTAGTGAGCAATAACTATGTGTGATGCAAATGAACTAGCCTTATTCTTTTTTATGGAGCTATATGGATGGAAATGGAGCCTTTGATGGATGTAACATTAGCTGATAATAGTTGTTTTTAGTGTTTGGTATCTCATTATGGTTTAATAAATTTATATTTATATGGTTCTCTTATTCTAATTTTGTAAATAACCCCAAAAATTCCAACCACAAAAATAATGAAATATTGAAATGGATAGAAAGTGTCCAAAAGTGGAAGGAAAGTGTAAACATGATCATGGTGCCTTGACTATGACCAAGGCACCTATAGGCACCTCTATATAAGCATGGGCACCCCAGTCAAGGCTAAAATGACGGAAAACAATGAAAAAATATTGGTCAAGTGTTTATGAGAGGTGGGAAAGTATGCCAAAAATCAAAGTAAAATGGCCAATAGAAAGGAGTTAACTAGTACTTTCTTGACTCAAAAACTATATGAATAGTAGTATGAGAATGGGACTAAACAATGTATCAAGTGTGTGATTTTTTTACTATAGTGTCAATGTTTTTTGTGTTGAAAGAAACAATGACACAACTCTAACTACCATCTAGTTTAGTTGGCTGGAGATGTTGACATTCAAACCATAAATTAAGGAATATATTACCTTTTGTCCTTTTCTCATTCATAAATGTTACTTATGAGGCCCATGAAATAATATCTTCTTTGGTGTGTATCTAATGCTATAAGAAATTATTGTCAATCATTATTCACCTATCACTACTATTTCTACACTTTCTAAAGTTCGCTTGTTAGGAAAGGTATTTAAAATTTTAGGTATCTAAGGAATTTTATTTCACAAAAATATTTAATTTCTTAAAATATTCAATTCTCTTATATTGCTTAAATTTTTAATTTCCATTACTCATAAATTCTCGAAAGTCCCCTCCGGCTTGTTTAGTTACTTGAAGTCATCCCTTAGATTTCAATTCATTGAAATATATCTTACCTGAAGTCTTCACTTGCTGTAAATCACCCCAATTCTGCACTTATTTTAAATTGCCTTTGGTATTTTTTTCCAAAATCTTTACCCACTGAGGAATTTAAAGAGATAATGTCACTTTTACTTCATTACTTCTTTGAAATATTTGATTCACTAAAGTGGTCATAGTTATAAATCATGAAAATACTAAATTTTTTGGAATATATTTGTTGTTTAGCTTCATTTTTCTCATGTATTCTATTCTCTATAAGTTATTTCAGTTTTTTGTTTGCTAAACTATTCGATTAGCAAAGATCTTCAATTTCAACTTCAATTTTAAGCTTTTTGTAGCCTTTAATTTCTTAAAATCTTTGTTGTTAGATTCTTTCTATCTTTTTTAGTAATAATAAGTACTACTATAAAGTTGCACAATCTCCAATGCTTAAGTTATTTCAAAATTATATACATTTACGTCATACACTATTGCTTCCCTCCTTTCTTTGTTATCATACTTCCCTTAACCCATATAATAACATACATAATAAGAAAATGAGGTTGAAAATACATGTGTATACACATACAATTAAATTTTGGTGTGTCATTTTTTCACATATTGTCTTTTATAACATTACACATAATCAAAACTATAACTTAAATTAATATGGTAAAACCATGTCACAATAAATTGTAACCTACTTCAACTCAAATATTACAAAAATAATAAACCAAGAGATAAAACTTATACAATCAATGGAAACAACTTGCCACTTTCCTACTCTTCTTTATCAAACTTTAATTAAAAAGTAGCTATGATTTCACAATCACAACATGGCAATCATTTAATTCCATGCTTTTATTCATGTAGAAATTTTTCAAAGGAAGAGGAAAACCCTCTAGTTTAAGGAAGACATGTTCGAAAAGTAACATCTTGATCATCATAAATAGATAAAAAAATTTAACAACAGACGTGGCTTGTTGCATTTAGTTTTTTATGAGAAGAATCTCACTCCACCTTCATTAGTTATTTCTAGTCATAGTTTGTCAAGACTCTATAGATCTTCTAGTCATGTGTTTTATTTTTGGTATAATTTACTAGACAAAGTAAGGTGTACACACCCATTCGTAATGATGGGAATTTATTATTTAAAAAAAAAAATGAAGTAGACATCTTCTTATGTCAGTATTCTAGGAAAAATAATCTGGAGCCTACTCTTTTTGACATTCGCTGACATCCTCCCTAACACATGACACCATTCCACTATTTTTTCCTACAGCTCCTTTCTTACTCCAAACTGTCATGGAATTGATGACACTTTATCACCATTCTATTTGATGTTAGTCCCTCTCTCCTCCATTTACCAAAAAGGCATGGAATGACTGACATGTGGTGCTCAGCTATGTATTGTTGGGTATTAATATTTTAGTAATTTTTTTATATATCAGGCACGAATTGTATTGAAATTGTTTGGTATACTATTTAATGTTTTAGGAAGTAATTAATTGTTTGTCGGTTTCTTTATATTTCTCTAGAATTATCATGAAGGAGGAACTGTGTAGAACAACTTATAATGTCTGAGATAACTCAGTTTTATTTCTATAAAATAGAAATTCAGTGAGGAATGGTTGAATAAATGTGAAGCCCAACTAAAGTGTGGATGTATTGTATGCTACCAATATACTAATACAAAATTTATTTTTATGAGTGTTTTATTTTCTGTTGTGTGCTCTGTATTTGTAATTTTGATTACTATGTTTCTCTCTACATCTTCTGCTTTCTCCCTTCATCTCCTTCAACCGATATCAGAGTAATGTATCAAACTAAAGTTTTTGTAAGAAAAATTCTTCAAAGAGCCAAGGTATTAATAGTCAAAAATGGAAGCCTCAATCATAATCTTGAAATATTCTCAAATGCCCCCAATTCAATGGAAAAAACTATGATTATAAGGTAGTGACAATGAAGGATTTTTTTTTTCTTAGGATAAATGAGATCTTGAAGAGAATGGTTTTCCAGAACCAGATGATGGAGAAACATAAAATGATATATCTCAAGTAGATAAGGATTTACTTAAGTATAATAGAAATAAGGACTCCAAAGATCTCTTTTACATCTACCAAACAATTCATGAGAGAATATTTCCAAGGGTTGCAGTAGTAGAAAATTCAAAACAAGCATACAATATTCTCCAAACAACATACTAATCATTGGGAAATGGGAAAATGTATAAGTTACAATTGTTAAGAAGGGATTTTGAAACAATATATATCAAGGATTCTTAATCAATAGATTCATTTTTCACTCAAGTTATTTTACTTGTTAATCAAATCAGATCTCATGGTGATATTCTAAAAATAGGAGAATAGTTGAATATATTGTAGGGAGTTTACCCACAAAGTTTGAATCCATTTTTGTGGATGAAATTTATACATCATTGATATGACATGAGCATATGCTAAGTAGTTCAGAAAACTCATCCTTGGAGAAAGCATTTAAATATTAAGTTTCAATCAGTCATGGTATAGAGAAAGGAAGATCCGACATCAGAGGTAGATGAAGAAATTCTTATAGAGGTGGGAGAATGAGTCCATCAAACTCAAGATGAAGAGGCACACAAAAATTCCAAGTCAAAATCGAAGTCAAAACCAATCTCAAGGCCAAAGGCATGATAAATCTCAAGTTCAATGTAACTATTTTAAGAAGTTTGGACATTCTTCTTATGAATGTTTGAACAAATAGTATGACTAGAATGAAAAAGGTTAAAATCAGTCAAGTAGCACTCCCACAAACACTATGTTTCAAGCATATACTTGGATTTATGAAGCCATTTCTTTAAACTCCGATAGTTGAGTGCAATGTTATCCAAGAAATCCCATTTGACATACAAAATTTGGATTCCGGTTATAGTAATAACATGGCAGGTAATGCATATTTTTTTCTAGCTTTGATGAATCACTTCAAGCTGATGTCACACTTGGTAACAGCACCAAGGTTACTATTTTGGGTAATGGTATAATTAATGTTTTAGCCAAAATGGGGGAGTAGAAAGTCATCCCTGATGTGTAGTATGTTGCGAGTCTAAAACATAATTTAATGAGTATTGGTTGAAGTTGATACAAAACGGTATATAGAGTGTACATGGAAAAAAATGAATGTTTGATTTGGGATAGGTTTCCAAGTAGCCAAGTAATTTAGCCAAAAGTACAAATGATTAGCAATCAGAATTTTTTCCGTTGAGGATAAAGCTGGGTATGAAGGGAAAAATAACCCAATCTATTTATAAGACAAACAATGCACATCCGGGGAGTTGCATTTAAGGAAGAAAGTAGAAAATTAGATGCAACCATATATAGCTATGGAATAGTATTTGAAATAAATACTGAAATCAATCCAATTAAGCTTTGAAGAAGAAAAATATGGTGATGGAGATATTCAAACAAAATTTTAGTGTGGTTTTTAAGGATGAAGTTTTGGTTGTGGAATTTCAGATTTCGACGTTTGAAAGTATCGAGGGTCTTAAGCTACTACATATGAATAACACGGTGAAAGGTTTTCCATTGATTGAATATACTAGAAAGATTTTGTGAAGCTTGTATCTTAGGAAAACAAAATAGAGAGTCATTCATAGCTGGAAGATCAAATATAGCTAGAGCACAACTTGAGATTGTGTATTCAGATATTTTTGGGCAGAAATGATAAACACCGTCTATAGGAGGCTGCACTTATTTCCTTACTTTCATTGATGATTTTAAAAGGAATACTTTAGTTTATTTTTTAAAACATAACTCTGATCGCATTTTTTTATTTTCAGCAGTTTAAGGAACTTATGGAGAAGCAAAGTGGCCACTACATCAAGGTTTTGAGGATTGATAGAGGTGGTGAAATTATTTCTAATGATTTTCTTAAAAAAAATTACATCAACATGGCATACAAAATCAATTTGCCTCCCGCTATAAAACCTCATTGATAATTGTGTGGCAGAGAGGAATAATCGAACCATTATGGATGATGGATCCATAGCACGATGGCATCCAAACATTTACCAATTGAATATTTGGTTGAGGTAGTGCCAACTGTTGTTTATATCTTAAACAGGTGCCCAACAAAGAGTGTGAAGAATAAAGTGCCTTAAGAGGCTTGGACATGTATGAAACATAATGATTCTCATTTCATGGTAGTTTAGCTATATTTCATATGCACATAATTCTGGATGAGTTCGGGAATAATTTAGAAAACAAAGGGAAAATAATGCATATTTTTTGGTTACTTGGAGGATAAAAAGAAATACAAGCTATGTTAAATCTTGTCAATAGGAAGGTTATAATCATCTATGACGTTCAGTTTTTGGAGGATGAAGCATGAGATGGAAGTGTAGAGGGGACTGTAAAATATTACATCTATTTTTTCTCATGGTGATATTATAGATGAAGTGCTTTCCAACATCAACTATAAATCAAACAACAAATCCTTCCACTCGCGGAAAAACACCACAAGTTATGCATCTCAAGTTACACCTTCATTCACACCAAGAAGATCTTCAAGGTTTTTGTCCACATAGAAGTTACAAGAAACTCCACAAGTAACTATAATAGCATCTACATCAGATGAAATCCTTAGAGAAACTAAAACTAGCACTCCAAGTATTTATACATCTCTGGATAGAATTCTAGCAATCATTTTTCCAGAAAAAATCATGGGGTTTGAGTGAGTTGTATAATGTTGATACAAAAAATTCATTTTCATATTTTTCTTTATTCTCACATGTAGATGATCCATTAACATTTGAAGAGGTTGTGAGTAATGATAATTTGGACACAAGCCATGGACGAAGAGATTGAATCCTTAGATGAAGAAATAAATATGGGAGCTCGGTTGAGTTTCTTGAATGAAAGGATGTAATTAGTGTAAAATGGATTTATAAAACTAAAGAAGTTATGCTAATGGAAAAGTGTCAAAAAATAAATTGAGGCTAGTTATAAGGGTCTTCACATGAAAACCTAATATAGAATTCAATGAAAAAAATTCACCTATTGCAAGGTTAGATAGAATTAGGAACATAGTGGTTATTGTTTCCAAAAGAACAAGTGGCATGTGTACCAAATGAATGTGAAGTCAACATTTTGAAATGCATATCTAAAAGATGAAGTTTATGTTGAACAACCACAGGGATATGAGATACCGGGTCATGAAAACAAGGTATATAGAATGAAAAAAATGCACTTTATGGATTAACAGAAATATCTGAAGAGATTGATACATACTGCATTGAATCCTATATCATTCAAAAATGTTTACAAATAAGTGGTTGTGAGGTCAACCTTGTACATTAAAGTCAAAAAACAAGGTAACATTCTAATTTTTCCTTGTATGTGGATGATCAAATATTTATCACATGATATTAACATAGATTCTTTCAAATAATGCAATGGAGATTGAATTTTAAATGAATTGATTCGGAAATTATGAGATATTTTTTGGGCATTGAAGCCCATGAATATAATTATGGTATATGTATTTCTCAATCAAAATATGGAAATCAGATCTTGAAGAGATTCAATATGGAAAAGTACAAGGTATCCCCAACACTAATTATGATTGGATTGATAGCTAAGAAAGGAGGATAATGGACCATGTGTAGAACCTTAAATTATTCAAGATGACTGTTTGGTAGCGTCATCTACTTCACCACCCACAAGGTCTCATATCATGTATGGTGTAAGTCCTGTTTTCAAGGTTTATGGAGTCTCTAAAAGACTACAATTAGAAAGACACGTAAAAGAATTATGATAATTTATAAGTGCAACAAGGAATTATGGAATGCTCTTATTCCACTTAAAAATATTTCAATCTTATTAGATTCATGAAAAATGATTGTGCAGGGAGTATAGAAAAAAGATAAGTATTTTTAGTTATGATTTTGAGTTTGGAACATGTGTGGTATCTTGGGAATCAAAGAATACAATCCATTATTACTCTTTCCTCAGTTGAAGCTAAATATGTAGCAGCCACTAGAGTAGTCTTTCAAGCTATGTGGATGAGAATAATTTTATCATATTTGAAGCATACTCAAGATCAAGCCATGTAAATTTTTTGTGAAAATAATTCAAAGATTAGCCTTTCTAAAAATCATGTCTTCCATAAGAGAAGTAAGAACATAGAAATGTGATATCATTTTATAAGGGAGATAGTTAATGACAAAGAAATATATTTGGAAATTTTTAAATCACAGGATCAACATGAAGATATCTTTACAAAACCCTCAACAAAGGAACAAGGTTTTTTCTAGTGGAAAATATTTGTAATATGGCGAATATGCCATTTTTGAAAATTTTGAAAAGGTGATTTTTTAGGCACACATAAGTGACTTGTTAGCCTCAAAATTAAAGTTTCATTTTTTTAGGGATCGAATTCTCCTACCCTTAAAATTATCTCCTATGTAATCCTAGATTATTCGTCGGGTAGAACACTGCTAGCTCACTCATACCACCTGGGGAATATATAATTACCAAGTACAATAAATTTATGAAGCAATAGAGGCTAGTACACAAAGTGTAGTTTTATAGATATTCATCATATTTTGGTCGGTTGAAAAGTGTTGTTCTCAGATGCCCAACAAGAATTTTTCACTGACATGCCACAAGGAGAGTCTGCTGATGCACAACATGGAGACTTTGTTGAAGCACAAAAAGGAGATGATGTGTGACAAGGAGAGTTTGTTGACACATAACACACAAATCCTATTGATGTGTGATAATGAGAGTCTATTGATACGTGATAAGAATATTTTGTGAAACCCAATAAGGAGATTCTGTTGACAGGTGACAATGATAGTTTGTTGATGTGTAACAAAGAGGTTTATTGACGTGTGGCAATTGTGTGTTCTTAACGATTGATAGGAGGAGTGTTGTAACAGTAATCCTGAGTTTCTGTCATGTGACATCAAACCTCATGTCATCCGACAATGAGGTTACTCTCCTGTGACAAAAAAATTGCTATCACATGACAATAACCTTGCAATGTGCATCAGCGAGGTTATTATCTGACATCGCCCTTTTGTTCACATGACAAAAAATATCCTGTCACACGTCTATTGTATTTATATTGCAAAACTTGAAACTGAAAGCTCATTTTAGGTGAAAATTTAACTTTCCGATGAAATCGGTTATGGAGATATTCATCAGTGATTTTCCACCTTCAATTTCCTAGAGGTATCTTAATGTAAACGCTATACAG
Source organism: Taxus chinensis (assembly GCA_019776745.2). Classification (NCBI taxonomy): domain Eukaryota; kingdom Viridiplantae; phylum Streptophyta; class Pinopsida; order Cupressales; family Taxaceae; genus Taxus; species Taxus chinensis. Next base: position 769,190,883 of record CM034147.1, read on the forward strand.
GAATATTTCGATAATTTGAGAGATAGGTTGAGTGTGATTTAAATTATTGAGCAGTCTTAAAATTAAGGGGGAGTGTTGGAAATAATCTCAATCCTACTCTTTTTGACTTAAACTAACATCCTCCATGCCACGTGCCACCATTACGATGTTTTTTTCCTGTAGCACATGTCCTTCATAGAACAATGTCATGGAATTGGTGACACTTGTCACCATTTTGGATGAATTTAGTCTATTTCTCCTCTATCCACCACAATTAAGGCACATAATGAATGACATATGTCGCTCAGCTATGAATTGTTGGGTATTAATATTATCATTAGTTTTTTATATATTAGGTACCAATTGTATTAAAACTATGTTGCTTTAATTTTTAATGTTTTAGCCAGTAATTAATTATTTTTAGGTTTCTTTAGATGTTTCGAGACTTATCCTTAAGTAGGATGTGTTTAGAACAAGTTAGAATGTTCTAGATAGCTAAAATATATTATTTTACAACAATAAATGTACTAATGACTGGATAAATGAATGTGAAGTCCAACTCAAGTCTAGTTTTTTTGTATGCTATGAATATATTAATACAATTTAAAAAAAATTATGATATTTTTAGCTTCTACTGTGTGGTTTGTAAAATGTCCAATTTTATTTACGTAGCCTTCAATTTCTTAAATTCTTATTTGTTACAATATTACTTACGTTGTTTCAGTTAAACAAAAATACCAGTCTGAAGTTGCACACACTGCAATTCTTAAGTTAATTCAAAATTAGTAAACATTTACAACATACACTATCTCTTCCTCCCTTTCATTGTTTTCATACTTTTATTTACCCATACAATAACATAAATACCAAGATAATAATGTGAAAGATACATGTGTGGATACATACGATTAAATTCTTGTTTGTAATTTTTTGCATATTTTCATTTACAACACAACACGGAATCAAAAACTACAACTTAAAGTAATACGGTAAAACCATTCCACAACATGTTTCTCTTGTAGGTTTCCACCTTTTAAGTAGCCTTCGCTAAAAAATGTCAAAATCTAACAATGTTTTCCCAGTAGAATTTTCCAGAAATATTATTACACCAAAAAGGTGTTCATTGTGATCTTGTAAGTTGGCAGCGAGTTTCATGTTCTCTGCTGGATTCTCCCCGTAATCCATTTTTTTGAACAAAGTTTTTGGTGGAGTTGAGCTGGGATACATGTTCTTTGGAATATTTTTTCTTTTTAAGGATTTGTTATTCCCATCTAAGTTTCCTCTATTGAGAGAAGTGTCATTTGTTGTAACAGTGTTTGCACTAAAAACTTAGAGGTGAAATATGGTGACTACACTACTAAATATCTCCCTCAGCCACCTCATGTTGTTATTCTGGTTTGTGGTTGCACCTGTGCAACTCATTTTCCTGGATGTATTTGGCTGTGCAATATCTATAAATATTGCAGCCCATCCTCTGTAATTCTTTACTGATTGAGATCAATAAAATATACACAGGCTTCCGTCCCTGTTTCTCAATCTACATTTGGTACCAGAGCGAAATTCTCGCCCTGTGAAGGTGTGGAAGAGAGAGCAGCAGAGAGAGAGGAGATTGGAGACATGTTTGCAGCATTTGAGATCCTGTGCAGCCTCGTCCAAACTCCCAGCCCCATCCCTACCTCCCCCACATCCGCCTGTTCCTTCCAGGTACTTGGAAGGCAAATTTTTTTTGCACTGGTGCACTCAGCACCAGGCAAAAATTGCTACAGGTATTGAATTTTTAAAAAAAATAAAAAATTTCCCAATCAGGGTTTTGTTTTTACTGCATTTAGAGGTATATCTTGTTTTGGAGGATTGCTTTGCTGTGTATATGCACCGGCAGTGAATCAAATAAAAAGAGAGAGAAGGAAACGTTTTTTTTTTTTAGCAAAAGAGGCGCCATTCTCCTCATGCCCACGCCATTCTTTGTTTCCACGGCCTGGACAAGCAAGCTCCATTAAAAAATGCGGCCAAGCAATAAAAGAAACGCAGCCATAAGCTAAAAAACGCGCCCTTGCTATTCCCCACGGCCTGCATAGCAAAAAAAATGTTTTTTTGAGCTTGCCCACGCCATTTGCTGCCCCCAGCGCCTACACAAAGAAAAAAAAAACGTTTTTGTGAGAAAATACAGTCAAAAAACGCACCCAGCAACTGCAAAACGTGCCCAAAGGAAAAAAATCGTAGTCCAGGCATTCAAAACGCAGCCCAAGGCAAAAATACATGTTGTACAGTGCGTGGCAAGAAAAAAAAAGGCGCCCAAACTCAAAAAAACGTGACCTGCATCATACATTGAGCAAAGATCAAAGAAGAATAAAAAAAAAGAAAAAAAATGGTGAGAAATAAGGTAAAAGTGGCGGCCAAAGGAGATAAAGTGCTGTAGATGCTTCAGATCCGGATTTTTAGCTAAAAAATAACCTAAAAACGCCTCTCACCAGCTGCTACCACGTGGATCCTTCATCTAGGGCGCATTTTCTAAGGAAAGCCATTTTTTCACATACTTTAAATACAAGTTTGCTCATCTCTACATCAAGCGCCCTTAAGTGGCCAAGTTGGATAGAGGGAAAGCCTTAGAAGTGGGAGGTGCATGGTTCAAATCCCACCCCCAACTTCACATTTTGCATTTGGCGGAATTTTTGGCAGAACTGCTAAATTTAGCAGATTTTTTGAATTTAGTTATAACTAACTAAATTTAGCGGAGAATCCCTAATTTAGGGTAAAAAAAATTTTTTCTCCTATCTAGTCTGTTTTCTCATTCCAGACATTTTTTGCAAAAGGAGACCCACCTAAAAATTGCATTTTCAGCTATTTTTTTGCAATTTTTAGCATTTTGGGTTCAGGAGGTCACCAGGACCCCAAAACTGCAATTTTTTGCCTGTCATTCAAATTGTATTGTATATTGTACTAATTTGCAGGTTGCCATAGTCAACTGTAAAAATTTGTAACTGCTCAGAAACTGGCAGAATTGTAATAAAAATAGTAAATTTGGTTCTGTAACAATCACGAGATCCTAGATCTCATTCGCAGCGTTCGGTATATACAGTGTGTCTGGGAAGCGCTTACGGGTAAAGCCGTCGCAACTACTACTGCACTTAATGCCTAATATAGCTGCAACAACATCGTCTGGGCATCGTCCCTATAAAATGATGGGGAGTAATAAGGTCACAGTGCACACATTATGAACCATCCCATCCGTCTGTGAACGATTGCAAGACATAAATCCGGACTGAGAAATTATCCGAGTATATAGCGAAGTTACGCGCGCGTATGAGGATATTTCTTTGAGCCAGTGTCAATAATCACACAGACCCCATCAGTACTGTCTTGGTACCACGTATCGAATTCTTTCATATACGTTAACGCCTCTTTCACGTACCGCCGGGTATATAGAAAGGGCGAGCTTCTTCCACGTACCGCCGGGTATATCAGAAGGGCGCGTATATAGAAAGGTTCGGTATATCGGACTGACGGTATATAGATTGGGAGACCTAATACCTGGAGTGATAAGAGCCAAACCCTGTTAGTGATCTCTGCAAAATGGGCACCAATGCCCCCAAATTTTTTCTTCCGGATTCAAAATTGCTCAAAGGAAGCAACTATGCTGCTTGGAAGACAAAAATCAAGACACATATTGAGTTTGAAGAAATCTGGCCTGTTGTGACTGGTACTCTAACCAGATCACCAACTGATGCAACACAACAACGAAAATTTGATAGAGCAGATCAAAAAGCAAAACTCATCATTTTGTTTGGAGTATCCGACGATGTGCAAGCCCACATTCGAGATGCCACATCAGCAAAAGAAGCTTGGGATAAGCTGAGCACAATATATGAGGCCAAAAACAAGAATGTCATACTCAATTTGCAGAGTCAGTTACATACATTGAAATTCAAACAGAATGAGAAAATTGAAGCCTTCCTAAGAAGAATTGCAGAGTTGAGGGCTTCACTTCTAGCCCTAGGAGAAGAGGTCAAAGATGACTCTCTCGTTCCCATTGTTCTGAGATCTCTCCCTTCTTCTTACCGAATTTTTGTCACAACTCTAAACTTGTCAGATACGACAATTAGTTTTGACAAGCTAGTAAACCTACTGCAACAAGAGGAAGCAATGCACAACAAGGATGATGAAGAGGAGTAGGCACTGTCTTCACATCAAAAATGGAAAGGAAAAGGTAAAGTAAAACCTAAATCCTTTCAGAAGTCCCCTCATTGAAATCAGTATCATGGGGACAATCAACAGAAGAAGCAATGTCCAATTTGCAAAAGAGGACATGACTTACAAGATTGTTGGTTTAACACATATAAGAAAGGTTCATCAAGCAATTCTGGACCACAACAACAACAAACTTACAAGGGACATTCAAACAATTATCACGGGTAGAAAAAGGGGAACTGGAAAAGAAGACCCCACCAGCAAGGTAATATTGCTGAGCAACAAGATCAGTCAGACAATGAAGGCTTCTTGTTCACTGCTCGATCAAGTGAACCATCCACGTCATCTAGTGACGTCTGGTATGTTGATTCGGGAGCCACTCGACACATGAACGGCCACAGAGACTAGTTTATTTCAATGAGGGACACGCCATCGAAAAATCATGTTTCGTTGGGAGATGATTCTTCATATACAGTTCAGGGGATTGGAAACATTTCTCTACCCCTTGGTTCACGCAAATGCAGACTATCAGATGTTCTATATGTCCCTGGGTTGACAAAGAACCTTCTTTCGGTCAGTCAACTCCTAGATCACAACCTGAAAATTGACTTTGATAGTCAATCCGGCAAGAAAATGTGTTTGATTCGAGATAAATCCAGAGGCTCGAAAATAATTGCAAAAGCCTCAAATGTGGGACGAATGTTTCAACTTGATTTCATTCACAAAAATGATCAAGCACTCGTGGCTAAAACTCCACCTCAGCTCAGTTGTGGCATCGGAGATTTGGTCATGTAAGTTTCAAATATCTCGAAACACTTCACCGGGGTAATATGGTACATGGGCTACCATCTCTTCAGAAGGATACAGACAAGTGTCCTCACTGCTTAGCAGGAAAACAACACAGAGTTTCATTCCAAAAGAGTACTTTTCGAGCTCATGGTAAACTTGACCTGGTTCATACCGATCTGTGCGGTCCAATGCAGCCAAGTCATTCAGGGTTCCAGTACTTCATGCTCTGTGTTGACGACTATTCACGCAAAATGTGGATTTTCTGTCTTCGCAAGAAAAGTGAAGCCTTTGAAACGTTCAAAAAGTTCAAAGTGGCAGTTGAGAAAGAAACTGGTCGTCACATTAGAACTCTCCGCTCAGATCGAGGGGGGGAATTCACCAGTGATGAGTTCAAAGACTATCCACAAACTCACGGGATTCGTCGACAAATGCCTCCTCCACACACACCGCAACAAAATGGTGTTGTCGAGAGAAGAAATCGTACTATCATGGAAATGGTGCGATGCATGATCGATGATTCCGGACTTGCAAAGACATTTTGGGCAGAAGCAACAAAAACAGCAGTGTATTTGTTAAACAAAGCGCCCACAACTGCTCTTGATGGAATTACACCACAAGAAGCATGGTCAAAAAGGAAACCATCCATTGCACACCTCAGAGTATTCGGGTGCAAAGCCAACATGCACATACCCAAACAGAACAGAAATAAATTGGACATGAAGTCACAAAATCTCATCTTCATTGGATACAGTGAAGAGACTCTTGGGTATAGATTGATGGATCCTAAGACCAGAAAAGTCTACACAAGAAGAGATGTTGAGTTTTTTGAGAAAAAGGAAGCAGAGACTCCTCCTCCGGACTCGCAAGATGTAGATTTTTCACCTACTGTAAAAGTTGAAGCTAATGTTCCCTTCGAATATGAAAGTGATGATGGGGATGATGGTGTTGATCAGATAGAACCACAACCCATGGGAACAGTTCAACGTATGCCTAAATGGTGTACAAGTACATTACGAGATGCAAGATTGGATGCTCCACTGGATACATCCACCCCTGGACCACGGACTTGCAGTAAAGCAAGAGAAGAAGTTAACTTTGCTTTGATGAGTAAGGTTATTGAATCAGATGAGCCCTCTACAGTCCAGGAAGCCCTACAGTCAAAAGCTTGGAAAGATGCCATGGATTCTGAATATCAATCAGTGATAAAGAATAACACTTGGCAGCTTGTTGATCTTCCACCAGGGAAGAAACCCATTGGATGCAGATGGATATTCAAAATGAAGTACAAAGTAGATGGGAAAGTGGACAAGCACAAAGCAAGACTTGTAGCAAAGGGGTACGCACAGAAATAAGGCATTGAATATGAGGAGACATTTGCTCCCACAGCTAAGATCAAAACGATCAGGATGATCTTTGCTCTAGCTGCACAGTTTGGATGGAAAGTTCACCAAATGGATGTAAAAAGTGCCTTCCTGAATGGAGATTTACAAGAAGAAGTCTACATGACTCAACCTGAGGGATATGTAGTACCTGGTCAAGAAGAAAAGGTATGCAGACTCAGGAAATCTCTGTATGGCCTAAAACAGGCACCCCGGGCATGGTACATCAAGATCGATGAGCATCTCGTACAACATGGATTCGTCAGAAATCCATACGATCCCAATCTCTACCTCAAAAATCAAGGGGGGGAGATGGTGATTGTTGTAGTTTATGTCGATGATCTAGTCATCACTGGCAGTTCAGTGAAGATGATTGATGAAACGAAGACAGATCTTAAGCGATCATTCGACATGACAGATCTCGGGCTTATGCACTACTGTCTTGGACTAGAAGTATGGCAGAAAGAGAATCACACCTTTGTTTCTCGGATGAAATATACCAAGACAACGCTCGAGAAGGTTAGGATGATGGATTACACACCAATTGATACACCTATGGAGAACAGATTACAGTTATCTCGTTCAGATCCATCTCCTGAGGTAAGTGCCACTCTCTATCGGTAGCTGATTGGGAGTCTCATTTACCTGACCTACACTAGACCAGATATCAGCTTTGCAGTGAGCTATCTATCTAGGTTCATGCAGGAACCCAAAATTTGTCATTGGAAAGTAGCAAAATGCATTTTGAGATATCTCAAAGGATCAGTGGATCTTGGTCTAGAATACAAGAAGAACGAAAACTTCTTCTTGACTGGATATTTGGATTCAGATCATGCAGGTAACATTGATGATAGAAAATCCACTTCTGGATTTTTATTCTTTATGGGATCTGGACCAATAACATGGGGAAGTAAGAAACAACACTTTGTTTCTCGCTCTTCCACAGAAGCCGAGTATCGTTCTGCAGGAGAACTGTCTGTGAAACGATTTGGCTATGTCGCATACTGGAAGGACTTGGAATACCACAGGACAAACCGACCACCATGAATGTTGACAATGAAGGTGTTCTCAAACTTGTTCGCAATCCAGTTTTTCACGAGAGAACAAAACACATTGAAGTTCAGGTTCATTTCATACGTGAACATGTGTTGAAGCACAACATCCAGCTTCAGTTTTGTCCAACGGCTGAACAACGAGCAGATATTTTCACAAAGTCACTTGCACGTGACAAGTTTGAGTTGTTCAGAGCATTTCTCTCCTCATCTCTTCAGAAAATGCACAATTAAGGGGGGGAATGTTAGGATAAATTTTATTAGCCTATTATTTAATTATGCATAGGTTAATTATTTAATTAATTTTAAATAGTTATATTGTTATATGGTTAGTCAACCATATTTGTCTGTATTCAGATTGTTATATTGTTTTAAACAATATATTTGTCTTTATGTAATTTTGCTTCCCGGATGTTATTGGAAGCTTGTTTATTCTGGTTTGTGGTTGCACCTGTGCAACTCATTTTCCCAGATGTATTTGGCTGTGCAATATCTATAAATATTGCAGCCCATCCTCTGTAATTCTTTACTGATTGAGATCAATAAAATATACACAGGCTTCCATCCCTGTTTCTTAATCTACACATCTTCCTATGTATATTAGCCCCATGTATTCGTTTTTAGATCATTTTTTTGTTGTACACATTAAATCTTAGGTAATTAGTCATTTTTTTTCTTTGGAAGCATATGTATAATTGAATATATGTATGTATGTATGTGTGGGTGTGTGTGTGTCTATATATATATATATATATATATATAATATGTGTGTGTGGGCACGTGTGCGTGTGTGTAGACTGCAATCATAGGCATCATAATAATTTGAGGTTGGGATAGTTGCCACACTTTAAGTAATGGATTCTTCAATCCATTAGAGAATTATTTTTATTGTTTATTCCTAACCGATTTTCTAACGTCCTTAGCAGATTTAAATTTATCCCATTATAATAATTTTCATAAAAATATTAAATATGACTTACTTTTTACTATAGGGGTTTCCAATATTACTCGTATAGAACATTTTAATCTCCTTACACATAAGAAATGATACCAAACAATGATTTGGTTTTTTATTTTTCTTTTTTACAACCTTAGAGTTGATTCAAACTATTTTTCTTTCCTTGACCTTAAGTTAATGATTTTATTTGTTCTAATTATGTAGGCACATTGTTTTACTGATCCTTTTGATAAGAAGTATGGATTGTGGAAGCCAAAATTTGTTAACACTTTGTAATTTGTTTTCAAAACCCCTGCAACCATGGATAGCTTAGTTGCTCACTGATTGGTAAGTTAAAGCTCCCTTCTGTATGAGATAATTACATGTTGAATGGAAATATTTTTGAAATTTAGATTAAATCCTGATGAACAAGTCCTTGTAAACACATGAATTTATTACATTATTCTATAAATGTAAAATTAAGATAAAAATAATCTATATAGCTCTTCAATTATGATAATATTCATGTTTTCAGTAAGATTTGGTATGGAACCTCAACATTTTTAATGTATTTGGTGATAATAATTTATAGGCTTAAGCCAATAAATGGTAAAGATGGAAAAGCTAGGCTAAAATTTCATCCTTAGAAAAAAATCATATGTGGTTAAGAACTTTTGCCCAAAAACTTGGATAATATAATGATTCACACATTTAATCTAGAAAATTCCAATATATACACATAGATGGGAACTTACGAGAATATTTATCAATTTAGTAAATTGTAGGGATTGGGATATGGTAATCCTTGTTTCCTTCCAATTACATAGGTAATTTTTTATACAATCCTACCAAAAAATCATGATACATCAATTGCAATGTTTTGACTCTATATTTTTACTAGTGTGCCTTCTATTTGAATTACTCCTAATAACTTTATTGGATTTAACACTTTCATTGAGGTTTGATGGACATCTCTTTATAAACATATGATGTTATTGAATCTTAATGTGAAAAATTGTGAGATGGACTATAATTCTTCAATTTTTTCTTTTAATTGCAAATATTCATGCTAAAATTTTGCACAAATGTTAACTTTATGTTGTTTTATAGGCTTAACAATACCAATTTAGGACCTTGTTATTTTATTCATCCTAATATGATATGCAGTCAATTTTCTAATACTTCTTCTAATTTACATAACCTTTACTTTGAATCTATTTGATTTCACGTTTTTGTTTGGAACAATTTATTTTGTTAGTTTAGGTCTTTCTTTAATGCAAATAACTTTAATTTTCTCTAGACCTAGCCATACTTGTCGGGTCAATTTTTAGTAATTTTTTTTTAATTCTTTAAAACAAAAATAAAAGACACTCAAACACATATTTTCCTAATCAAAGGAGGTTATGTTTAACATTCCAACATCAATCACTTTTTGACCATATTCTATAACTCTTTTTTTTCCCTCTGACTGATGATCTCAACTTGGCCTCGTCAAATGGTAACCAATATATTGAAAATTAGTAAATAGTACACTACATTAATTTCATGAAAAATAATGGAGGTTTACATAAACATAGGTGAAATCACATGTTTTTGTTGATAAGTTATCTAGGTTACATAGAATACAACCCACCAAATGGTTGAGATTTTGTAAAATGGATAATCATATTTCCATATGGTACAATTCACCATGCTTATCTATCTTATTAAAGTTACATTTTGTTGATGAATGGGCCAAGATTGTTTCTATTGAACAACTACATCAAGCAAATAGTAAAGAAAATTTGGTTCTCTTGTTTTCTAAAAAAATAGAGTACTGGAAATGAAGATTTTACAAACATATGATGATTTTATGGTTCGATATGATTTTTAAATTTAAACCTTCCTACCGAGGATGACCATGTCTATATCTACCTTCATAATGTCAATAATTTTTAAACTCAACTTAGGGGATCTTTTCATTGATTTTATGTATGAAGTTGTTTTGTCTGATTTTGGTACAAAAGTGTACACATATTTATTACATGTGAAACACATTGCAATGAATTTATTAATTTATTTCATAGGTATAGAATGGAATCAACTATGAGGTGATCATTATGTCAAATAAACTATCAACTCCAGCATCCAACATTTGAAAGGATCTTCCATGTTCTAGTGACTACCCACTTGTAAATACTAAAAATTATAAGAGTGATGTTACCCTCTCCATTTGAAGTAACAACTATGTTGATACATAAAGTAGTGAAAATGAATGACAAGAAGATTCACACTATCCAAATGAAAATCCAAGAATGGGAACACATATCTTGAATGCACTCATGTCGTAACACAACAATTGATGACCTATACATGTTATGCCTTAGAGACTTTAACAATATCTAGGATTCGTCAAGGCGTGGTATCCCCCTTGACTTAAATACCATAAAAACTAAATTCATAGATTGTACATATCTTGAGAACCACTTTTCAATAAATGCTCCATCAAATAAACTAGTACCCTTTCTTCTATCTCCAAAATGAAATCTTGACTGCAATTTTTTTTTTAACATGCCAACAAGAAAAGACAACTACCCCCTTAAATATGGTTATTCAAGGTAGAAATGGTAGAGGAGATTTCTACATGATTTTCTGCATAAAATATGAACTAAAATCACCCAATAATAGATGAAAGTTAATCTTTATTATACTAGCTTCAACATTAATTGTTACATTCAACATAAATGCACCTACTATACATTCTGGTCTTGAAATAGTAATCAATGAGATGAAGGATCTCAAAGGACATATACTAGAAATTTTCCAAGAACATATATAATGTGTAGAATATGCTCTCATAGATAAAATGATCTTCGTACGGGAGAAATGCTAAGAAATATAAACTACAGGATGTGTGAGGCATTCCTTCAAAATAGAAATGAAGATTTTTGTGGACGCTCGATTATATTAGTCATCGACCTAGGCCAATTGACCCTTTTAGTGACATACAGCTATATGCATGTCACTCATTCATTCACACACTTTAGTGTAAATTGGACACAATACTTATCTTAGAAAAAACTTATGTCAATAAGGAAGCAACCCACAACATGAAGAATTTCAAAATTTATAGTACAATTGGTAGAAATGCACAACCAACAACAGAAAAATGGAATCTCCTCGTGTCATAATCAGGCTCTTCCATGGACTCAACAGAGCAATAATCATTTATAGGATAAAAACATCTATATCCAATAAAGTATTTAGTAACAATGCACAATTAAAGAATGTAAAAATTATTGCACCTTCATGTTGCAATAAGAAAAGATGACCAAAGAAACATGTTTTTCTATTATACATAAACGATACTCTGCTGCACCATATAGTACTCTTCTCCAAAGAGTAAGAGGTCATGTTTACATCAAACTTATGGGTCGAATATGGATTAGTAAATGGGGGTACTCGGATAGGTCATGGAGCTCATCTACATTCGAGAATCAAAACCCCCTAACTTACCATGCTTTGTGGTTTTTGACAGTAAAAACTAAGGTGGAACCCTTAGGACTTTCTCCACATAACTCATTTTCAAATTCCACCCGTCAATTAAGGAAATTGATGATATATCCCACTCAAATGACATGAGATCTTACCATTTACATAGATTAAGGAATGAAACTAGACAAGACAACAATAGACACCAACTTGATGTTGATCGCCATAAACTAAGATTTACTACAATCTTGTGAGTCTACTCACTAGAAGACCTACAGATCTCTCATGCTTTTACATATGAGTGTTTTGAAATAATGATGTACACACAAAATATAAATGCATGCAAAGAAGAGGAATCTTGCAATTCCCCATTTGACATTTACCCCTGTTCTTACTTCAGTGACCATGTTCCTAAGCATGGAAAGGTTGTGGTGTGCCCCATTGATCGTTGTTGTACTTCGAACTTTTCACAATAAAATATTAGCATCCTTCCTCTCCATCTTTCATCCCCGTGTCATTTTCGATGCCTCTAGTTGTGGACCCTGTAGTTTCCTTTATGATTATCCTATTAAAGTAAAATCATGTTCTCAAGTTCTATAGATGGTTTGATTGACGACTTGGTGTTGTTAGGGCATGTCAAGTTAAAATGAATATCCATATAATAATAATTATATTGAATTGTCGATATTTGATTGTTATTTTTATTGGTTTTTGAGCTTGTGTGTCCGGTCATTATTAATATGGTTAATAATTACTTTAAGCTGTAATAATAAATAATAATAATAATAATAATATTGTTGATCAATGATTATTGTCATTGTTTTAGCATTGATAGTTATCAGTATCATTATTAATTATTGTTAAGTTCTTTTATTATTTTTTTGGTCGGTCCCATCGACCGAGCCTTAATTCGTGTAAAATAAGAGGATCTTGTTTTGTTGGTAGCGCCATTGTTTAGGAAGTGATGTTATTCTTTAGTACTTAATTAGAGTCTTCAAACATCAGTTTCCCCCACCGACCTGCAATTCTTTATGGCAATTTATTCTTGTTCGGTGTGAGATTTTTGGATTCCTTTTCTCCTTGTTTTCCGACAAGTGGGTGCGTGGAGGTGCTTTGAAGTGGAATGCCTACCCTCCTTGTTATTCTCTTTTTTGACATTTATTTAGCATGCTTGGCATGGAATGACAGGAGACATTATTTTATTTTATTTTTAGGGCATTATTTTGGGGTTGTTGAAGTGCCTTTTTCCTTTTTTGCTTACTAAAAGCATTCATTTGGATGGTTATCTCCTTAATTTTCTCTCATGGCTTCCTGTTATAGCCTACAACTATTTCTCCTGATGCTGGCCACTTGCTGTATATTATTTTTTATTTTTATTTCTTCTCTTTCATTGTCATTTCTCCATCATTTTGTTTGTCATTCCTCCCTGGGCGCGTGCAATTGAAACATTCACAAATTATTTCCTATTTTTTTCTTGGATGGATGTCCATTTATATTTCAAATATCATATTTTTCACTGGCTACATGTATGTTGGAAAGGAAACCTAAGTAGTTATGAAACCTCTTGGTTGTTTATGGTTATTAAGGTCATTTGTTGCTAGTCTTGTTGTGCATATCCTATAGTTGTGGAATTTCCCGAGACCACATATCTTTGAGGAATTTTTTCAAGAATTTTACATGGCTCTTGTATTCTCTTCCATGTTTTGCATACTTTCCCTCCAAGGTGTTACAGCTGAAAATTTTACCCATGTCTCTTCTCCATTATGTTTGGGTGGATGTCCATCCCTGTTTCATAGCTACTATCTTATCTCTAGCTATATGCATGTTTGCGAAGGTGGGCTTAGCAGGTTGGACACCTATTGGTCACATATGGTTGAATCAAGTTCATAAATCAAACCCATTTTATGCACAGATTGCAATCATTGCATATCTTGAGACCACATTTCCTTTAGGATATTGTAAATCTATGTTTTTTGGGACTCCATACCCTGGCTATGCCCTGCCTATGCCAAACTTGGCCATGAGAAGAGTGTGGACCACCGAAAAAGCTGGAGGACAATGGAGTTTTGCTTGAGATGTTGTTGTAGACCCTGTTCAGCGTGTGCTCGACTTACATGATCTTAAATCAGGCATGATATGCCTTATAACCTTGAGTCTTTGTTTTTATTTAAATGTTTCAGTAAATGACCCTATTCTTCATGAAAATGTCTCGTGTGACGGTTTTGTTAGGTGGTTGCTATTTCCCTTGCTCTTTCACAATTTTTGGGAGGATATTAGTTTCGGGTGTTAGAAACGACTTTGCTTATTGAAGCCTCGTATATTGTTTATGGGTTTTAATAAGTACCAGTTGGGTCGAATTTGTTCTTAATAAAAAAATGGGGGATCCTGTAATTGAATTCCTATTTCATTTCAATAGTCTAACAATTTGGTTGTTGTATCAAATATTGTTGGTCGACTTGATTCTATAGTGCCTATCTTAAGAATTTGGCTTCAGTTCATAATCCTTCATTTTGGCTTATGTTTGGTATCTGACCTTTTGATATTTTGATGTTTTTATGAGATCTTGTTCGACCCATGTTGGGTATTCATGAAATAGTATATGAGCAGTGTAAGTGCATAATGTCTAGGTCAATGATGGAAATTTTTTCTCTATCTTTTTTAATTCATTTAAGGTTCTATTCACCCTGATCATCTCGTCTTAAGTTTGTGTTTAACTTGAATGATTTTTGAATTGACCCAAGTTGGTATTACTCTCAAACTGGGTTAGCTATTTTTTTATTTATTCCTTCAAATAAGTTTTATTGTTCGAGCATCATGCGTGACCACTATAATTTGGTAGCAATTCGGCTTCATCTTTTGGATATTTTGGTGACTTGGATCATATTTTCTTCCTCGGTGATTTTTTTATGTTTTTAGGTATAGAGTTGATCCTACGAAATGTCTCCTTGGGATGGTACTTGCATCTTCGGGATAGCTTAAATTTTTGGTATAAAAACCCTTGGTTGTATCTTTATTTTTTTGCAAATATGTTGCAAGATGTCAAATCTACTTGATGATTATTAAGGAACTTTTCAATTATTAAAACTAGGATCTTGGTCTTATGCGTAAGACACTAGTCTACATTTTTCTCCTTAAAACTGTGTAATTTTCATTCTCCTATAGCTTAGATGTGGGAGTGTTTGGGAATTTAATTCTTGAATGTTTATTCTGATGCATGTCATGATACGACCTTCTTACTGTCATATTGGATGAATGGTTATGTTTTGATTAGATAGGTCTGATGTCAACTTGTTGATGTTGGCAGATCCTTTAAAATATTTGTATCCTCTGTTTGTTTGTCTTGTGAATGATTACGTAAACCTAATGTAGGATGTACATTGGTTATATTTGGTATTGTCAAGTGTGTTCTTTTCTTAAGGCATTCTCTTGGATTAGAGTAAATGTTTTTCATAGTAGGGTTGTTAGGGTAGTATATGCCCCATGCTAGATCATTTGTGATTTTCATTCATTTTTATTTGTGTTGATATAATATTTATAATGATAGGGACAACATCCTATTATTATTATTATTAAGTCATTATGTTTTTGGATCATTTCATTTTGATTGATTAACTGGGAACTGACTGGGATTTAGTGAATCTTTGGCTTGGTGAATTAACTTGAACTAATGAGGATAGATTACGATTTGAACTAATTCTTTTCTTGTAACTGGTTTATTTTCAAAATGATATCATGTTGAAATGATTGTCATTATTTTGATATGGGTGGAATTAAATTATGATAGTCATCGAACTTCTTATATGAGAAAATGATACTCAAATAGAGATAGTGCCTTCTTTTCTAGTTTTGACATTATAGCTTATTGGGCGGCCTTTTAATTACTCTTGTTTTGGACACTTGGAAAATTTTCATAAACAACAGTGTTCCTTTTTTGAAACATTTAGATGACAACATGATGTCTTAATGTTATAGCATTTATCATGCTCATTTCTCATGAACTGAATTGGAAAAATAATTGTGCAGATGGTTTATATGGTAGAAAGAGGAAAGGCTTATTGATAGTACTTCAATTTTACTTATGCAGTTCTTTCATCAAATCCTTACTATGTTGCAATATTTTGAGTGGTGTTGTATAGAATTTTAAAGGGTCCATTACCTTGTTTTATGTATTTTTTTGGAAGATGGTTTCCATAACCAGTAGAAACTGAAATTTGTAAAACATTCTTGTAAATGTTAAATTGATTGCAGCCTTGTTTTGAGTATTTAATTGATTTGTTGACAGTTGATAGTTAGCTTCACTTGGGTTGACCAATTTTGATCTCCTTGTGTTCCTAGTCTAGGTGCTTTTGGAATCTGATATCACCATTTTTTGGTGTGCCGAATTGGATAGAAATGTTGTAATCTTGTTAACTTTTTTTATTAAAGGAAATGGTGAATTCTTGAGTTACAGTGGTGTATATTTAATCCATTCTCGGTTATGATATTAATGAAATATTAGGAAAAGTAAAACAGTAGGGTAGTTCTCATAAAAGTGATACAGAAATGAAATATAATGTTAAAACTCTTAGAGGGAGTCAAACTCTTGAAGTGAAAGGTAAGGAAAATCTTACATGTGTAAAAGAAAGAAAGAAAGAGTAATAATAAAATGAATTTATCCTTTCTACTCTAAGTTGTACTAATAAACATATGTCCTTGTTGTGGGGTGT
Source organism: Taxus chinensis (assembly GCA_019776745.2). NCBI lineage: Eukaryota > Viridiplantae > Streptophyta > Pinopsida > Cupressales > Taxaceae > Taxus > Taxus chinensis. Next base: position 769,207,381 of record CM034147.1, read on the forward strand.
AAAATATAATCAATGTTTAGTATTTGGAATTGGAAAGTTTGAAGTAAGGAAGGGAGATTGAATCATAAATTATTAAGTCCATCTGAGTTGTTCAAAACCTCTTATACATTCTTTTGTCAAACTTAATCAAGAGAATCCTATTGGTACCTAAGTTTGTTCTCCTTTTCAATCTAAGAAGCAACACAGATTCAATAGGGATCTTAGAGGCAGATAGATCATAAATGTATGCCTTTTTGTAGCTGGGGAGAAATCTAGCCATCCCTTTGTTATTCGGATTTGTGGAGAGATGGATAGCACCTCAAAAGGATGTGATCTTATCCTAACTATTTTAGGTTGTGTCTTTCAACCAAGTTAAGAGAACCTATTGTGTAACCTTTGTCATTTGAAAGGAGATACATATACCTTTCTTTTGCATAAATTTTATAGAGAAGGCCTTGGAGAAAATATGATCAACACACCAGATCTGACTCTCACGAGTTGTCACTTAAGATCATGGAGATATATTCACAACAAGGTGAAGGTTACTAAAGACATTTAAGACCCTAATCTATTTTGCATACTTTACTAAAAGGATTTTGGTATTGTGGGGGTATACAGAGCAAAAATAGGGGTAGTTTGGGGAGGATTGGTTGTTTTGAATACATTTTTTGGTGGGAAAGGAGATATGATGCACTTGAATCACCATATCCTTGAGATTTTATACAAAATGGAAAGATTCAATCAACAAAATGCCACAAAAAGTTAAATTGTTTCCTCAACTAGAATATGTGCTTCAATGGAGGCCCAGATCAGCACTCTTTCACACAATCTATGGGATTCTATCACAAAGTATCAAGTCATAGGACCCAATAAAGCACCAAGATTTAAACCAAGTCAAGCCTAAGGTACACCTAGAGGCTTACAGAGAATCTGTATCAACAAAATGAAAGAAAAGTGATTGTAAGTTGTTTATCCCACTCCCAAATAAAGGCTCTTCTGAGAAATGAAATTATAGATGCCACTAAACTATCACAAGGACTGAGATCTATGTGATTGGACTATATTTTTGTACAAGATTGCAATAGAAACAAGAAAAAATACCTGTATGCATTCAAAGATGAAATAAAAACACTGTACTCAAGATTAACATAGAATAACTCAAAGTTTGATCAAATTTATCAGTAAGGGAAAGTTTCTAGAAAAAATTCAAAGCTTGTAAATGGTTGTACACTAGTAGCCACCTTGACATAATCAAATTTGACACAAAGAGAGATATACAGGCTTCTTTAGATGGCATCTCAAAATGGATGGGATCTATCAAGCTTTTTCTGTTGGAGAAAATCAGTCCTGATCTTTCCAAAAACTCCCAAACATTTGCATGATGAATTTGCGCCCTTTATAGAATTTCAAATAGAGCCCCTTCCTCCCAAAAGAAAAAAAATTTAAATGCACCAGTTCTTGTCATGATTCTTTTGTGATTTGCAAAATCAGATTTACAAAAGTCTTTAGGTGCTCAAGGGAAAATATCTTCGATTTCCTCCCGCATTCAACTCCTTTCTCAAGAAAAACATTCCTCCATCAAATCGACAACCACTTACACCCCATATCAATCAAATTTTTCCCCTTGTGTGCTCAGGAGAAGAAAAACAAAAAACCAAATCAAGCCCGAGAGTCAAATTGCTTTAATGGCGAAAGACGCCTCCAAATATCCTCCACCAAACTCTAGATATCAAAATTAACTCACTCCTCTCCTTGGCGTGTAAAAAATAACAAGAAATCATGAAGACTCACACTCCCAGGAGTTTCAGAGAAAAAATGGGGATAAAATAGGATTTAGATGCTCAGTAGTTGTTGATATTTGATTTTGAATGTGGGTCGTCCATGTGGAAGATACAAAAATAGGCTCGGGGGCTTCCTTTGACCCTTTCTGACCCTTTTGAAAATATGGAAAAATTTTCCATTTTTCTCCACACCTCCACTTCTAAAAATGGGTCTGACACGTGTCTTGAGGTTGGCCCCAAAAGAAACACAGAGAAACTATGCAATTTGACTCTCTTTTGGAAAAAGGAAAATTTTCCAAGTTTTCCCCGCAGCTCCACCTTTGAGAAATACTTTTGACATGTGTCCCAATGTGGGTCCCAGTGGAACTACGCTTCCCCTTTTACTTTAACTCTTTTTTGTCAAATGAATTTTTTCCCAATTTTCCTTCGTGGGTCCGCACCTCCACCATTGACTGAGGCAAAACATTGACTATTTCCCATTAGGCTCATGGGTCATTTTCACTATTTTAACCTTTATGAAGCAAAGAGGTGAAAATTTTGAATTGTCTCCAATGGTCCACTTCCCCGCCCCTTATGAATTTTCAAATTACCACGTGTCACCATGGCGCTCCTTAAGATGGTCCCAAAATTTTGATACTTTGAACAAGCGCAGGCTCACCACGTGTCCTAATTCAGCAACAAGAATTTGAATGCTTGAAGTTCAACAAGATGTGCCATGTGTTATACTCCGAGGTAGTCTCCTTTTAGTCATTGAAAAATCTAATTAAAATGCAAATTGAGTAGAGGCCTCCACGTGTCAACCTGGCACTTCTCTAGAATGAAACTCAAGGGATAGTCCCCGAACATGCGCGGTTCCTCCATGTGTCTCCATGGCAAAAATTCAAGATGGAGTCCAAAGTGGAGACCCTAAATGAGTGCAAGCTTTCCATGTGTCCCTATTTCACCAAACTACATCCATTTGCATAAAATTTGTCTAAGTCTGGGCCAAGCAGTGGAAGCCTCCACGTTTCCTCCTGGTGCTACTCCAAGGCAAAGCCCAAAAATAGATCTTCAAATGAGCATCATTCCTCCACGTTTCTTGGACTTCTTGAAAACCTTTTGAAATTTTTCTAAGTATGGGAAACCCAACAGAAGCCTCCATGTGTGTCTTTCCTACCAACCCTCCATGTGTCCTCCCGGCAGTACTTCAAAGCCAAACAAAAAAATTGAAACTCAAATGATCATCGTTCCTCCATGTGGAAATTTTTTTAAAAAGTAGGATTTTCATGGAATTTCAGAAGTAGTAAGCTGATCCACATCCAACCAAGAGGTGCCACATTTCCCTGTCGACTGAATGATGCAAATTTGACTGAGAGAGATGCCCATCAAACCATAAAACAAAGAGAAACATCCATTCGAGATAAGAAATGAGGTTTTCTTCAAAGATAGAGAATTTATATTGTTGCAAGGCTCAAACATGACCCTTAGGGACACATCAACACATATCTCCTTGAGTACCTAGCGTAAAAAATGGAAAGAATGATAAATTTTTACTATGGAGAATGGAGAAAATGGGAAAATGCAAGCTTTGAAGGGACAGAGCAAGAGAGACCCAAAATACAGAGCCTTTTAAGAGGAACAAAGGAACCATGAAATAAATACGGACCCATACATGATCTTCGACCCAGGAGCAGAATAAAATGGCAACAAAAACTGCCCAAACACAATACATGGAAGGATAAAATGACAAAGGTTGTAAATGAATATTTTTTCAAAGGCATAGAAGGGGCAAGACCATTTTGAGCACTAACATTGGCTTTGACTCGGTGATGGGCACTCCTTATGAGGGCCATAAGAACAAAAGTAGACCAAGTGCCAAAATATTATCCATTTGGTAGTGGAGTCATCTTTTCAGGGCAGAGCAACAGAGCCATCTCCAAAAACAAAAAAAATGCCAGCAAAAATCGGTCACCACGGACCAGGACGAGCAAAAACCACGAAAAACAGGATGCAAAAAATAAACTATACACTGTACAAGCAGTGTTTACCTTGATTCAAAGGAATCAAACCAAGAAATGCTTCAGATGCCTACCATTAATAGGTAGTTCGAGCAATTCACCATCTAGATCCTTCAGGAAGAAGGTTTTTTCACCAATTATGATGTCAATGGAGTAAGGGCCCATCCACAATGAGTCAAACTTGTCATTATTGCCCTTATCCTCACGCCTGCTATCCCATAGTAACAAAAGATCTCTAATATTGAAGGCTCTAGGAGTGACCTTCTTGCCAAATAGTTTCTTTAGATTTTCTCTGAACCTTATATGCCTTTGGTGAGATTCCCTCCTCTCTTCATCAAGCTCAATAATCTGGTTGATGTGGGCATAATGAGGAATCACTTCTTTATCTTCTAGTTATTGAATTAACTAATATGAAGATAATTGTATATGCAGGGGTAGTAGGGTGTGAGTCCCATATACCAACTCAAATGGACTCTTTTCAGTGGCTCTTTTAACAATGATCCTATCAGCCTAGATAGAAAACTTCAATTGTTTACCCCATTTTCTCTTGTTTAACTCTAAGGTTCTTCTGATAATCTTTAGAAAATTCTTATTGCTAGACTCAACTTGTTCATTTCCTTGGGGATTATAATTAGAGGCATATATCAAATTGATTCCATATCCTTCACACATTGCCACCAAAGGTATAACCCTAAAATTCATGGCATTATTAGCTATGATTTGGACTGGTACTCCAAACCTGTAATAAATATTGTATAATAAAAAATCCATGACAACTTGGTGTGTAGCCTTCTTGGCGGGGATTGCTTCCACCCACTTGGTAAAGTAATCAATGGCTACAAGAATTCACTTATGGCTAGCACTTGAAGGGTCTGAAATATCACCAATGAATTCCATTCCCCATTTTTAAAATGGGGCTTCAATTGATACATACTGCAAAGGTAGGGATCCCGAAGCCTTTAGTCTTCCAGAGAAACGTTGGCAACTCTCAAATCTTCTAACCAACATGGTTTCATCCTTGAAAATATTCAACCACAAATAACCATTCCTTAGGATCTTATGTTTTGTGAATCTTGCAGCAAAATTCCCCACACAAAATCCTCCATGGAGATCAATAATTATTTTGGGGGCTTCATCTTCAGTGATGCATCTTAAGAGGAATCCCTTTGGGTTCTTCCACACCAACCCAAAATAAGTAATGACATATTTCTAGAAAGCCAACTTAAGATCTCTTTTCTGGTTCTTATTCAAATGCTCAGGGAAGTTGAAGTGTCTAAGATAGAACATCACATCCTTGTACCACTCAAAACTCATCAATCTTTCAAAAACAACTACCCTTTCTTCCTGAATCTCATTTACCTCAATGATCTGCAAGTTGCTCTTAGTCATGAGCTTAGCTAACCCCAAACCTCTCACCAAATTCATGGTTTGGATTTCCATATCATACTCTTCCAATTTTTTCACCCATCTACATCTTTTACTTGAGACGTCCATCTCTGACAGGATGCCTTTTACCATTGTATGGGGAACATAAGCAATAAATTTTGAACTTACAAAATAAGGCTTGGAAACCTTTTTTGCTTTGACCAAGGCAAATGCCTACTTTTCCATGATGGTGTATTTCATTTCTTCTCTTTAAAAATCCTTACTAAAAAAGGAAATGGGCCTCTCAACCCCTTCATCATCCTTCTATAGCAGGACATAAGCAATAGTGTTTTTTGAAGCAAAGGAAAACATCTGGAAAAGTTTCTTATAATCTAGGGCCACCAAAATAGGGGCATGCTTCAATGCCTTTTTGATTCCATTGAAAACTTGTATGGCATCATTTCCCATTTGATGATCTGATCCTTCTTTAACATGGAAGTGATTCGGATAGTCAACTCAGCAAAGTTTGATACAATCCTTCTAATGAAGTTTATCTTCTCTTGGAATTGGGACTTTGCTGATGGCCTCCACTCTTTCTATATCAATCATCACTCCTTCTTGTGGCACAATATGACCAAGAAATTTTTCCTTCTGCACTCCAAAATAGCATTTCTTTGGATTCATTGAGATGCCATATTCCCTACATCTAATCAACATCTTCTCTAAGTGTAGAAAATGATCACTTCTCCTTGTTGAAAATTTTTTTACATCACCTTGGTAAAAAGTAATAAATTCATTGATGTAACCAGCAAAAGCAACATCAATTTCCCTCTGAAAAGTGGCTCCAACATTCATAGACCAAAGGGCATCCTAACATATACATACATTCCCCATGGAGTAATAAAGGTTGTCTTGATCCTTTCTGATTCTTTTACCATGACTTGGTTATAACCAGAGAAGCCATCTAAAGTAAAAAGAAACTTAGAACCAGTCACCAACTAAAGCATGTGCTCCATGTTAGGTAAATGATAGTTGTCCTTCATTGAGGCCTTGTTTAGATTCCTGAAGTCCACACACAACCTGATGTCACCATTCTTCTTTCTTACTGGCACTAGGTTGACAACCCAAGAAGAATACCTCTTGGGCTGGATAATTCCTCCATCCCTTAGCTTCTTCATCTCCTCTTGCATTTTGAGAGATAACAAAGGATTAATTGGCCTTTACTTTTGCCTAAAGGTTTTTTCACTGGGCTCTAAGGGAATCTCATACTGGAACATGTCTTCTCTTTATGCTTTGAGCTTAGAATAGGTCCAAACCATGGAATCTTGGTATTTCTTTTACAACTGAATGTATGACTGCTTTTCATCTTTTCTGAAATTTTTGCCTAACCAAATCTTCCTTGGTTTCTCCTTCATGCCAAGGTCATGCTCGTCATCATCCCTCGAGGCTATCATATGCCTATTAATAATCTAGTTAGCATTATCAAAATTTGATTCAAGAGCAACCAACCCTCTAGGAATGGTGTTGGTCTTTAGCTAGATGATGCCTTTACCAAATAAGGTTCCCTTCCCCTCTATTGTATAGACCATTGGCTCTCAATATATGTTTTGATCAGTAAACTCTCCATTTTTTTGGAGGAACCTTCTGACCTGAGCCTCATCATCAAAAACCTGCCAATGTTTTATATTGTCAAGGAAAAAGGGTCTTGTTACTACCTCCACCTCATATTCACAATAAGGGGATGTTGTAGAATTTTCAAACCGAGACCCCAACACTGCAACCTTGTCTACCAAGTTGTTTAACCTCCTTTCATGATGCACAATGTTCAAGGAGTCAAACATCTTAATGAAATCTAAGAATGCATGCTTTTACTGTTTCAGTCGCTGATTCTTTGTGGCATACAATTTTCTGACTTGCTTGATAACTAACTCTAAGTCTCCTTTAACAATGATGTCCCTGATGCCATACTTCCAAGTAGTTCTTAAACCTAACAACAATGCCTCATAGTCAGTAATGTTGTTAGTACACTCAAAGTTAAGCTTAAAGGAAAAAACAAACCTTTCCTGGCTTGGAGAAATTAGGACACCACCGGCACCATTTCGAAATTTGGAGAAAGCTCCATCAAACAATAGATTCCAAGGAGAGAATGCTTGCTCAAGACACTTACACTCCTCAATCTTGTGCTCTTTTCCCTCAGTAAATCCCACAAAGTTGTCAGCATCAACATTTGTATATAATACTTCATAGGACGCATTGTTGGGATCCTCAATGAGGTGCGACATTTTCTTCTCCCCATATAAGTTGACAAGGCTTCCCTCAACTGGGATGGTGGCATAATACATATCCATTTGGACACTACCACCAACACTTACAGCCCATTTTCTTGACAATAACATACCCCACTTGGCTAGGTAATCAACTATGACAACATCAAGCTTTAAATTTTAACCTGGGTAGGCTACAAGCTGCATCACCAAACCCTTCACACATCCCACTACTGGCACCTCTCTGGAGTCCACGGAAGTGCACTTCCCATATGTTGTTTTTACTTTGATATTTATCTCATTATCTGACCTCCAAGGGAATGACATTGCATGATGCCCCTGAATCAAACATGTAGTTATGGAGCAGCCTATCCTTGATGATAGAAGTAGTGAAAAATGGATCCACATTCAGCTGAGAGTCTACCAAGGATGTCCCCAAATAAACCTCAGGTGGTTCAGCTAGCTCTTCTAATGTTAATGGTGTCTGAGATTCTTTAACAACCAAAGGATTCTCAACAATGTTCGCATTTCTTCCTAGGGCTGTCTTATCTTCATTCAATCCCAAGTATTCAAATGTGCTTCTCTTATGTTTAGGTATCCTAAGCAACTCAACAATTGGGATAGAGAATTTGATTTTACTTAAAACTTGGGCAATGTCATATGTGACATTCTTGGGAAAGGAAACATTTGAAGAAATGCTAATAAACTCATTGAGTGGCACATAATTTTTTATAGCTTGAGCATGGGGAGGGGTGTGATTTTTTCTTGGAACTGCAGGGATTTTAGAAGATGGATCTTTCCTGGAAGCCTCTTTAGGAATGTTAGAAAGTAAGGGATCTTTTGGCTTGGTTTAAGGCCTTGCCCCTTTTACAACCTTACTTCTTATGTTATATTCCTTCTCTTGAGCCACAATAACATTCATTAATAATTACTTTCCCTCCACAGATGAGATTTCTCCATCATACTTTTTTATCATTGAATCCCTTAAATATTCAAATTCATTATTAGGAAATTCAAAAGCTTGTACATTAACTACTTCTAAAGTATGAGAGGGAGGGAGAATATGTACTCTATGAATGCAGTCTCAAAAAGTGGCAGCAGTTCTAAAACTTATCACCTTAGTTGAGGTTACCCTTTGTTGTGAGCTAGTGCAGCATCCCATTATACAAACATAATCATCACTCTTATCATCAGCTACATTTTCTTCTTGTTGATCTTCTTCACAAGGAGAATGGGGCATGAAACATCTGTCACACCAATAAATGACTTCTGTCTCTTCCACCACAACAACTCTAGTAGCTAAAGGATCAGGTACCATTCTATTTTCTCTACATTAGGGCTACCTATTCCCAAATCCAACAGCTCCTTTTCCTTTGTCATCAACTCTTTGATGATTTATAAATATGTCTTGGCCTTGTTGCGTATTTTGTCCTCTTGAAATCTTCCCAACTCCTTTCTTAGCTTAGGCTAGCTTCTAGGAGATCTCCTTGACAATCCCTGCCAAAGTTTTCACCACTTCTTCCAAATCAGTTTCCTTGCTTGTCTAATTTTTTTCTGGGTTAATCAGCTTCACACCCTCCCTCTTTGGAGGTTTCCCAATTTCCTTGGTATTATTCTCTATTTGTAGGTGCATGGTGATTGCTTGCCTTAAGTTGGTAGGGTTCTTGTCCCTCAAGTAGTAAGCAACCTTTTTTATCAAATGCATCGGTATATTTGATTAAGCATGACTCATCACATGGCCTTATCCTGACAAGTAATCTCCTCAAGTTCTTATTGAACCTTGTGTTGAAATCATGTAATGACTCATTGGCATTCTTTTTAATGTTTTCAAACTCTGATAGAAGAAACCTAGGGTCAGTCCTATCACCATATTGTAATCTGAATGCATTATTCATCTCAGCCCAAGAATCAACAGAATTATCTAGCAATGATGTATACCAGTCCCTAGCATCCTCCTCTAGAGTGTGAACAAACAATTTGATGTACACATCTTCATGCTCAATCTCAAAATATTCCATCATATTGAGGAAGAGCTTTAGATGTTGGTCACCAGTTATGGCATTGTTTACTTGGAACTTAGTAAGTATGTTCATTACATATAGACGTACTGCATTTGGATAACCAGCCATTCCCACAAAATTTAAAGCTCCAAAGGTGTTTACAACAAATAGAGCTCTGGGTTGAGCCATATTGATTTGAGGAGGTGATCTTGGAGGGGTGACAAATTGATGAGGAGCAGAGGGTCCTTGGAACACAGTAGTGTAGTTTTCAAAATGGAGATCCCCCAAAGGGCCTTCTTCTTGGAAATCCCTATCTAATTCAGAAAAGACAGGTGCAAAATGTGAAGAAAATATTTCAAAATCAAATGAAGGCCCTTCTCCAGCTGGAGAATTTAGTTCCTCAAAGAGGCTACCTAATTCAAAGTCACTTGAATGATAGCATTCAGTGATAGGTCATTCACTTTCATCAATGGAGATCCCTCTTCTTGTCTGCTGATCTCCCACAACTCTCCAAGCTTTTCTTCCTTCTAAATTTACTTTTCCTAACTTAGGAAACAATGTCCTAGCAGGATCCCTAAAAAATAAATATATTCTTCCTTCCATCTTTGCAAATATTAGTAACGAATCTTACTTGATATAGGTTTAAGACACTGGTCCTTATCAGAATCAAATTAACAGGGAGTAGCCACTAAGAATTTTCACCGTAGTTGTGAATATGCACTAAAAATGTTCTGTTAAGTATCTGTCAACACTAGAAATTGAAAATGAAAAAATCTAACCTTTCTTTACAAAAATTTATCAATAAATACCATTACTAAACTTGTGGAAAGTGGAGAAGTTACATACGACACTTTGTGAATTAGAAACCTATTACAAACCTGAACATAGGATGATTTTTAAAATGGATTTCTATCATTTTAGAGCATACACGAAATGTTTACTAGGGTCTAAGTATCAACTATAAACTTAATGAACAAATCTATTCTCAACAATGTTTAAAATGTCCCCAACAACGGTGCCATTAGTGTCGGTATTGATGATGGGTCAAATAGATATGGCTTCAAATATGTATGCACATGGATTAAATTGAACTAAGTCCCTCACAAAGTAAATCAGATCCCCAACAATGGTGCCATCAGTGTTGGTACCCAAATTTGTTCTCCTTTTCAAGCCAAACAACAACACAGATTCAACAGGGAGCTTAGAAGTAGATAGATCATAAATGTATGTAATTTTATCACCGGGGAGAAATCTAGCTATCCCTTTGTTACTTGGGGTTTTAGAGAGATGCATAGCACCTCAAAAGGATATGATCTTGTCCTAACTATTTTAGGTTTTTCCTTTCAACCAAGGTAAGATAACATATTGTGTAACCTCTATCATTTGAAAGTAGATGCAAGTACCTTTCTTTTGCATAAATTTTATAGAGAAGGCATTAGGGATAATATGATCAACACAATAGATCTGACTCTCACAATTTGTCACTTCTAGATCATGGGGATATCTTCACAACAAGGAAAAGGTTACTAAATACATTTGAGACCCTGATCTATTTTGCATACTTTAGTAAAAGGTTTTTGGTCTTGTGTGGGTATACAGAGCAAAAACATGGGTAGTTTGGGTAGGATTGGTTGTTTTAAATAAATTTTTTGGTGGGAGGAGATTTTAAATGGACTTGAATCACTAGATCCTTGAGAGTTTATGCAAAATGGAAAGATTCAATCAATAAAATGCCACAAAAATTTAAATTGTTTCCTCAACTAGAATATGTGCTTCAATGGAGGCCCAGATCAACAATGTTTCACACAACTTGTGGTATTCTATCGTGAAGGCTTGAGTAAGAGGACCTAATAAAGCACCAAGGTTTAAACCAAGTTATGCTTGAGGTACACCCAGAGGCTTACAGAGAATATCTATCAACAAAATTAAAGAAAAGAGATTTTAAACCGTTTATCCCACTCCCAGATGAAGGCTATTCTGAGAAATGAAATTGTAGATTCCTCTAAACTATCACAAGGACTGATATCTATGTGATTGGATTATATTTTGCTATAATATTTTAATAGAAACAAGAAAAACTACCTATATGCAGTCATAAATGAAATAAATACAATTTACTCAAGATTAACAAAGAATAACTCAAAGTTTGATCAAATTTATTAGCAAGGGAAAGTTTCCAGAACAATCTCAAAGCTTTTCAATGGCTGTACACTTGCAACCACCTTGACATGATCAAATTTGACATAAAGAGATATATATACGGTTCTCTAGATAGCTTCTCAAAATGGATGGCCTGTGTCAAGCTTTTTCTGTTGGAGAAAATAAGTCCTGATCTTCCAAAAAACTCCCAAACATTTACAAGATGAATTTGTGCCCTTTATAGCATTTCCAATAGAATCCCTTCCTCCCTAAAGACAAAAACTTTAAATGCACCAGTGCTTGCCATGATTCTTTCATGATTCACAGAATCAGATCTGCAAATGTCTCTAGGTGCTTGAGGGAAAATATCTTCAATTTCCTCCCACATTTAACTCCTTTCTCAAGAAAAACATGTCTGCATCCATTTTCCAACCAGTTAAGCCCCATATCAATCAAATCTGGCCCCTTGCATGCTCAGGAGAAGAAAAATAGAAAACTCGATTAGTCCCAAGAGTCAAACTACTTTAATGGCAAAAGAGTCCTCTAGATCTCCTCCACCAAAATCTAAATATAAAAATTAACTCACTCCTCTGCTTTGCATGTAGAAAATAGAAATAAATCATGAAGACTCGTACTCCTAGGAGTTTTACAGAAAAAATGGGGAGAAAATTAGATTTAGATGCTCTGCAGCCATTGATCTTTGATTTTGAATGTGGTCCGTCCATGTGGAAGATGCAAAAATAGGGTCATGCGGTTCCTATGACCTTTTTGAAATTTCCCATTTTGGAATTTCTAAAATAGTAAGTTGATCTGCGGGTCTGCACCTCTGCCGTTGACTGGGGGAAAACATTGACTATTTCCCATCGGGCTCGCTGGCCATTTTCACTATTTTAAAATTAATGAGGAAAAGAGGTGAAAAGTTTGAATTGCTTCCGATCGTCTACTTCCCTGCCCCTTATGACTTTTCAAATTTCCACGTGTCTCCACGATGCTCTTTGATATGGTCCCAAAATTTTGATACTTTGAAGGAGTGTGGGCTTGGCACGTGTCATGCTCTGGAAATATTTGTTTGAATGCTTGAAGTTCAACGGAAGGTGCCACATGTCATGCTCCGAGGTAGTCTCCTTTTGGACATTAAAAAGTATAAGTAAAATGTAAATTGAGTGGAGGTCTCCACATGTCAGCTTGGCGCTTCCTTAGAATGAAACTCAAGGGTCGGTCCCCAAACATGTGTGGTTCCTCCACATGTATCCATGGTGCAACTTTAATATGGTGTCCAAAGTAGAGACCCTAAATTAGCACAAGCTCACCACATGTCCCTGTTCTGCCAAATTGTATCCATTTGCATAAAATTTGTCTAAGTCCAGGCCAAGTAGCAAAAGCCTCCACGTGTCCTCCCGAAACTACTCAAAGGCAAAGCCCAAAAGTAGATCTTCAAATGAGCATTGTTCCTCCACATGTCCTAGACTTCTCGAAAATCTTTTGAAATTTTTCTTAGTATGGGAAACCCAGTGGAAGCCTCTAGATGTCCTCCTGATGCTACTTTAAAGCCAAACAAAAAAATTGATTCTCAAACGAGCGACGTTCCTCCTCGTGGACACATTTTAAAAAATGGGGCTTTTCATGGAATTTATGAAGTATTAAACTGATCTACATCCAACTAAGAGGTGCCATGTTTCTTTATCCACTGAATGATGTAAATTTGACTTGGAGAGACACGCTTCAAACTGTAAAACAAAGAGAAACGTCCATTCAAGCCAGGAAATGCGGTTTTCTTCAAGGACAAAGAATTTAGACTATTGCAAGGCTCAAACAAGACCTTTTGGGACACATCAACTCATCTCTCCTCGAGTACCTAGGGAAAAGAAGGTAAGAACAACAAATTCCAACTGTGGAGAATCAAGAAAATGGGAAAACGTGAGCTTTGAAGGGACAGAGCACGGGAGACCCAAAATATAGAGCCTTTTTAGAGGAACAAAGGAACCATGAGACACATGCAGACCCATACATGATCTTCAACCCAGGAGTATATTAAAATGGAAACAAAACTAGCCAAACACAATATGGGGAAGCATAAAATGATATAGGTCGTGAATGAATCATTTTTCACAGGCACAGATGGGGCGAGACAATTTTGAGAACCAACAAAGCCTCAATAATGTTGGGTTGTATATAACTCTCTTTCCCCTAACTTTTTGATCCGTAAACTATTCCACTTTGGAATTATCTATAGAATCACATTTAATCAATTTTTTCTACTTTCTATTAGAAAATAACAGAGATAGCTAGTGAATGAATTATACTTGTGCTTAGAATCAACAATTTTTAGAAAGGGAAAGAATATAGACTCATACGCCAACAATTTTATCCTGGAAAACCTCCAGAGGAGGAAAAACAAGTTGGGAAGGGCAATTGCTCTTTCTTCCAACTTTTATTGGCCAATTCAGTAATAATTACATAAATTACAATAAGTATGAAAGAGAAGTAGATAATACCTCACACTTCCTCGCGGTTACTTCCTGTCTAAGTCTCAATTACTCCTTGCTTCTACAAATCACAATTCCAACACTAAGAGCTTCTTGCTCACTTGCTTCATGCTTCGATGCCTTTGTTCTCTTCCATAACATGCATTTATAGCCTTTCTCATGTTCTCCCATGCACTGGAGAATGGGAAAGGTCATGTAGAAGAAGAGACATGGACACCCTTTGGAATTCTAGGACTGTTCACGTCATATTTTATTTTCTGTCTGCAAGAGCTAGGACCGCCGCTCAATGAAAACCGACGGTCCAAGGACCACCATCTTGGTGGAGCAGCGGTTCTGTAACTGCCACCCTGTAAAGGGTGGCAGTCCTATCACTAAACAAACAAAACCTCCGCGTATCATTTTTTTCTTCTTCGTGTTGGCTTCTTAGATAAAGCAAATTCATTTTATATCCCTATGGATCATAACCTCCCCTACTTAGGATGCTTTTGGTCCCACAAAAGCGTAGTGGAGCAATAGATGAGGAAATAAATCCCTCACTTGCTCCTTCAGGTACCACCAGGCCTGCCTTGGTGTCTTTCCTTTCAGTCCAATCTGTGAATACTTTTGCGGACTTCTCCTTGTCTTTCTGAACTTCTACTGTAGTGCTACATCCTCCTCTAGTTCACCTTGTGAGTCCAAGACGCAATCCTCAATGGAAGGTAGCAACTGTAGTTCTTCATCTTCATGTAGCCTGGATGACTCATATAGGTGCAAGTTCTCACAGTTTACTACTAGAGTACATCCTCATAAATGATAGAAAATCAAGTCAAAAGACATTTTCTCCAACCTACTCCAATATGATGAACGGTTCCATATTGTAGTGGCTTGAGCTTCCATGCTTGACCTTGTAGTATCTCCTTTCCCAAGTAAATCCAAACATCTATCTCCAACATAAAGCTTATGTTCTCTCCTGTGTTGATCATGCCTAGACTTTCTACTTGGCTTGATATTTCTCTAACTATTCTTTGAATTTGATGATGGATTTTATAGATCCTCTTAATGAATTTGTTTGCTCTATGTCACCTGTTATGTCTTGTGTATTCATCGTCATCCTACTATCCGAACTGCTATGTCCAATGGATTTATAGGTAGAGATCCCAAAAATGGTTTAAACGGTGAATTTATAGTGTATCTATGTACTACCTGGCTATAGGAATGTTGAATGTAGGCTAAGGAATCATCCCAAGTCCTTGGGTATTTCACTATTATACCCTTTGATCAACCATACTAAAGTCCTTGTTCACCACCTTTTTTTGTTCATCTATATATGGACGGAAAGTTCATACTCATATGTAACCTGGTATCCATCTTGTCCTAAAAATTAGTCCAAAAAGTGTCCCCAAGAACTTGGAATCCCTATCAGAAATATTAGACTTTGGAAAACCAAAATGTATCCATACATTAGCAAAGAAAAAATCGGTCTACCGCCTCATGTGTTTTTACTTGTCCTTTTATATGTCCATAAGAATACACATCTTACTAAATCTATCAGAAACAACATAGAGATATTCATGGCCATTTTTATACATATGTAGTTCTCCTACAAATATCCATAGAAATGTCCTCCCATGGATGAGTCAGTATTGGCAAATGAATATACAAACACTTCCTTCCTAGTCTTAGGATTGCTAGTATAAAAAATTTTACATCCACGTATAAATTTTGATACTTCTTCTTACATATTGGGCTAATACACTTACCTTTGCAAGTGGAATAGGCTATTAACAAAACTAAAATTTACCATTACTTTCAAGTTATGTGCTTCCCTCATCAATAAAAGTCTTTCTTCTTTTGGCATGTAGAGTCTTTCCCCATTAGCTAGATCAGCCTATCCTTAGAGATAAAAATCTTCAATGCCCATACCATTTCAGCTCCTTGTGTTTGTAACTACTGAAATTTCACTCCAAATTCTCTATCCTAGGCATATGCCTCTCCGTAAGCTTCCTTCATGAAGGGATCAATATGAGAAATAGTGGCTGAAGTGGGAAAACTTATCCTATGTGGGCGACCTGGAACAACATGTCTGCCACCAATTTTGTACTACACTTCTTGTATTTGATCACCAGATGGAACTGTTGAAGGAACCCCCATCCATTTATAGTGCCTTGCCTACTATAATTTAGACTAGTGCTTGAAAATACTTGGAGAGGTTTTTGGTCAGTGTGCACAATAGTTTCTTTTCCCAATAAATAATGCTTCCATTTTTTAATTTCCTGTACTAGTGCATACATTTCCTTATCATATACAGAATATCCTTTAATTGTTTAAGTGATAAGTTTCAGAATAATAACATATGGGTTTATCTCCCTTGAAGTAACAGTGTACCCATAGTGCATAATCATTAGCATCTGTCTCTACTTCAAAACGTTGCTTCGAATTAGGAAGAGCAAATAATAGAGCATTACTAATCTTGTATTTCAATAACTCAAAGGATTTGTCTTATTCCTTACACATACCCAAAACCCTTACTCTTTGCGGCCACTATGTGTAGAGGTGTTGCAATCACAGAGAATCTTAGAAATGAACTTTCGCATGTACTTTACTGCTCCTACAAAATTCCTAATATCTATATGGCTCCTGTTGGTGTTGGCTAAGTTGGTGATGGATTTTCCACCTTCTTTAGATCCATTTGTAGCTCTCCTCCTCAAACTATATGCCCAAAGATAAACAAGTGAATGTTTCAAAAATTCACATTTCTTCGTATTACAAAGGATTTTTTTCTCCTTGAGAACTTGCAAGACTTGTTGCAAATGAGTTAGATGTTCTTTCCATGTGAGCACTAAACGTTAAGATATCATCTAGATAAATGAAATGACAAATGTATAAATGAAATCCCGTAATACATCATTCATCAGTCTCATAAATGTATTAAGTGCATTACATAAACCAGAATGGAAGTACTAATCATTCATATAAAACTTATTTTTGTCTTGAAGGCGTTCTTCCATATATCATCCTCCTTCATTCTAACCTTGGTGATAAGCTGACTTGAGATCCAATTTCATGAAGATTTTTTGTATGCTGAAGCTGTTACAAGAGATCATCAATGCAAGTGAAGTGGATATATGGTCATTATGGTGATTTTGTTAAAATCATAATAGTCTATGCACATTCTCCAAAAACCATCCTTCTTTGGCACAATCACAATAGGTGAACCAGATGGTGAGGTGCTAAGATGTATCACCCCTTTGTCTAGCAGTTCCTTGAAATTTTTTCTTTACTTCAGTACTCTCTAAGCAGAGGATTTCCTATACAACCTAATGTTCAGTAGAGGGGACTCAAGCAATAGGTTAAATCTCATGCTCTACTTCCTCATTTTGGTGGTAACCCACTAGGAGCTTGAAAAACTTTCTAAAAACACTGAATAATACTATCCAAATCCTATGCTTTCCATGGTTATAAGTCTTTGAAACCTTCTACCCCATCTTGTTTATCATTTTAATAAAAGTAAACAAAATTTATTATGATTTTCTTTAATAAGTTATTTTTCTTGGTTAGCACTCACCATAGTAACCCATGTGTCTTATGTTGGTGTTCCCAAATGTTATAGCTAATCACATCCGTGACCCATCTGTATTAGTTTTCCCTTATCATAAATACAGAATCCCTGATATAAAAGAAATGAATCCCAAAAACAACATCAAAATCATCAAGTGGAATAACATCAACTTCTAATACATCAATAAAATGGGAATTTATCCCAAACTTGACCTTACATATTTTTGTTATCTGAATTTCAACACCCTTATTCACCCAACCCAAAGGATAAGGGTGTGGATGTTCATAAGTCTTAAGACCAAACTTATTTACAACTACTTCAGAAATAAAATTAGACTGAGAACCGGTATTAACCAAAGCATTTAAGTTAATTCTCTTGATATGGATTTTGATCTAGAATAGTCTACTCATATCCTCTTCCTAGCTGTCCATGTTGGTGGCCATACATCCAATCCTCTCATCTACATCATAGTCATCTTAAATTTCTACCTCTCCCTTGTGTCTTTCACAGGTGTCATGGACTTATTTGAGTCCTTGGTTCGATTATTTAGGTGTAACTCCAGATGTAACTTCCAACATGTAGGGTCAGTACAACCATTGATATCAAAGTTCTTACATAAAATTATTGGGATCTTTAGAAGTACTTCAAAGTAGTGGACAAATTTTTTACCTTTCCCTTTCCACTTACCTCTTGTTACTTGTTTACCCAAACTATTTCTTCTGTTGATCTATTGATTGCTTCACCCTTGGCTCTAATTCTCCTTGCTTATTTTCATCATCTATTTAGTATGGGCCTACACACATGCCTCATTGAGATCTTTGTGATTTGTGGAGATGAATTTACTACGACGGTGAGTGTGAAGTCCTCCCAAGTACTTAGTTAAAATATGCTCATCCTCCAATTACATGTTCAGTAACATGGCTTGCCTCTAAAAATCCATGGGGTATATTCATGCACACTTTGACCACTGCCTTGTCTAAAATACTTCCATTTAATCATTTGGCCAATCTTATGTCTAATAGAATAGAAGTTAGCTCTAAGTAATTTTTTAAATTCTTGCCAAGATTTTCACAATAGGACGTTTATTCTTTTCACAAGTGGCTAGATGGGTCTTCCCACCAAACCAAAGAACATGTCACTCCATTTTGAGACATGTGCAAAGGTGATTCTCTATGCCTTAGTGACATTATGGATGCTAAAGTATATTTCTAGCTATTTTAACCATTTATCAATCAACTCTTGCATCTAATTTTCCTTAAAAGCTTTTAATTTCAACTTTTGTCTTCAAATTTAAATGGAGTATGATTTGATTTTACCTTTTCTCTTGTGATTTGAAGTCTCTTCTTCATGCGCTTCCACATAATCTTTCCTCTTGGTGGCTCCTCCCTATGCCAAACCTTTTAACTAAACCTCAAACCACTGAGTCCATGGATTCTTGTTTAACAGAAGCTTTCCTTCTGATAAATCTATCAAGTTGCTTTTTCTCCTTTTGAAATATCCTATCCATCATTAGTCTCCAACATCGTCGATTCTATGGACTAAGTTATCTTCCTCCATTTTTCCCCCAAATTCTCTATTTACACTTCCTTGTAGAAATATCTCAATCAAGGTAAATCCTCTTTTCCTTTAGATCTCTTCAATTTCATAAAAATACAAGAAAAAAATACCACAGTCCTAGATACTTATTAGTTCTAATACAAAAATTATATGTAAACTCTCTACTTTGGAATTGCTAATAAAATCATAATTAAATGTTGTTGTTCTACTTGCAAATAGAAAATGACAGAGAAAGATAGTGAATGAATTTTACTTATGGTCAGAATAAAAAAATACAAGAAAGGAAATAATATAAACTCATAAACACCAACAAGTTTTATCATGGAAAACCTCCAGAGGAAGAACTAGTCGGGAAGGGCAATTACTCTTTCTTCCCACATTTATTGGCCAATTCAATAATAAGTACTAAAATTACAATAAGTATGAAATAGAAGTAGGTAATATTTGGCACTTCCTCCCAATTACTTGCTTGCTCTCTCTCAATTACACCTTGCTTCTACAAATCACAATTCCAACACTAAGAGCTTCTTACTCACTTGCTTCATGATTCAATGCCTTTGTTCTCTTCCATAAAATGCATTTATAGCCTTTTTCATGTTCTCCCATGCACTAGAGAATGGGAAAGGTCATGCAAAAGAAGAGACATGGACACCCTTTGGAATTCTGGGACTGTTCATGTCATATTTGTTTTTCTGTCCGCAAGAGCCAGGACTATCACCCAATACAAACCGGAAGTCCCAGGACCTCCGCCCTTGTGGGGAAGTGGTTATGTAACTGCCGCCCTGTATAGGATGGCTGTTCCATCACTAAACAAATAGAACCTCCATGTATCATTTTTTTTCTTCTTCGTGTTGAATGCTTTGATAAAGTAGAGTCATTTTGGATCCCTAAGGATCACTTTTGCATAGGTTCATTGTAATTTCTCCCCTCAACGTCAATAAACTTTGATCCATGCATAAGAAAATTACAACTCCAAACAAAAATGGTACTTAATCTTAATTGGAGTTTATGCTCGTATTTCTTGTGAAATGAAGCTTCAAAGAAAGTTTCATTAGTGTGAGTTTAGATGCTAGCTTCTGGTAAATGCCTCCTTTTTTTATTAAACAAATTTAAGAAAATAACTATCTTTTTAGAGATGAACTTAAGCGTTTTACCCATTAACTTGTAACAGGAAGAAATCCATATTGGTAAGAAGGGTTTTGCAAATCAAAATATAAATCTCCTAAAACGTAAGTTACGTTTGAAGGATGTTTTAGTGAGATAAGGAACATTAAAATACTTTCACCATGGGATGCCCCTAACAGCAAGTGTGTTCTATGGTGGGACTAGTATGTGGTGACTTGTCAAAAAGGGAAGGGATAAATTTCATGTTGGGTGTCATAGATTCCCTTGTACTTTAGTGGTCATTGTTTATCTTTTAATAAAAGTAAACGAAACTAATTATGATTTACCTGAAGAAATCATTTTGCTTGGTTAACACTTACCATAGTAACCCGTGTCTTACGTTGGTGTGCCTGGATGTTCTAGCTGATCCCATCCTTGACCCATCTGTACCATTTTTCTCTCCTCATAAATATAGCATCCATAACATACAAGTAAGGACTCCCGAATAAAACACCTAAAGCATCGAGTGGAATAACGTCGTCTTCAAAAACATCAATATATTGGGAATTTATCCCAAAATTTACCTTACATCTTCTTGTTACCTTAATTTCAACACCCTTCCTCACCCTACCCAAAGGATAAGGGTGTGGATATTCATAAGTCTCAAGACCAAGCTTCTTTACAACTGCTTCAGAAATCAAGTTATACTGAGAACCGGTAACAACCAAAGCATTTACCTTAGTTCTCTTGATCTATATTTTGATCTGGAATAGTCTAATCATCTCCTCTTCCTACCTGTCCATGTTTGTGGCCGTGCATCCAATCCTCTCGTCTACATCAGATTCATCTTCAATTTCCACCTTCCCTTCTGTTTTCATAGCTTTTATGGAATTCTTTGAGTCCTTGGTTTGTTTCTTTAGATGTAACTCTAGATGAAACTTCCAACATGTAGCGTCAAAATGACCATTGATATCATAGTTCTTGCAAAAATTCTTGGGATCTTTACAAGTATTTAAAGTAGTTACAACTTGTTTACCTTTCCCTTTCTACTTACCCTTGTTACTTATTTTTCCAAGCTATTTCTTCTGCTGATTTATTGATTTCTTCACGCTTGGCTCTGCTTCTCCTTTCTTCTTTTCATCATCTATGTAGTACGCGTGTATGCATGCTTCGTTGAGATATTTGGGATTTGTGAAGATGACATTTCTTCGAAGGTGAGTTTGAAGTCCTCCCAAGTACTTGGTCAGAATATCCTCATCCTCAAAGTCCA
This sequence comes from Taxus chinensis, assembly GCA_019776745.2. Lineage (NCBI taxonomy): Eukaryota > Viridiplantae > Streptophyta > Pinopsida > Cupressales > Taxaceae > Taxus > Taxus chinensis. The sequence continues at coordinate 769,228,861 of CM034147.1, forward strand.
TTTTAAGCAACATGGCTTGCCTCCTAAACTCTGTGGTATAGTCCTGCACACTTTGAGCAATGCCTTGTCTAAAATACTGCCATTTAATCATTTGGTCACTCTTATGGCCAATAGGATAGAAGTTAGCTCTAAGTAATTCTTTAAATTCTTGCAAAGATTTCACAATAGGACGCTTCTTCTTTTGACAAGTGGCTAGATGAGTTTTCCACCAAACAAGAGCATGTCCCTCCATCTTGAGATGTGCAAAGGTGGTCCTCTGTGCATCAGTGACATTATGGATCCTAAACTAGACTTCTAACTGTTTTAACCATTTATCAAGCAACTTTGCATCTACTTGTCCTTCAAATCTTTTAATCTCAATTTTTGTTTCAACATTAAAATGAATGTGATCAAATTTTACCTTTTCTCTTATGTTAGAAGTATCTTCTTCATGCTCTTCCCCATAACTTTCCTCGTGGTGGCTCCTTCCTATGCCAAAATTTTCAGCTAAGCCCCGAACCACTGAGTCCATGGAGTCTTGTTTGACAGAAGTTGTCTTCTGTAAATTAGAAAGCTCTTATTTCCTTCTAAACATATTATCCATCATAGTCTCCAGCATTTCGATTCTACGGACCAAGTTTTCTTCCTCCATTTGTCCCTGAATTCTATGTTTCCACTTCTTTGTATAAATTTCTGGATCGCACGGTAAAGCCTTCTCACCTTTAGATTCATCGCTATCATACAAATCCAAGAATGAATACCACAGTCCTATATAATTGTTAGCTCTGATACCAAAATGATCTGTAAACTCTTCAACTTTGGAATTATCCACAAAATCACAATTAATCGCTATTGTTCTACTTTCTATTAGAAAATAATAGAGATAGCTAGTGAATGAATTATACTTGTGCTTAGAATCAATAATTTACAGAAAGGAAAAGAATATAAACTCATAGACCAACAATTTTATCATAGAAAACCTCCAGAGGAGGAAAAACTAGTTGGGAAGGGAAATTGCTCTTTCTTCCAACTTTTATTGGCCAATTCAATAATAAGTACAGAAATTACAATAAGTATGAAATAAAAGTAGATAATATCTCACACTTCCTCCCAATTACTTTCTTGCTCTATCTCAATTACACCTTGCTTCTACAAATCACAATTCCAACACTAAGAGCTTCTTACTCACTTGTTTAATGCATCGATGCCTTTGTTCTCTTCCATAACATGCATTTATAGCCTTTCTCATGTTCTCCCATGCACTAGAGAATGTGAAATATCAGGGAGAAGAAGAGACATGGACACCCTTTGGAATTCTAGTATTGTTCACGTCATATTTTATTTTCTGTCCACAAGAGCCAGGACCACCGCCCAATGCAAACTGGCAGTCGTAGGACTGCCACCATGGTGAGGCGGTGGTTATGTAATCGCCGCCCTGCACAGGGTAGCGGTTCCATCACTAAACAGACAAAACCTCTGTGTATCATTTTTTTCTTCTTTGTGTTGGATGCTTTGATAAAGTAGAGTCATTTTGGATCCCTATGGATCACTTTTGCCAAGGTTCATTGTAATTTCTCTCCTCAGCGTCAATAAAATTTGATCCATGCGTAATAAAGTTACAACTCCAAACCAAAATTGTACTTCATCTTAATTGGAGTTTATGCTCGTATTACTTGTGCAATGAAGCTTTGAAGAAAGTTTCATTAGTGTTTGTTTGGATGCTAGCTTGTGGTGAATGCCTCCTTTTTTATTAAACAAATTTAAGAAAATAACTATCTTTTTAGAGATGAACTTAAGCTTTTTACCCATTAACTTGTAACAGGAAGACATCCAAATTGGTAAGAAGAGTTTTGCAAATCAAAATATAAATCTCCTAAAACATAAGTCAGGTTTGAAAGATGTTTTAGTGAGATAAGGAGCCTTAAAATACTTTCACCATGGGATGCCCATAACAGCAAGTGTGTTCTATGGTGGGACTAGTATGTGGTGACTTGTCGAAAAGGGGAGGGAATAATTTCATGTTGGGTGTCATAGATTCCCTTGTACTTTGGTGGTTATTGTTTATCCTTTAATAAAAGTAAACAAAACTGATTATGATTTACCTAAAGAAGTCGTTTTGCTTGGTTAGCACTTATCATAGTAACCCATGTCTTATGTTGGTGTGCTCGGATGTTGTAGTTGATCCCATCCTTGACCCATCTGTACTGGTTTTCCCTCCTCATAAATATAGCATCCCTAACATACAAGAAAGGACTCCCGAATACAACATCCAAAGCATCAAGTGGAATAATGTCATCTTCAAAAACATCAATAACATTGTAATTTTTCTTTCATGTTATGCGTTGTAAAAAAAATTACTACTTGAAATTGATTCCTTACCGGGGACTACTCAAACAAATATTCCATACACTTGTCAATTAATTTATCAAATTCCAATATCACAATCAAATCTCTCGGTATTAAACATACACTATTCTCCTCCCCTACTTCAACTCAAATATTAGAAAAATAATCAAGCAAGACCTTCTAAACCTTACAACATGGACAACAGAAACTTGCCACTTCGTGATTCTTGTTTATCCGCCTCTAATTGAAAAGCAGCTATGATTTCAGACACAACATGGCAATCAGTCAATTCCATGCTTTTATTCACGTTGAAATTTATCCAAAGCAAACGCAAACCCGCTAGTTCAAAGAGGCCGTGTTCGAGAAGTAACGTCTCGACTCTCGATCATTATAAACAGACAAAAAATGTATATCGCACGTGTCTTCTTGCATTTAATTTTGTTTAGAGAAGAATCTCGCTCCACCTTCATTGGTGGATCGTGCTCATATTCGTTTTAATATTATATATATATATATATATATAGATCTTCCGGTAACGTGTTTTATATTAGGTAGAATGTACTGACAAAGTAAGGGGCACACACCCTTTGGAAACGATGGGAATTTATTTTTTCCTTGCTGAAATGAAGTAGAGGTCTTCGTATGTCGCTCTCTGCAACAAGATATATTTATTAAAACACGTTCCTATCAATTTCTCTTTGGAAATATCTTCTAGACAGGCCCGACAAGAAGTATGCGTTCTTCTGCTTCATACAAATTAAAACAATTTTCTTCCGAGGTCTGAAATCAAGAAACTAAATTTTTTAGACTCGTGTTTAACATCAAAAAAATAAAATCTACGCTTTATTCCACGTTCGTGGAAATTGGAATACCATTAGAACATTCTATTACAGTTTTCATTGACCGGAGAATATCAACGTGTGAATTCTATATACTGTTCTTAAACGTGACCAATTAAAAGGTTGATTGGATGCATATGAATTGTTATAAAGGGAAGACTTTATCCCTCAAATGTCTTTGTAAAGTGGATTAGTCAACCAAGCAATAAATTTAGGGTTGTGGAAATAAGATATATTATTTACTTACATCAAATAAAAGATAGAAACAAGTTGAAATAAATAAGAAATATTGTGCCCTTGTCCAATACAATTTATCAAAAATAAAATTATTAGAAAGAATAAAAAGTCTTCCAATACATTCTATTACAGTTTTTATGTTTAAATGCTACACTCTTCTCCCACATGAAAAATTAAAAGTTTTAGTGGATGGATATGAATAGGTTAAAATGAAAGAATTTATCTGTCATGTATTTATAAAGAAGATTAGTTAACCAAGCAATAAATTAAGTAGGTGGAAATAAGATATATTATTAACTCACATTAAATAAAACATAGAAATAAGTTGAGATAATAGGAAATATTGTTCGTGTATCCAATACAACTTATTCAAAATTAGAATATTAAAAAGAATAGAAAATTGTGTAAAAATGTTTGAAATATATTAATTCCTATATCAAAAATGACATCATTTATGAAGTGGGTTAAGATATCGTTACATATTCTTAATTTTTTAGTGTTCACTTAAATCGGCTTAAGATATATTTTCTTATTAATATGTTATTATTGTTCAATTATTGAGATGATTAGTATTTAATCTTTAGGTGAATCTTAAGATTGTGGAATTCCTTATGGTTTTAATTCAATTCTTTATAGTAGGTACTTTATAACAAAAATTTATATCTATAATATAAAACTCATTAATATGGGATGAATTTGATATTTTATCTTTATTATCACTAATTATATTTTAATAAATATTTTTATTATAAAGAAATTCATTAAATTTAAAATAATTAATTGTTAGGGAGATATAACAAAAGATAATTAATATTGTTTCATAGTTGATAATTATTTACATATATTTAACATTTTATTTAACTTTCACTCTTTTCACTTATTCATACATCATCTTGATCACCTCTATTTTTCATTTAGATTTAATCAAAAAACATATTAATATTGCGTTAACATGGGGAGAAATTAGCTTGATATTGTAGGGCAGAAAACCTGTCAATTTAATGTTGTGTAAGCATAAATATTGGGCCCTTTATACTAAAGTTGTTAATACAAGTTAATTTGGTAATTTATGTTGGAATTAAAACATATTAATTAAATTAAATGTTAAGTTTGTATTTATGTTGCACTTAGCCTTTTTTCATTATTTATGTATGGAAGTTTAAGGTTCTCCATTCGTAAATTTAATACATAGTAGATATTTTTGGAAAATATTTAGTTTTCATGTAGATTTTTGGCCTTTTGAATTGATTGGTAACATTGTCAATCTTAGTTTAGATGAGAAAAAATAAAATTTAGAAAGCCTAGCTGTTCTCAAATATAGTGAGAGATGATAGTAAGTTGAAACATTAATATACATACACGCTAATTGATTTCAACACATTAAGCTAAGCCTCAACAAACATAATTTTTTTTATAGTTAATTTAAATTGTAACTAATTTATTTTTAATGCCAGATAATACGGTACAATTATATTCATTGGGATAAATTAACCTTGATTGTCACTTGATTAAAGTAATAAACCAATCAAATATAACCATTTTATGGAATAATGACATTCAATGATGATAATTTTAAATATTTCTCAAATGCATATGTTAGTTGTTTACATATGTGATTTCACCTAATAGAGGATAAACTATATAATAAAATAATTTAAAACATGTAATGAGATCATCAAATGATGGTAAATGATGCTCGTACATGCTAAGCTCATGTAAAATCTAGCCACCTCCACTTCATACCAACTACTATTGTCTCGTTTAGTTAACTTGTCTAAAAAATGCTTTTCTATCCGGAAATAGTGATAAATGGTTGCCATATAGGCATGAATTTCCTAAAATATTTCAAGATTTATGTGACTGTACCTAAAAAAAAGAATAATCTAAAAACATTTACTTAAATATTGACATAAAATTACGCAATAAAAATAAATTTTTTACATGTCTTTCTGAGTTTCCCTTAATCAAACTTAATGTATCAATTGGTGCCGATTTAATATAATTTTCTTAAATTAATTACATTTATTCACCAAACAATCAAAATTTTAGCTAAAATATTACCTACATAATCTAATTAATGTATTATAACTTACAAAAATTGATGAATGATAAAATGATATCTCAAATATATAAGAGAATATCAATACTTAACTATATATGTAGTGTCCACTCATCTTCAACATTGATATTACTATGATTTTTCTAACTTTGCATTGGAGCCATAGACATTGTTAACATATTTGATCTTTAGACATTGATAGATGAAGATTACTATATTTATTTAGCTTATTTGAAGGGCAATATATATGTGTTAGACTTTTGACATGATGTGACTTAGATGATGGATTATATGCATGGATTGACATATCAATATTTGATGATCTAGAGCTGCTACTATACTGTCATATTGGATTTGGTATATATACTTTGCTAGATGATCTAGTTGGTTTTTTGATCTTATTGCTAACTAATGAATTGATAAAATCAAAATATTTGAAATTGTGAACAATTGGTGAATTACTTGCTTTTGGTGATGTTTTAGATATGACAATTGATGGTATAAATTGATATGTATATTTGTGTGTTTTCTTATCTTGATGTCGTTAATATGGCCATGAGGCCAAAAAGGTATTGTCTAATTTTTGTAGAAAATCGTAACAGAACAAACATAAGGGTATAAGAGACCAACAATGAAGCTCTTTGAGATATTGACAATAGGTCACCTTGAAAACTTATGTAATTGTATGTTGGTTGTTGTTATTAGACGGTTACGAGGTTCTCTTTTGGGAGGGTGGCCTCAAATGAGACTAAGAGAAAAAAAATTGTTCACCTCTTCATTTTAATTATTTTTGTGAGTATGTAATTTATTATTGTATTATGTTCCACTTTATTGTTGTTTTTTAGTATACTCTATTTAAGTTGATTAATCTTGATTAATTATTATAATGTGGAATGTGACTTTAAAAGTATTTATTGTGGTTAGGTGGTTTTTGATTTGTGTTGGATTTGAAATGATTTCATAACTTCCGATTTTTGTGGACTCAACCTTGCAATGGCCATTTTTAGAGGTTTGTGAGACAAGTTAAGTTTGTCCCACACCTCTTAAGTTCACAAACCAACTACCCCTATGGGCTAAGGGGTCAAAAATACACCCCATTATGTTATTGTAAGAGAAAAAGAGGATATTTATTGCACTTTCTTACATATGTTTTTAATTTTATCATTTAGAGGTGTTTATTTGAATTTCAGTGTATAAGAGGGTTATCATTCCCTCACCAACCAATTTATTGTGCTTTGGGGATTAGTTTCAACCATGTGATGTAGAGTGGGGGAGAAATTATGTGGCACCCTACATGGAGCCACATCACCTCTCTCTCCTCTCTTTTATATTTATTTGAGTTTGTTTGATTATTTTTGCATTACTTGTTTTATTTGGATGCTGGTAATTTTTTGAGGAGATTTCTTTTGGAGTGTTTGTTTGGAGCTTGGGTTTATTTTTTATTGCTTGGACTTCGAAAGGCTTGGATCTTGTACTTGTGGAATGGATACACTTGCAATGGCAAGGTAGGGCATTCACCCATGTTTTCTTGTGATATTTTTTCATGCATATGTTTGTTAAAGGATGATTATTGCATGTTTGTGATTTTGGAAAATAGAATGGCTTGTAGGTTGTGTAGGAGAAAATGGAAAAGTGGATATTTTGGTGGGAGGAAAAAGATTATTATTGTTTATTTTATGATGGAGTTGGGTTGGGGTGTCCCACCTTGTTGACAAGTAAAATTTGTTCTTATCATGTTTATTTTATTAAGGGAGGCATCATTGTTGAGGGAGGCATAAGAGTTGTTTTTTCTTGAAGGGAGGGACAAGAGTTTTATGGGCATGTGATTAAGTTTTTTGAGGATTTAAGGTGGACACCCAAACCCTTGGGAGGTAAAAGTAGCTCTGCATGTTCCTTTCTCTTTCGTGGCTTGAGTTTTCAGCTTTTATGTTGGGAAACTTGTGTGTTGATGTTATATTTTTATTGTTCTCATTTTTGGAAGTTTTTTCAATGTTGTTGTGGAAGCCATGTAAAGTTTACTTGGTTGTCATATACCCCTTATTGTTTCATGGGTAGGGCACAAGGGTCAGTGAGGAAGAAGGATTCTTCTCGTCATTAGATTATTGGTTGGGTGGAAACTGTTGCCTACTCACCCATTTTTTTTATTATGTTTTGGATTTGAAGAATATGGTGGATCTCAAGTAGATTTTTGTTCATAGTTGCAACTTAAAGAAAATGAAGAGAGATCCTACCTTTGTAAAATTATTTCCGTGTTAATTCCACTTAATGTGGAGGGCTTGTAAACTTGCATTTTAAAGAATAAGCTCGTGGATAGTCTATTTATCAAATTTTTCATGTTAGTCACTTGGTTGTAAGATCAAAGTGGAGATATTGAGATTTATTATTTTATTTGGTTGAAAAGAGAGACTATTGTATTGTAAATATAATGAACCAAGATCTTGAGTAAACGTTGCATTGTTAGCTAGTTATAGTGCTAATTTTGTAATGGTTGGAAAGAAGAACTTGAAAGTTATATTCAAATGGAAATTATATTCTCTAAAAACTGAAATTAAATTCATACTTTCTTGTGTATCCTTTATTCAAATGGTTCATCTGGAATTTGGAAGAAAGTTTGTAAGTGATACTTAGTTTTACTTACTGAAATAAATGTCATTCTTGTTTAAAAAGGAAAGAGATACATTTTTATTTTCATAGTAAAAGTAGACATATTGAAATGTGGGAAATTACAGTCAACCCCATACTAAGTTATAAGAAAAAGGAAAATCAACTTTTAGTGTTTTAAACACTAAATATTTTCTATTCATTAGCTAATTTGGGTTTAATAAAATAAAAATGTATTCATTTCTTGACTTTAACCACATTTGAATGGACATAAAATTTTAACTACATTGCTTGTGTTTCACTATACTATTTAACTTAATTTTATTATTTAAATAAATCACACACACACATATATATATATTAACATTAATATTATATAACATAATTGTTTTATTTAATTTCAATCAACGTATATGATAATATATTTTAAATATATAAATTTATAAAATAAATTTACATAACTAAATATAATTATATAATTATATATATATATATATATATATATATATATATATATATATATATATATATATATATAAACTGTGATATTATATAATATATGTCATTTTTGAAATAAACTAAGTTGTATGGCTTAATGTTAAAAAGGGTTTTATTTAAAACAAAAAGCATATTAAAAAAGGGGAAGTCAAATAAGCCAAACAAATTGTATTACATATAATTTATTAAAAAAACAAGAAAAAAAAAATTAGTGGTCGTGCTAGCCGCGGCCACTATTTAGTAATGTAGCTAAATTCTAAACAAACTAAATATACTGCAAATAATATGAACTCCAAAAGAAAATAAATCTCGTTCTTTGATATTAAATAATGAATTAAAATGTTCCCTAAATATGAAAAAAACTCCTAACTCGAGTTTCCAAGCAAACTCTAATGAACTTTGACTAAATCTACTCTAGGTGGCGGAAATTTCTATTTTTAGCAGTTTTCTAGAACCTGTTATTCTTAGTAAGTTTGAATGCTTATTCGTACAGGCACAAAAATTTCCACGCATCTTCTACATTCCTAAATTAGAGGAATTTCCAACTTTATAACTCATAATGCAAGTAATAGACTAAAATTAACTAATGCCCAAAAATAGGAAAATACCAAACTACAACTTAAATCCTAATTTTCATCCTCAAGATGGTGAATTTAGTGAATGAAAATGTGCCAAAACTTGATCCAATCAATAGCGTGTGTTGTCGCTGCATTCGTCTCATCGAAAAATGTGGTTTCAAAAAAAAAAACGGACACCCGGAGCTCAAGTTATGACCTTGTCAAGTTCCTGCTAGGTTTTGCGCATCATTCTCCCCTACTTGAAAAAAATGTAGCTCCTACAAGTTTTCTTCTTAAAACTGCTTCCATTTATATGCATCCAAATTCTTAATATCCCACTCTGTGACCCAAGTATTGTCCTCTTATTCCAGTCCTTTTCAATTACAACTAAATATTTGTTGTATTTCCCATGTCGTTTGTCCATTGTTTTCTTATTTATAATCTGATCCACTTCTTCTTTCTTCTTCACCGAAACCGATTGTCTTCAATCTACTACTTCATCAATAACATCCCCTTCTACACCATCCCCATGAAAAGTATACAAATCTAAAACATTAAACACTGGAGAAATATCAAAATTACCTGGCAATTTCACCTCATAAGAATTATCATTTATTTTTTTCATGATTTTGTAGGGACCAATCTTCTTGTACTTCAACTTGTTATAGGTTATTTTTGGAAACCTTTCCTTCTGTAGATATACCATAACCAAATCACCCACTGTAAATACCTTTCTTTTTCTGTGCACATCTTCTATTTCCTTATACTTATCATTACTATTCTACAGCTTCTTCTACACTTCTTCCTGCAATTGTTGTATATGTTCGGTAAATGCTTTTGCATCATCACTGACTCTGCCATCAATAAATAGTTTTACCAAGTCTAGCACTCCATTTTGATTACTCCCATACACAATTTAAAATTAATACTTTCCTGTGGATCTATTTATGGAATTGTTATATGCAAACTCAACTTGTGGTAATGCTAAGTCCCATTGTTTTGGATTTTCCCCAATGATGCACCTTAATAGGTTTCCCAAACTCCAATTTACCACCTTTGTTTTCCCATCAGTCTGAGGATGATAGGCACTACTGAACTGTAGTTGAGTTCCCAATTTATTCCATAAAGTATGCCAGAAGTGACTTACGAACCTTGTGTCCCTATCTGAAGTAATCATTTTTGGAACACCATGTAAATGAACAACTTCTCTGAAAAATAAATCTGCTACGTCTGTCGCATCGCTTGTATTATTGCAATTAATAAAATCAACCATAATAGAAAACCTATCAATAACCACAAAAATTGATTCATTACCTCGTTGTGTTTTTGGTAATCCCAAAACAAAATCGATACTCAGATCTATCCATGACCCTTTAGGAACAGGAAACGACATATAAAACCCTGTATTCTGTTCATGGCCTTTTGAGAAATGGAAAATTCACCACCTCTCCACATATCTTACTACATCTATTTTCAGATTTGGCCAATAGTGTTTCTCTTCTACCAAGCCTATCGTCTTATCTTTACAGAAATGCCTAGGCAATCCTCCACTATGCAACTTTTTCACAATATTATCTCTTATAGACCCAACTGGGATACATAGTTGGCATCCGTTGAATAGGTAGCCATCCTGTAAAATGTACTCATCTTGGACATCTTTTACATTGTCTAGTAATGGAAAAAATAACCTTTCAACAATATCCTTGAAATCAGAATCAAAACAATACAAACCCTTTATCGTTTCAAAACCCGCCACCTCATTTTTCACAATAGTAAACAAATTCGCATGCCTACTCAATGCATCTGCAAGTTGATTATGTTTCCCTGATTTATGTTTTAGACAAAAAGTATAACCCTGAAAAAATGATACCCACTTTGCATGCCTACTATTGAAATTCTTTTGTGTAATCACATACTTCATGGTTATGTGGTCTATAAATAAAAAACCTCCTTAGGCACTATGTATTGCCTCCAATGCCTTAATGCTTGTACAATTGCATAAGATTCCACATCATAAGTAGATTATTTCTTTCTTACCTCATTCATATTCTCACTAAAGAAAGCTACGGGATTTCCACCTTCAGTTAGAACAACACCAATACCCATTTGTGAGGCATCATAATCAACCTCAAACACTTTATCAAAATTTGGTAGTACCAAAATGGGTGCCTCTGTCACCTGCTTCTTAGAGAAATGAAAACTATCCTTAGCTACTTTTGTCCACAAAAACTCCCTTCCTTTTGTGCAATTTGTTATAAGAACTACAATACTACTGAAATTTTTAATAAAATTTATGTAAAATGTTTCTAGACCATGAAATCTTCTTACCTATGTCATACTCTGTGGAGTAGGCCATTTAATATTTGCCTTTATCTTTTCTGAGTCCATATGTACCCCATATGCTGAAATAATAAAGCCCAAGAATACCAAATTCTCTTGCATAAATGTGCACTTCTTCATATTTGCATAAGGATTCTCTTTCAGTAACACTTCAAATATCACCCTTAGATGACTCAAATGATCTTCTTTATTTTTACTAAAGATCAAGATATCATCAAAATAAACCAAAATAAACTTACCATTATACTCCCGTAGCATGGTGCTCATCAGTCTCATAAAAGTACTAGGTGCATTAGATAACCCGAATGGCATCACGAACTACTCATATAATCCATTTCCTGTCTTGAATGCTATTTTCCACTCATCTCCGTCTCTGATTCAAATCTGATGGTAACCACTTCAAAGATAAATCTTGGTGAAATACATAGATCCAGCAAACACATCCATCATATCATCAAAGCGAGGTATTGAGAACCTATATACTTGATTGTAATTTTATTGATTTCTCTGCTATCCATGCACATTCTCCATGTTGCATCCTTCTTTTATGTTAATAAAGTTGGGGTTCCACACAGACTCATGTTCTCCCTTACGACCCCCTTTCTCATGAGCTCTTTCACTTGCATATTAAACTCTGCATACAATGTCGGGCTCATCCTATAAGCCGCTTTATTTGGGAGTTAATATCTTAGAATTAAATCAATATGGTGTTGAATATCTCTTTTGGGCAGTAATCTATCTTGCAGATCTTAAGGAAAAACATTAGAAAACTCTTCTATTAATTATGATGTTTCTACTAGTATTTGTGCACTTGGATATTCATCCTTACCTGCAACTAGTGCATAACAAAAACCAGTTTCCTTTGCCTCCTTCACAAATTCCTTTGTAGGAAGCACATTTGCAGCCTTCCCATCTTCCTTAAGATGTCAACTATTTTTCTGCCATCCTTCCAGATATTATAGGTATTCTTTCCCCCATCATGAATAAATTTTCTATCAAATTGGCATGTTGTTCCTAGCAGCATATGACAAGCATCCATAGGAATAACTTCACACCAAATCTCATCCTTATAACTCTTCCCAATAGAAAAACTTATTAAACATCTCTTATCAATAGTAACTTCATTACCCTTTTTAAACCATGCAATACGGTAAGGATTACGATTCTTCTCATAATGCAGACCCAATTTCTTGACCATCTCATTTGAAACCATGTTCTCATAACTATAACCATCAATAATAAAATTACATACTTTTCCTCATGAAGTGCATCTTGTTATGAAAATATTTGAATGCATCCATGCATCCCCCTTGATATCTTTTCTTGGAGCAATCATCATCCTCTTGATCATCAAATTTTCTCCAACATATGGTGGAATTTCTAGGTATTTTTCATCTTCTACTTGTTCAAATTCAACAAGATTTACTCTTAGAGAATCTCCTTGCCTCTTGTAAGGTGTATAAAAATTCAAGCATTCAAAATCCCGATCCCCCTCTTCACCACATTTGTAACAAAAAAATGGTCTTTGTGGAGCCTCCCATCCTTTATCACCATCATATCCTATGCCCCTAGAAAATCCTTTGCCTCTTTTTTGATTGTGAAAATATTGTCTCATATCCGCTTTCTTTTCTATTCCAAGAGATGATACTCACCTACATTGGTTGAAACCAGCTCATCCTTGCAAGGACGATGAGGCCCCCCTATTCATTCCAGGTGATGTTCTAAAACTTTGACGATATTGTTTTTCCTCAACCTTTAAGGATAATTGATAGGAATCCTCCATGCTCTTAATCCTATGCATACCTATCTCATCTTGAATAGAAAATTTTAATCCATTTACATACCTTGTAGCCATTTGTTCCTTAGTTTCTTCATTCTCTACACGAATGGACAACTTGTAGAACTCATCTGTGTATTCTTGAATTGTTTGTAAGTTCTGTCTGAGATTCTAAAACCTCCTGTAAAGTGTTTATGCATAATCCACAAGGAGAAATTTATCTTTCAGATTCTTCTCCATCTTACTCCACATCCTAATTCTTTCTTTCCCCTTTCTTGACCACTCTTTCTGTAGGTTATCGCACAATAACATATCATGAACTTTCAATTTCATGAATGCAAATTTTACCTTCTTTTCTTCTGACATAGCCTTCCACTCAAAAAATTTCTCCATGCTATTCAACCAGTCTATTAGCTCCTCTGGTTTTAGACTACAACCATACTCTGAAACATCAACTCTTATCCCATCATTCTTTCCTTCTTATGCTTGAAGCATCCTTTCTTCAAAAGCTAATTGTGGTGCTTGCGTTTCCTGCTCTTAACAAACTTCTTCTTCATTTGTGTCATCTCCACCTTGATTTCCTTTATGGGTTATCATTGCAGCAAGCGCAGTAACTTGTATCTAAAAATATTACATATTTCTATTTATCTCATAAATACCGCCTCCTCTTCCTCATCCTCAACTGCCATTTATTAAAGACTCGAACCTTCTCTGATAACAGATAATGTAGCCACATTCTAAACAAACTAAATATACTACAAATAATATGAACTCCAAAAGAAAATAAATCTCCTTATTTTTTATTGAATAATGAATTACAATATTCCCTAAATAGGAAAACAACTCCCAACTCGAGTTTCCAAGAAAAATCTAACTAACTTTCACTAAATCTACTCTAGGTGGCGGAAATTACTATTTTTAGTAGTTTACTAGAACCTTCTATTCCTAGTAAGTTTGCTTGCTTATTCATATGGGTACAGAAATTGCCAAGCATCTTCTACATTCCTAAATTAGAGGAATTTCCAACTTTCTAACTCATAAAGCAACTAATAGACTAAAATTAACTAATACCCAAAAATAGGAAAAAACTGAACTATAACCGAAATCCTATTTTTCAGCCTCAAAATGGCGGATTTAGGGCCCGAAAATGTGCCAAAACTTGCTCCAACCGGTAGGATGGGTTCCCAATGTGTTCTTCTCATCAAAACACGAGGTTTAAAAAAATTACTAAAATAGACATCCAGAGCTCAAGTTATTGTTGGAGGAATGACGGAGATCTAGAGGGAATCAGTGAGCATCGACACGTTGCACTCAACTGCGGAAATGGCATAACTTCAAGATCGAAGCAAGAAATCATTCATGGAAGCAATGTGCATGCATTGAGAAAAATGTCTCAAAAGAGGCCCATACTCCATTATTCATAGATCAGGAAAGGTGTGTACATATAGGGGAGTAAATGTGTAACTCCCATGTAAGAAAATATTCCTCCATAATGGAGAAGATGAGTTCATTTCTAAAATGGAAATGTAACTCCTATGATGCAACTTACACTTATGAGAGATTATGTAAGAGAATCTGTCATAACAAATATGACACCTAAGACCTATGATCTCACCTAAGTGAGATGACTCACCTGGTGAGGTGGCAATTCACCTAATAAATAAATAAGAGGTGAAGGAAATGCCACACACACCAACACCCCCCCTTCATTGTAACTTAGGATGAGGTGGAAAGTAAGAAATGAGAAGTGGGTTCTGGCATAAGGCCTGATGAGGTACCCACGTACAAGAAAAAGGTCCCAAGCAGTGAAGGAAAACCCAGTGGGAAAAACATCCACCACAAGAGAAAAAAACACTCTGTAATATAAGAAAAATGCCAAAAATGGGTCCCGACGATAGACGAGCCTGAAAAGGTACCCATGTACAAAGAGGAAATCTCTCGGAAAGAAGAAGAAGTGATAAGAAGAGGGAGACGAGAGGAATGCAGAAGATGCGATGGACGGATGTAAACTCTGTAGCTCTAAGAAGTCTCCTAGAAGAATGTCGATGACGAGATCCTCTACCTCTGGACTGAAGAAGAGCCACCCGCAATGAATAGTGTGCCTACACTTATGAAGGATAGAAATGATGTGCTGGAATTCCATCCACTCCACAAAGGAAAATGAAGGAAGCAACACGAAGAACTCTGAGTTTGGTGCACGGAAGTGTGACATAGGTATAACAAGTGAGTGCCAATGAACCGAAGGTAATGCCATGTGCGTAGAACTGTCAGAGTGAAGAGGAAAACCCTCAGAAAGGATGTCCAAGTGATGTGAAGGGAACAAAACATCCTCCAAAACAAAAAAGAGATCCATAGCCGAGGGTGGATCAATGAAGGTCTCGAGAGATGTGGAAGTGACATCATTCCCGGAAGGGGCACTCCCAACAACAGAGATGATGAACTCCTTTGAAAAACCTGTAGATGGATGAGGGACCTGTAGTGCATCAGTAGTAGACTCTACTAAAATATGACTAAGGTCAGGCAGAGACTCATCCTAATGAGGGGGCTCAACAAACAGAAGAGCGATGTATGATAGGTATGAGTCATCCAATGAAGGCAAAGGAGTGGAAGAGGCCTCGCACACTAGAAGTGGAATGGAGGTGGGTGTGATGATGGTATGACGCTGAGTAGAAGACTGCTCGATATCTAGTAAGATGTGGGGGTTGACAATAATCTCTGGAATAGTGAGAGAAAGAGGAGAAGAGTCCTCTGTAGTACTCTTGACATTAGAACAGGGTGCATAATCCTCATCATGAGAAGTAGAATCAAGAGATTCTATGTTAGTGGAACTTCCATCACACGAAGAAAAGGAGACAATTGAATCAGCAACAACAACAATGATGGCAGTATGTGAAGGGTCTCCATAGAGGGACTGAAGAATGCTCCAGACACGGTGAGGTGGATTTGATTGTGCCACGTGAAACCAGAGAGATCTGGAGACATGCATCATCATGTGACCAAAGGCATGGTCACAAGTTTCAAGTAATTCCTCCAGATGACGACGATCAGAGGGTGTAGGAACTGAACCAAGCAAGAAGGGTAAAAGACCCTCGTGAGCAAAGTAACATTCCATGGAAGCACACCAAGCTGAATAGTTCCCTCTCCCGGTGAGAAGTGGCGGAGGCTGTAAGGTGATCCTACGACGCTCAAGTCTGGAAGGAGAACTATCCATGATGAAAAAATGCAAGATGTAAGGTGCAAGAAAGCAAGACATCGGACTCGGCCGATAATGCCTCTGCGTGTAAAAACCCAAGAGTACAGGCAACCCCCCCCAGAATGTGGCACTTTATAAAAGTAATGCATTTACAAAAATGATAATGCCATCACGTAATGTGTGGAAAATCATGTAGCTTTGACTAAAGAAGTGCTAAAAAAGGAGCAGCGAGTCAAAAGTTATAGCATTAAAACAATTCCCGCAATTGATGTACAAATGCACTAGATGCTGCAAACGCATTAAATAAGTGCCTGAAATGGGTGTAAAGGGTATCGTGTGGGTAACCGTTGGAAATGACATGGAATTTTAGCAGGGGTTTGTTTTGACTGCGGGGGGGGGGTTAGCCTCGTGCAAACCCTGGAGCTCGCCCTCCGTCTTTGATAAGCATAGGAGGGTTGAGCAATACAAGTCAAAAACCCAAATTTTTAAACATTACAAATCAAAAGTGAATATTACATGCCATGACTGAGTTTTTTAATTTTTAAAACACCCTAAAACATCAAAAATAAGGTGGAGGCCCACGTTGGAAGAGTGTACAATAAGAAATAAAAGCCACGTGGAGATTGAAAATGGCCTGGAGTGTTGTGCTGGGTAAAAACGTCCAAGTTTGTAGGCATATCCACAAGTGCAAAGGACCACATGCTGGTGAATTTGGACAAGAGTCAACTGTTTTGAGTTGGAGGCAATGTGCAGGTTGCAGGCTGAAGACCCCAAAGCCAAAAATGCCAAAAAAAGACCAAAAAAAAGGGCCAAACATGTGGAGCTTGGGAGCACTTTGGAGGAGGTGTTGTAGAGCTGTTGGGAATGCCAAAAAAAGGAACATGGTAAAGTGAAACAAAAAAAAAATGTTTTCCAATGCAAGGAAAAAATGCAGGTTTTAAAAAAACATTTTTTTTTTCAATGCTGAAGGCAGCATGTGAGCTGTTGGTGCTGAACGTGGCAGAGAGAGGAGAGCCCACGTGCTTGTTGTGCAAGTTTGAAATGCCTAAGGGAAGGTCACTGGAGGTTGTTGTTACCCACGTGATTTTCCAGGCTGAGGGTGGTTGAAGCTGGAGCTGTTGGAGCTGGTTCGTGGACTAATGCATGGAGCAGAAGCTGGAGACTGCTGTGTTAGTGGAGGGAACAACACAAGCACAGGAACAATGCTCAGCGGCTGAGGATTCTACTCAACTAAAAAATGAGTTGCAGAAGATAAAAATGCCCAAGGCCACATGAAAAGTGGTGCAGGTCTTCAACATAGACACCACCACTCAAATAAGTTACAGAGAGCCAACTTATTAATGTGCAGACCAACAAGGAAGGACAAGGAAATGTACAAGATGCAACAGAAGAAAAATGCCAATAGCAAGGATATAATGAACCAAGAATGCATGCAAGGATCCTACGGGCTGGAATAATAGCTAAAGGCTATGGGAAAGAACCAATCACTACCAGTCTGAGTGCCACGAGCAGCACAATCGCAGTAAATAATAAACTAGGAATACCCACTGAAAAACCATTACCAAGGCCATGCGGAAGAACCAATCATGAACTTAGGAATGGATAAGTAGAGGTTGACGAAACCAATAGCCAATGCAATACACCTCATAAAAACACCTCCAAACGTGCATGCAAACCTGAATAATTGAGTGGTCAAAGACACTAAACTTGAAAAAAACACCAGAAACTTAAACAACCACCTCAAACACACGAACAACCCAAGGAGAGGCTATAAACGCCAAACAATCAATACAAGTAGAGCACGGTCAGAATATCAATTACAACACACGCTAAAAGAGATCTGAATATCACGCTGGAAGCCAGAAAACATGCACAGAAATGCCGAAGGGTTCATGGATCCACAAGATCTTCTTTGATACCATGAAAGAGGGTTTAAAACCCGCAAGTGAAGATCACGAGGGATGACGTGCACATCAACGGATGTGTGAATGGAAGCGTGAAGAGATCTCGGGAAGAGTGAGCATCAACCGAATGTGCATACAAATTTTTGAAATGTGGGCAGAACCTGATCAAGCAATAAAACTCTCCTCTACCTCATAGATCAAAAGACATGTACATATAGGAGGTGTTGAGTAACCCCAAATGCTGTAATCATGACAACTCGACTAGAGAGGGGGAGTTACATTCTCAGAATAGAAGTGTAACTCCCAATGACACATATGACACACTGACGCACTGATGTACTGATGCGCTAATGCACTAACACATAAGGGAATCTCATAATGACCCCTAAATGACACGTGGACCTATGATCTCATCTAAGTGAGATGACTAACCTAAAGATGTGGAAAATAGCACACACGAACACCCCCCCTTCATCATAACTTAGGATGAGGTGGTAAGTTAGAAACGAGAAATGGGTCTCGACACAAAGCCTGATGAGGTACCCATGTACCCAGGTAGTTAAGCGTGCCAACCCCAGAGTAGTTCTAGGATGGGTGACCTCCCGAGAAATTCTCGGTGTCACTTCCTCCTAATGTAGTTGGGCCTGATTGGGTGTATACCCGGCTCCATCGTGTGGGAGGATGTTGGCATAGCATCTGTTTAACATGATGAGATCCCTCTCCACCATAATTTTGAGCTTTTGGTTTGACAACAAGTCGTGTAGCTCTAATACCATGTCGGAGGAATGACGAAGATCTGGAGGGAATCTGTGAGCATCGACATGTTGCACTCAACCGTTAGAAATGGCATAGCTTCAATATCGAAGCAAGAAATCAATCATGGAATAAATGTGCATGCATTGAGGAAAAATGGCTCAAAAAAGGCCCATACTCCATTGTTCATAGATCAGGAAAGGTGTGTACATATAGGGGAGTAAATGTGTAACTCCCATGTAAGAAAATATTCCTCCATAATGGAGAAGAGGAGTTACTTTCCTAAATGGGAATGTAACTCCTATGACGCAGCTTATACATATGAAATATTTTGTAAGAGAATCTGTCATAACTAATATGACACCTAAGACCTATGATCTCACCTAAGTGAGATGACTCACTTGGTGAGGGTGGCAATACACCTAATAAATAAATAAGAGGTGAAGGAAATGCCACACACACCAACAGTTATGACCTTGTCAGGTTCCTGCTAATTTTGGCGCATCATTTAGGTTATTATATATGGGGAAAGCGGGGGGTTGGGTGCCGCAACCACCCCAACGTTATTATAAAGTATAAGTGGTGGGGTGGCTGTAGCAACCAACACCCCCCCCCCCCCGCCCAACATTCTATTAAACATAAATCCTCTTCCTTTTTTCATTGTTTCTTTATTTTGAGACCTCCGCATTGTTTTATATTTGTAACTGAACCAACTTGAAATATTTAATATATATATAAAAGAATATATATATGTACATATATCTACACACACACACACACACACACACACACACACACACACACACACACACACACACACAAACACACACACACACACACACACACACATATATATATATATATTCATCAAAATAAATTATGTATATACATAATTTTAATTAGATTTTATTTTTTTTGGGGCAAAACTGCCCATACCCAAATACAAAAAATTGCAAATGAAGCATATAATAGCAATTATATATTAAAAGAAAAACCTAGAAGAGGATTAAAAATGGAATGAGGAATAAAAATGTTAATCCCTCCACAGGCTTGGAAAAAATTTCCATCATTCCCTTCTTCTCCTTCTCCTCCTAAACCTAGAAATTGAAAAGGAGAAAATAAGCTAAAAGAAATGAAAAGAGCTTTTCATATGGATGATTAGGGTTAGTTTTGATCCCTAAGATCCAATGGCCTAAATTGAATCCATCAAATGGTTGATAATCATCCCTACAAAAGTTAGATGATGTTTTTGGTGGGAATATGTTTTTAAATAAAATGTATGTGCAGCTTGTGAATGGGGCCACTAAAGGGGGGTGTTAGGAGGCAAGATTATAATGTTACCTTACTGTTTAGTCTAGTGACTTTTTTAAGGCTTTGACTTTTGACATTATTTAAATTCAATTGTTTATCATCATAACTAAATAATTTTACTATAGGGATTAAATTTATTTGAACTTAATATAATGGGAGGGTAAGTTTGGACTTAGTCATATAAGTATTAAATAAATAAATGATTTTTGATCTATAAGGATGAATTAAATAAATAATTTAATAAGGGTATTTTAGACAATGGCTTTTAAGAGTTAAATAAAAAAAAATTAATGGAACCTTGGAGTGGGATTTAAGTCTGAAATGTTCAATCGAAATAATAATAATTAATTGTCAATTAAAATGGAGGAAATATTAGTTGAGAAATAATTAAATCTAGTTGAAGGTTATCACATTACAACTATTGTTAAACAGAAAACATATATATTCTCTAAATTCTCATAACTAATAATTGGATTTTGGCTTGATTGTTTCATGGGAAATTTTTCAGAGTTACACTTGGTATTAGAGATGTGGGTTCAACGCTTAGACTCTCGGAAGACAAGGTAGCACACCAACCAGTTGCCCACACTTAAGTCTAGGACACTTGAACCTCTAAAATTAAAATAGTAATAACAATAATAAAATTTGTTTGGATTGTTGTATCTGCTTAATTGAGTATCTTCCCGAACCTTGTTAGCGGGAAATGTAATCCGAGTTGATATTCTTATGAGCTACCTAAGTATTAGAAATTTGGTTCTTGGAAGAGATGTTATCTAATGGAACTCCTAGCTTTTGGTTGCGTCCATGTGATTGTGTTGATTCCATAGATACCCTCACTTATTTTGTTTACTATTTTGTTTGGTGTTTATCTTGGGAATTAGTGCTAGAGGTATCATTTATGGGCCATTTTAGAGAAAATATGAGGATTTATTTGTTGTTTAAAGCTCCTCGTTTTCTTCAGTAGTTAGGCAAGTTGCCATTGGTTTTCACTTGTGGACATAATTCCCTTTTGGGAAAGTACATATTATGGCTTAATGTGTAGTAGATCTATTTTTATGTTTATTTTGAGATGTGATCTCAATTTTGAGTACCCCTATCAATGGCCACAAAGGTTTGCGAAGTGATTGTGATGGTTATATTTATAGTATTTTATATTTTTTAACTTATATCTTTTATCAAGGACAAGTATTTTATTTTAATGATTTGATTGAGAAGATTTTAGTGTAACACCCATTAAAAAAACCCACTTGAGACCCAAGAACAACCTAGGATTAGTTAGAAAAATTACGGGATAATTTTTGTTGTTGTTTAAAAGTCTCTACAACCATACTGCAATACCGAAGTTATCACAAACAAGTTTCAAGGTCAATTATAATTAATAGCTTATATTTTTCCCATGACAACGATTATTAAAGTTCTTGAGGTCAAAACTTAGGTTTAGAATAGTCATTTAAAATTGAAAGGGTAATTTCTCACTTACCCACTCCCAGAACTCACTTAAAATATTCAACCTGATTTTTCTCATAATTAACACACTCAAAATTTCCTGAAAAACACTCCCATTAGATAGGAAATTTCCTCCCCTTTCTGGTGATATAAAGAAGTCCTCCTAACTCTCTCATATTTCTCAAGTTATGGGTCGGCGGGCCTTGGGAGGAAAATTTTCCCAAAGGTGGGCCTATTGGCATGGGGAAGAAATTTTTCCCTTAGTACTCTTGGGTGAAAATTACATTTCACTTCCACATGCGCCCATGAGTCAGGCTTTGTGCCCAAAAGGAAAATTTTGAACTTGGGGTCTGCTAAGGACACGTGTCCAAAATCCATGCCTAGGCGGGAAGGTGGGTTGGCGGAGGTAAAACAGGATATTTGACTTAATTTAGAAAGGACTGAAAAGGAAAATTTTAGTTTGCTCCTCCGCCGACGTGCAAGATGCCACATGTCAAACAATGATTGGATGTCGAGGCCTAATAGGAATTTTTCTTTTTTCCCAAGTGTGCGTGCTGGCCTGTGGGAGAATTTAGCACTTTTTCCCATAATTGGGTGAAACGTGAAGTTTATCTCTTACACCTCCTTCGACGCCCAAAGGGGCCCCATGTCAGCTCCTTATTGGCTGTGGGTCAGCAAGGCTGATGGAGACTTCTGAAAATTGGGAAAGTTTTAATTTTGAAGCACAAATTTTAAAATAATTCCACGCCTCATCTGTGGCATCATAGAGCCACGTGGCAGCCATCCATTGGCTGTGGGCTGGTGGGGCCACAGAGAAAACTTTTCCAAATTTACTTTTAAGACTTAGTATAATTTTTTCTACCAAATGGGAAGATGCGGGCTTGTGGAGCGGTTGGGAATTTTGTGATTTTTTTCCAAAGTTCTCTAATTCAAATTCGGGCCCGCGGGTCCGATTAACAAAATTTTCCCCTTAGCTAAATTTAAATTTTGAGCCCGAGATGAAGTAAAAACTTCAGAAGGTCATAACTTTTGACTGGGAACTCATTTTTTGGAAAATGAGGAATTTTTGGAAAGCTCTCGAAGTCCTCTTTGCACAATAATATTAAAATTTTAATTTTGATAAATTGTGAAGGGTCAATTTTAAGAAAATGTTCTGCAGACTACAAAAATGTGAACTGGTAACATTTGACTTATAGAATTTTGTTCAATTCGACCTCCTTCCTTTCTCAACATGCCAAACAGACATGGAGGATTTCTCTTAGAGGAATTTAGGATGGATTGCAAGGTATAATTGTTTGATTGATTTACAATTCAAATTTTTCAACCTTTGACAACAAAACGACTGCAATTTTTCCTTTGCTCGATTTGAAAGGTTCTTTAAAAACTTCTTAAGTTTTTTAGTTTGTTGGGGTTTTTTTGATCATGTAACCTCAATTCAATAATTTTATTTTATTTTCTAAGGTTGCAAGGTCGATTG
The DNA here is from genome assembly GCA_019776745.2 of Taxus chinensis. Taxonomy (NCBI): domain Eukaryota; kingdom Viridiplantae; phylum Streptophyta; class Pinopsida; order Cupressales; family Taxaceae; genus Taxus; species Taxus chinensis. The sequence goes on from CM034147.1 coordinate 769,252,178, forward strand.
TGCTTTTTGATAAAACATTGTCTAGTTTGAAAACATCTAACACCGATCCAATTCAAATAGATTTGTTTACATTTACCAACTTCAACTATGAATTCATTCCAAAATACTCTAACCTATTAAGTTGATTTAAGCAAGGTATTCAAATTCCAAATTACAACTTCTGATTTTCAAAACATTCATTTCTAAAGAATAGAGCATTATGACATTTCTTCATACGTATTCACTTTTCATCTTTCCAACAGAGATTTCAAAATACATTCAACAATCATATTTTAATACCTAATAATACCATTTGAGAAAAGTAATACAATATTTTATTGATTCAAAAGGATATATTTACAACTTCTTTCTTCCATTCCTCAAATGCAACATACAATAATACAATCTCTTTCACATTCTTTCAAAAGTAGAAAATAGAGTATATCTCTTTCACATTTCAAATTACAACTTTCATAGTCAATACAAAACATCTTTCCATCACAAATAATATACAAGGTCATCCACTTCAAGTGGGAGAAGGTTACAATAAGGAATAATCTCAACAATGATAGTCAATTTGTCTTTTTCCTTTTCTCCAGAACAACAACATGTAGATCCATCATTCTCCAATTTGATCACAACAAAAGCAGGGGAAAGGAAATGCTCTCCACCCAACCAAGACATCCAATGAAAAGGAGAAGCCATCCTTCTTCATTGGCCCCCGAGCCCCAACCACAATGCAATAGAAGATGTGTTTCAACTCATGGCAACAAAGGCTTCCACAACACACAAGAAAAATTTCACATTTAAAACACAGTCCAAAATAAAATGTAGTTTGTAACCACATTAAAACATAACAAAAAAACTCAGGCTTCATCATGAAATCCAAAGGAGCAAGAAACTATGGGGGATGCTACTTATGCCTCCCAAAGGGGAAATGGGTATCACCACCTGATTACAAACTGCCAAAATATAGTATATCAAAACCCTGACATGCCCTTATGCCTCCCCCAAGTACCCCTTATTCCTCACATTTCCTTATGCCTCCCCAACCTCTTATGGCACCCCATAACGAGTAAATAAATGGAAAGCTATTTCTTTGCAAGGTGGAACCCAAATCCCAACTCCCTCCACACTTATACCTCCCCAAAACACTTATGCCTCCCACAAAATATACCCCATAGCCTTCTCCTACACCATTCCTAGGCCATCTACCCAACAACCCACAAACATGCCAAAACATTCACAACAATAACATTTACATAAATAAAAGAGGATAATTTCAAGAGCCAAGCTCCTACCTCTCCATGATGGAGTTGTTCCAAGTTCCAAAATAACTTTATTCCAATGCAAGCAATCTAAATATCCACCAAGCACAAGCATTCAACAATCTTCAAACTTCTCCAAAGCAAGAGCTCTCAAACAGTAAAAAATAATTCACCCAAAAATGAAGTATCCAAAGGTGAAGCAACACAAAACAAGGTAAGGAATTTGAAAATTTTATAGAAGAGGGAAGAGAAGAGGATGAGGTGGATCCATGTAGGATGCCACATCACACATCCTCAACCCCAACACAAAATTCAACTTCATTCTCCAATGCATATTAAATAGGTGGGTGAATAATATGACAGTTTTACTTACACACTCAAATCAAACCCACACCCAAAAGGACTGAAATTAAAACATGTAAGAAAAGTGCAATTAAAACATTCAACTTGACTTTCAAAAATGCATAATGAAGGTCTAAATTTAACCTCCAACCATAGGTATGGTTGGTAAATAAATTTAAGAGGTGTGGGACAAGTCTAACTTGTCCCACAAACCTCCAAAATCAGCCTCCAAGGACAAATTCGAATTTCAAAGAAGATGAAGTGTTTCATACTCCAAAATCAACTTACATATCTCTTACACATCACTTACACATTTCTTACAACACTTTAATTCAAGGCCAAAAACTCTATTAATTACTTTCTTATGACATATTTTAATTAATTAACTTAACAACATGATTACTCACAATATTAACACACCATTTAATAAATAATGAAAGGGGTCAATGCACCACTAAATAAACACATGCAAACATTAACAAAGGGACCAAATAAAAGAAATACATAAAACCCCTTGGTCACATTTGAAGGTGATCCCCCCATGGGAATCCCTAACAACAATCAAACACACACAAACAAATACAGTTACCATGGTGACCTTGTTGAATTCATCTAGAATTCCAATGTGGTTGGTCTCCAATCCCCCGATGTGTGTTGTGATATTTTAACCTGCAAAACACAAATACCTCCTTCGGCCTCGTGGCCATATCAGAACATCCAAATGAATATAAATATAATTCCAAAGTCATCAATAATATATATGAATCACAACAATCATCAAGAAAATCAACAATATCACTTACAATTTCATCAACAACTATATCATCATCAATTTTAATTCAATTTTCTAGGTCTACTCAATATATCCAAAATATCACATGTCCTAACAACATCCATATATATATATACCATGTCCAACAATATATCAACATCAATATATAAAATGTCTCTAACTAATCATCATGCATCATATGTGAATCAGAGTCAATAATAGTCCATGCTCTAACATCTAATCATCATACTAAATCAAAACTATAACAATGTCCATGATATAGTCAACAATGTCATGATCAATATCAAAATGGTGTCAAAGGGAAGTGGGCACTACATCCCCCTCCCCTTAGACTCAACTTCCTCCTGGAAGTCACTAGAACAGATGTGGGAATTGAACTCGTAGTAAAGTAGCATCCTCCCATGTAGCCGCAGTCTCATCATACCTGTCCCATTGCACCGAGACTTGGTCAATCTCTCTACCTTGAAGGCCCAAGGTTCTATGATCTATAATGCAAATGGGCTCCACCATCACCTGCCCCTGATATTGCACCTGTACAATGAGGTCCAATCCAGCACATGAGAAGGATCTACAATATATCTCCTAAGTAACTGAAACATGAAACACATCATGAATGCGAGACAAGCTAGGTGGCAATGCTAGATACGGTAGGCCAAAGGGCCGATACACTCCAAGATCTCAAAAGGACCAATGAATCTAGGAGCTAACTTAGAACCTTTTCCATAATGGATAGGGATCTTATGTGGCCTAACATGAAGGAACACCTTCATGCCCACATCAAAACTACGGTCGGTCCTATGTTGATCTGCATACTTCTTCTACCTGTCATGTGCCTCCTACAGTCTCTATCTGATCAAAACCACCGGCTTGCTCCATGTCCTATAATAAATTTGGTCTAAGAGAAACCATGTCCTCTAACCATGTCCCAGTGGTGTCCTGCACTCTCTACCATACAAAATCCTAAAAAGGAGCCATGCCTATAGAACTCTGAAAACTATTATTATAGGAAAACTCCACCAAGTATAAGTACTCCTCCCATCTCACCTGATGATCCATCACATACATCCTAAACATATCCTCTAAAATCTGATTCACCCACTCAGTCTATCCATCTGTCTCGGGGTGATATGTTGTGCTGAAGTTGATCTTCATCCCGAGGGCATACTGCATGGTAGTCCAAAAATGGGAAGTATACAAAGGATCATGGTCACAAATAATCTTCTGTGGAATCCCATGTAACCTAAAAATCTCATCTAGATAAACCCATGCCACTGCACTAGCTGTATAAGTGGTCTTCACCAGAGAAAAATGAGCCACTTTTTTCAATTTATCCACCGTGACCATGATGGCATCGTGGTGGTATCTCGACATTGGTAGCCCAACAATGAAGTCCATGGAAATGGTGTCCCACTTCCACTTTGGTATAGCATGAGGAAAGAGAAGGATAGCTGGATGTTGATGCTCGGACCTTCACTTTCTGGCACTCTAAAAAGAGTGACACAAATTGAGCCATGTCTCTATGAAGTCCTCTCCAATGATACAACTGTCTCAAGGTGGTGTGCATCTTCTTCACCCCAGGATGGGTTGAATAGGGTGCACGATGTGCCTCTATCAAGATTTCTTGCCTCAATCCTCCATCTCTAGGAACATAAATCTGACCTCTGTTCCTGAGAATTCCATCTACCTCTAATGAGAAACCATCAAACTTCCCTTCAAGGGGTCTCTGGGACTCGATCTCTACTCTAGCTACAATGTAGAAGTTGTCAAGAGGAAGCTGCTATAGAATCCTCTCCAAATCTGTGCCCACTGAAGTGGCCATAACCACATGTCTTCATCTGCTGAGAGCATCTGCAACCACATTCTCCTTCCCCTTCACATGATCTATCTCCATATCATACTCACAAAAAAACTCCATCCAACGCTGCTGATGAGTGTTGAGATTGGGTTACGTGAAGAGGTGGTGAAGACTCAAGTGATCTGTCCTGAGTGTGAATCTCCTACCAAGAAGGAAGTGTCTCCATCAAACCAAGGCATGCAAAACTTCCGCAAGCTCAAGATCATGAGTCAGATAATTAAGCTCATAATATTTGAGTTTGTGAGACTCAAAATCCACTACTCTACCCTCCTGCATCAACACACCTCCAAGTCTTACCAAAGAAGCATCCGTGCACACGAAGAACTCACCATGTGGATCCACCACTGCAAGAATAGCTGTTGTAGTGAGACATTCCTTTAGTGTCCTAAAGGCCTGCTCACATCTGTCCAACCAAATAAACTTCTTCCCTTTCCACTGAAGGGAAGTGATGGGGTGTGCAATCTGAGAGAAATCCTGAACAAATCTCCTGTAGTAACCTACTAATCCCATGAAGCTGTGCACCTCTGTCACAACAGTGGATGTTAGGCCAATCCATAATAGCTCTAATCTTGGAAGGATCCACCATGATACCTTCCCCATAAAATGATGTGACCCAAATACTGCACCTCTATCTGAAGAAATGCACACTTCTCCAAGTTCCCATAAAGTTACTGCTCACGAAGACACTGAAGAACCTAGTGAAGGTGCCCCTCGTGCTCCTCATGCTGTATGTGAGTAAATAAAAATGTCATCAAGGAAGATGAGCATGAAATGATCCAAGAAATTCCTGAATACCCATTCATCAAACTCATAAACACTACGGGGGCATTAGTCAAACCAAAACGCACCACTGTGAACTCATAGTTCCCATATCTCATACAGAAAGCAGTCTTATGAATATCCACCTCTGTAATCCTCAGCTGATGATAGCCTGATTTAAGATCTATCTTAGAGAAAACTATGGCTCCCTTTATCTAATCAAACAAATCATCAATGCACGGAAGGGGGTAATGATTCTTGATCGTTACTTTGTTCAACTAGCTGTAATCTATACAAAACAATAAGGATCCATCCTTCTTCTTCACAAAAATCACTGCTGCACCCCAAGGGGATACTGTAAGATGGATTAGGAATTTCTCCAAAAGGCCCTCTAACTGCAACTTGAGCTCGTAGAGCTCTGGGGTGGTCATCTGATAAGGTGCTCATGAGATAGGCTCTGCTCTCGGAATCAGATCTATATGAAAATAAATCTCACGTGGGTGTGGTAACCCTGGTAGCTCCCCTGGAAAGACATCATAAAAATCTCTCAAAATGGGATGGTCATCTAGCGATGGTCCACTAGACCCATCCTCTGATTGGTCACTCACTGTGACAACAAACATCTGACAACCTCGTTACACACCGCTTAAGCTGCATAGCAGAGATGGTGCGAATAGAAATGGGTCTTCTGACCCCAGCTATCACTGCCACAACTCCTAGATCATTTGTACAAGATATGAACTTATGGTAACAATACACTCTAGCTCTGTATGCAAACAACTAGTCCATGCCCAAGATGATTCCATACGAGCCCAACGAAAGGATACAGAGATCTGAGGTAGTGGTGAAAGGTCCCAAATACACTACACACTCCTTGACTAAGGAGTCTACAACATCTTGGCTTCTAAATCCATGTGAATGTCCCAACTATGACGCTTCCTAACTGCCACCAGCTTGCATCGCTCTACTAATGATGGTGCAATAAAAGAGTTATAAGAACTAGAATCAAACAAAATGCAAGTAGGAATTCCACCAATGCTACCTGTAGTATCAATAACTATACTTTGATGCTTGGCCTAGTAGTTCTCAACTGTACCATAATTCCTGTGACTTTGCCCCATATCACCGAAATTAGGTTCTGAGATCTGTGTCTTACCCTTTTTATTAGGGTTCTGAGGGAAATCTCTCCAGAAATGTTCAGGAACACCGTAATAGGTCCATTTGGTACTCTATGGACTGCTGAGGTCTCTACTGGTGAGCTCCTGCTAACTGAGCTCTAGGTACACCTTGTGTCCTAATGTGACCCCTAGGAGGAGGCCCCATACTCTTACCCCTCTGTGCATCAAATATGTGTGGAGGTCTATAAGGTGGGTAAGACTGTTGCTGCTACTTCAGTGGTCTAAAAGATGACTATGTTGAACCCTATCCACCTTGAGGAGGAGGTATTAACCCCCTTAATCTATTTTCCTACATCTATTATGTATGGATCTGGATTCAGTCTCTAGCATGTTGGGTTTTCCTCCAAGTATCCTCTGCTATATAGGCCTTCTCAACAGCCTCAACTAATTTTTGAGGACAATGGATCTGCACTGCACCTCCAATGTCTAGATTCAAGCCCTAAATGAACCTGTAGATCCACACCTATTCATCGTGCATGTAATAAACATAGTGGATTTGATCCAGACATCTAGTATCATACTCTACTCCTATAAGAGATGCCTATCAGAGGTCATGAAACTCATCAATCTTTTGCTGTATGAACCTCTGTGATAAATATCTACACTTGAATCACTCCTCAAAGAGCTCCTAAGTAACTATCCTAGAATCAACATGGAGCTTCTGCTCCTCTTTCTACCACCAAACACCAGCTCCATCCCTTAGTAGATTGATCGCAACACAAGCTTTCATGTTTCTAGAACAAGGATAGAGCTTGAAGCATCCGCTCAAGCTCACCAACCAAGCCTATACCTGAAATCCACCTATATCACTAGAATAATGAGGTGGTGGTAGCTTCAGGATCTCCTTGATGTTATCTACAACTATAGTTTGACAGCCCCTAGGCCTCTCTGCATGCTCATCTCTAAGCCTAGGGCTCCGAGACCTATCTTTGTGTCTTAAAACTTGGTCCCCCTGTCCCCTTTGTGGTGACTCTACTCTAACTATTTCCTCATGGGATTTATCTCCTCTATGCTCCTCACTATGTTGAGGAGATGCACGAGCCTCAATGGATGTCACCCTATCATGTCTAACTGAATGTTCCCCTACAGTCCCTCCGCGTAGAGTGGCATTAACATCTAAAAACTTCTACAAAATATGTGGTAGGATAACTGCTACAGCATGATCTGGTGGTGGTAATTCTAGGTCTATGTGAAATGATCCCTCATCTTGTCTGCGCCTCCTGCACATACCAAGGTGAGAGTTAGTTCATTTTACTAGGTTTTTATTCATTTTTTCCATGTTTACTAAAATATGCAATTTCGACACAAAGTATTTTTTCTAGATTCAAAAAGTATGCTAGGTTAAATTTCATGTCTCAATTTTTTTAGTGTGCCCAAGGGTCTAAAATTTGAACCAATGAATCTAATACTAAGTTTAACACCCATCAAAACAACCCACTTGATACCCAAGAACAACCTAGGATTAGTTAGAAAAATTAGGGAATACTATTTTTTTTTGTTTATAAGTGTCTACAACCATACTATAATACCGAAGTTGTCACAAACAAGTTTAAACACCAATTATAATTAATATCTTATATTTTTCCCATTACAACAATTATTAAATTTCTTGAAGTCAAAACATAGGTTTAGAATAGTCATTTAAAATTGAAACAACAATTTTTCACTTACCCACTCCCAGAACTCACTTAAAAGATTAAACCTGATTTTTCTTAAAATTAACGCACTCAAAATTTCTTGAAAGCACACCCATTAGATAGGAAATTTCCTCCCCTTTTCGATGATATAATTAAGTCCTCCTAACTCCTCATATTTCTCAAGTTAATGGGCCAGTGGGCCTTGAGAGGAAATTTTTTGCCAAAAGCGGGCCTGCGGAAGAAATTTTGCCCTTAGCGCTCTTGGGCGAAAAGCACATTTCATGCCCGCACCACTAAGGAAACATGTCTAGAATCCATGCGTAGGCAAGAAGGCAGGTCAACAGAGGTAAAACATGATATTTGACTTAATTTAGAAAGGGTGAAAAGGAACATTTTATCCCACTCCCCCACCAACGCGCCGAGATGCCACGTGTCAACCAATGATTGGATATGGGCCTAAGGGGAAAATTTTCCCAATCAGGTGTGCAGGCCTATGGGAGAATTTATCACTTTAGCCCTTTGGGTGAAACATGAAGTTTTCTCCTATGCCTCCCTTGATGCCTAAGGGGGCCGCATGTGAGCTCCTTATTGGTTGTGGCTCAGCGAGCTGGCAGAGAGCATTAGGAAAGTTTTGAATTTTGAAGTGCAAATTTTAAAATACTTCATCGCCTCCACCATGGCATCGTAGAGCCACGTGGCAACCATCCATTGGCTATGGAGAAAAATTTTCCAAATTTACTTTTCGAACTTAGAACATTTTCCACCAAATGGGGAAGATGGAGGATTGTGGAGCCACGGTGATTTTTTTGACTTTTTTCCAAAGTTCTCTAAGTCAAATTCAGGCCACGGGTCCGATTAAAAAATTTTTCCCCTTAGATAAATTTAAATTTTAAGCCTGAGATGAAGTAAAAACTTCAAAATGTCATAACTACTGATTGGGAAATAGGTTTTTCGAAAACAAGTACTTTTTGGAAATATCTCAAAATACACTTTGCACAGGAAGCTTAAAATTTTAATTTTGATAAACTTTGAAGGGTCAATATTAATAAAATGATCTCCAGGCTTTAAAAATGTGAACTTGTAACGTTTAAATTATAGAATTTTTTTCAATTTGACCTCCTTCCTTTCTCAACATGCCAAACAGACACAGAGGAATTCTCTTAGAGTAATTTAGAATGGATTACAAGTTATATTTTGTTTTATATATTTACAATTAAAATTTTTTCAACCTTTGAGAGAAAAATGACTCTAATTTTTCCTTTTCTTGATTTGAAAGGTTCTTTAAAAATTTCTTAAGTGTTTTAGTTTTTTGGGGTCATTTTGATCACGTAAACTCAATTCAATAATTTTATTTCATTTTCCATGGTTGCATGGGGTCAATCGTTTTTTTTATGATAAAACATTTGCCAGTTTGAAAACATCTAATCAAGGAATAATCTTTTAACTTCTATAGAGGAGCATTTCAAGAGGAGCAGGTTACAAGTTGAAATGCTGTTTTTTTTTATATAGAAGTTCATCCACTTTAAGTGGGGAGAAGGTTACAATAAGGAATAATCTTAACAATGACTGTCAATTCTATTTTTTTTTCTCCTTTTCTCCAGAACAACAACATGCAGATCCATCATTCTCCAATTTGATCATGAAAGAGGTAGGGGAAAGCAACGCTCTCCACCCAACCAAGACATCCAACGAAAAGGAGAAGTCTATCCTTCTTCATTGGCCCTTGAAGCCCCAACCATAATGCAATAAGAGATGTGTTTCAACTCATGGAAACAACTGGGCTTCCACAAACACACAATCTTTCACATAACATTTCACATTTAAAACACATTCCAAAATAGAATGTAGTTTTGGCAACCACATTAAAACATAAAACAATACTCAGGATTCATCAAGCAAGCCAAAGGAGAAAGAAACTATGGGGGATGCTACTTATACCTCGTAAAAGGGAAATGGGTATCACCACCTGAGATTACAAACCACCAAAATATAGTATATCAAAACCCTGACATCCCTTATGCCTCCCCCAAGTACCCCTTATTCCTCACATTTCCTTATGCCTCCCCAACCTCTTATGGCACCCCATAATGAGTAAAGAAATGCAAGCTATTTCTTTGCAAGGTGGAACCCAAATCCCAACTCCCTCCACATTTATACCTCCCCCAAAACATGTGCTTCCCACAAAATACACCCCATAGTCTTCTCCTACAACCATTCCTAAGGCATCTACCCAACAACCCACAAATATCTCAACAAATTCACAACAATAACATTTATGCATAAAATAAAAGAGGAGCATTTCCAAGAGCCAAGCTCTTACCTCTCCATGATGGAGTTTTTCCAAGTTCCAAACAACAGTTAATTCCAATGTAAAGTGATCCAAAAATCCACAAACATGCAACAAAACTCTAATCTTCTCCAACAATCTTGCAAACTTCACCCAAGAAAGAGATGAAAGCTCTCAAAATCTCAAAAATAATTCACCCAAGAATCACCCAAAAGAAGTATCCAAAGGTGAAGCAACCCAAAACAAGGTAAGGAATTCCAATTTTATAGAAGAGGGAAGGGAAGAGGATGAGGTGGATCCATGTAGGATGCCACATCACACATCCTCAATCCTAACAAAAAATTCAAATTCATTTTCCAATGCATATTAAAATAGGTGGGTGAATAATATGACATTTTTACTTACACACTCAAATCAAACCCACACCCCAAAGGACTGAAATTAAAACATGTAAGAAAAGTGCAATTAAAACATTACAACTTGACTTTCAAAAATGCATAATGAAGTTCTAAATTTAACCCTCCAACAATAGGTATGGTTGGTAAATAAATTTAAGTGGTGTGGGACAAGTTTAACTTGTCCCACAAAGCCTCCAAAATCAGCCTCCAAGGACAAATTCGAATTTAAAGAAGATGAAGTTTTTCATGCTCCAAACTCAACTTACATATCTGTACACATCACTTACACATTTCTTACAACACTTTAATTCAAGAGCCAACAACTCTATTAATTACTTTCTTATGACCATATTTTAATTAATTAACTTAACAACATGATTAATCACAATATTAACACACCATTTAATAAATAATAAAAGGGGTCAATGCATCACTAAATAAACACATGCAAACATCAAACAAAGGGACCAAATAAAATAAATACATAAAACCCCTTGGTCACATTTAAAGGTGATTCCCCCCCCCCCCATGGGAATCCCTAACAACAATCAAACACACAAACAAATACAGTTGCCATGGTGACCTTGTTGAATTCATCTAGAATTCCAATGTGGTTGGTCTCCAATCCCTCGATGTGTGTTGTGATATTTTAACCTGAAAAACACAAATACCTCCTTTGGCCTCGTGGCCATATCAAAACATCCAAATGAATATAAATATACTTCCAAAGCCATCAATTAATATATGTGAATCACAACAACATCAAGACAATCAATCAAGAATACCACTTAAAATTTCATCAACAACTATATCATCATCAAATTAGTTCAATTTTCCTTAGGTCTACTCAAAATATCAAAAATATCACATGTGAACAACATCCATAGATATATAACCATGTCAAACAGTATATCAACATCAATATAAAATTTCTCTAATAATCATCATGCATCATATATGAATCAAGTCAACAATAATCCATGATCTAACATCTAACATCATACTAAATAAAAACTATAACAATGTCCATAATATAGTCAACAGGTATCATGATCAGTATCAAAAGGTGTCAAAGGGAAGTGGGCACTACATTTAGTCTCTCATTATTATTTTATTTATTTGATTTTTCTGATTCTTATCATTTTTAAGGATTACAATGCAAGTACTTACCCATTTTCTTGATTTAAAAATGAGACTTTTCTTAGATTTTACCCTTGATCTAGACATAAAATTAGAAGAGATCGTTTGTTTTAAGCCACCTTGGGTAAATTTTTTCAATAATGTTGACATAACTCTTTTCTTTTCATCCGATGAGTTAGTTCTACATTATTGTGTTATGTTCTCTCATTGTAAAAAATATGCCCTAGGTGTCTTGGAAATGCTATCCTAGGTGCATTATGTTCATGCCTTTGGTTTTTCCATTCATGGAAATTTGTGTGCCCTAAATTGGATTAAATATTTACATACTCAACTATTCTAGGGAGAGAGTTCTCAATTTCACTGCAATATTGTTGACCTATTTTTTAGAGTAGTTGAATATTTATTTTGCACCCTGGTAAGGAGCCTCGTACATTGTTAGAATAGATGTGATATCTGATAAGAAGACATACTAGGGTCCTAACTCAGTTACTTTATTATATCTATTAAAGTATCAAAATTTTTGACTATAAATATTCTTGATGATTATGGTTGTACTTAAACCCTCTGAGCATTTATACGTAACTAAGTGTGCATCGTTTTATTTTCAAGAACGACATACATAGTTTCCAATGAAACTTATCTTAACCTCTTATATCATTTAATCTTTAAAAATCTATAACCTATTATTTCCAAGCTTTATGTTAGATAGGAATGGATAATTTTGGGCTCCCTTGGACTTGTGAATGAGGATGTTTTGGTTGTCCAATAGGTCAATAGGATTCAAACATTAGTTATGGCTACGTCATACTCTTTCTTCCAAGGCTATAACTATTGGCCTTAGAGACGTATGTTTGAGTAAATTATTTGATGGCCCTCTTGTTATTTAGATGCCCATCTCGGTGAGGGTGTGACTACCTATGGGCTATGTCTTATTTTTCCCTTGCTACTTTCATTTCTTTGTTTGGAATTTTGTGTGGAGCCATAATCTTTTGTTAGGAAACTATTTGTTCTTAAAATAAACCTATTTTGAGTGAATTTGTAAACATTATTATCTCGTCCATACTGATCTAAAATGTCTTGAATTGGTATAAAAAAAATCGGTAACTTTTATGTGCACAAATCATCATAACTGCTATTGACACTAAATGGAGACCCTCTTAGTTTGCATCGGTGATATGTAATTTGGTGGTAAAAATCTTATCAATTTTGTGTGGTTTGCTTTAGATTAATGAAATCTCTTTCTATGTATTGAATAATGTGATAAGATAACTCTTCCTACTCAATATATGTCTAATTGGTAATGTAATAACTTGAGCATATTATATCTCTAACCTTGTGATTTAATAGAAGAAATACATAACTATGTGTAATTTTTAGAAAAAATAAACTCGGGCTTATGCTCCCCCAAGAACTTAGAAGGAATATATTTTACCGCCTTGATGGAATGGTGTGAAATCATGTTTTCATGGCATGATGACCCTAATGATAAAAGATATAGGATATCATAATATTTGAAATGTATTAATTAGAAAACTTCTAAGAAATATGCTTTGCAAACGTAGTTATAACTCTGTGTCTTCATAATTTACCTAGTATCCCCACTATTTCTAAATTTATAAGTTTTTACACAAGAAAAATAAATAGTTTAAACAACATTGTTGTATAAAATTACTTCTTTATGCTTTTGTAAAGGATGTACATATGATTAATAGAACTAATTTTGAAGTTTCCTTGAGCTACGGTATGATTTTCCAATCGACAAATGCACCCTAAAGGTAATCATAAGATGTTTCATTAATGTTTGAACAATAGGAAAATGCATCGAATATGCATAGTAAATTTTTTTTTTTACATGAACATGTATTATGTTATTAATGTGTCAATTGATCATGATCTTTTATGACGATTTCTATGTGATATAATACCAGAACCATAAATCATGAAGAATGAATTATTTCAATTCATAGGTTAGTTTACATCTCAATATATATATATATATAGGATATATATAATAATATATATTACATACACACAGATATGTATACATAGTAAATAGGTATATATATATGTATTATGTATGTATGTATATGTATCATATGTGTTAGTAACCTACATAATGAACTCAAGGTTGAAACCATGGGACAAAACAGATTATTCACCCTTGTTATAATCAAACAAAAAACACATGTATAATTTTTATAACATGGTGAAACATACATATATTATTTTAACCCCCTAGTTAGTTGAAATATTAGAAGTATGCATAGGGAATTCGTCACCTTATTTCAATATAGTGCTTTGTTGAAATTCTGATGTTTTCTAGTCATGTTGTTATCCCTTGAACATCAATGATAATTAGTCCTCCTTGTTGGGTCTTCTCCAATTCTTGCACCCTTTTTTCTCTTATCTCCACATGTGTATAAGTTATGACGATTGCGAAGCAAGTCTTTATACAATGACATTCTCATAAAAGGTGTAAGAATCTTGTGTTGGAGTAGGTCAATTGGTGACCTAGGATTATTACATTCTTAGACAACATATGTTTTAGGATATTGAGAAATTTTCCCTAAATCATCTTTACTGTATGGATTGTGATGTTGTTACCCCTTTCCCTTGGGAAGAGAATGGTACAATATAGTCCATAAGTGTCTTCAGGAATGTTTTGTATCTGTTGCTATATTAGCCAACTACTAGTTTAACACCACTTGTTTCTTAAATTTTACCCTAGCTCACTTGAACCAATTGTTATGTAGATATAATATTAAGTTATGTTCATTTTAATAACTTTTGGGAAGGCTCTAGGAAAAGCCTAGATTTCTTGAAATTTTAACATTTATAGAGTGAATGGTATCTTTTGTGTTGAAATGATGGTATGAGCTAAGATTTCCTTTAAAAAACAAAACATATAGAGAAAGATAATAAATTCCATCTATTTGTTCTAAGCTATTAAATTAGGATGTGTTGTTGTGTATTACACTATTCAGGAAATGTTTTTAGGTTATGGGAGACCTTGTGGTCAAATGTATGTTTTGTGCTACTATGAAAATATCAGTGAGACCTTCTGAATTATATGAAGTCACTTGCCAATGATTACCTTCATTCTTGTAAATGTTTGATTAAATTAAGAGGTGTTGTATTTGTTGTTAAACATCATCTTGTGTGATCCAAAAAAAATTATAACTTTACATTAGGGTTTTTTCCTCGTAAAAAATTAATTTCATGATTGGTAGTTGTTGATCTCATCTAAAATAACGAGCATTGTAGTGTAAATTCAATCCAAGTGGAATTTATTTATTTTTAACCATGCATAGTATCCTTGAGTGGCTATATGGACAATCAGCTTGTGTGCATGAAGTTTCTATTCCTCATGGACCCTAGTCTGTCATTCTTTGGGATTTGTTGAAAATTCTTATTTAAATATTATTCTGTGTTATAAACTTGATTAACCTTGTAGAGATTATTCTTAAAGTTTCTAAGAGGATTATTATTTGTTCCTTATAGTTATCCCTTCTCCTTTTTCAAAGTGTTGAACAAAAATAAAGTTTCAAGCATGCAAAAATTACTTGAAATGAAGAAACCCCACAAAATACTTGACTCAACTAATTGTATGCTTTGTTTGTAATACATCTTTATGTGACTTCCAGGAGGAAGAAAAAGTCTAAGGGGAGGGGGATGTAGTGCCCACTCCTCTTCGACATTGATATTACTATGATTTTTCTTACTTTGGATTAGAGAAATATAAATTGTTATCATATTTGATCTTTAGACATTGATAGATGGACATTACTATATTTGATTAGCTTATTTTGATGGATAATATAGATGTTTTAGATGTTTGGACATGATGTGACTTATATGGTGGATTATATGCATGGATTTCCATATTTTATTTGATGATCTAGAAGTTACTATTGTACTAACACATTGGATTTGGTATATATATTTTGCTAGATGATCTAGTTGGTTTTGTGATCTTATTGCTAATTGATGAATTGATAGAAATCGAAATATTTGAAATTGTGAACAATCGGTGAATTACTTGATTTTAGAAATGGTTTAGCTATGATAATGTATGATGTAAATTAATATGTATATGTGTTGTGTTTTATTTATCTTGATGTCATTGATATGGCCATGAGGCCAAAAAGGTATTGTTTTGATTTTTGCAGAAAATTGTAACACAACAAACAAAAAGATATAGGAGACCAAAATTTAAGGGATTTGGGGTATTGACAACAGGTCACCTTGGAAAATTATGTAATTGAATGTTTTTTTTTGTTGTTAGATGGACCTTAGGAGGTTCCATTTTGGGAGGGTGGCCTCAAATGTGACCAAGGGAAAATGTGTTGTTCCCCTCTTCATATTAATTACTTTTATGAGTATGTGATTTATTATTATATTATGCTCCAATTTATTGTTGTTTACTAGTATGTGATCCCATTTAAGTTGATTAATATTGATTAATGATTGTAACTAGGCATGTGACCAAAGGGAGTATTTAATGTGGGTAGGTGGTTTTTTATTTCTGTTTGATTTGTAAGGATTTAATAATTTTTTAGTGTTGTGTACTCAAACCTTACATGTCAAATTCGGATTTGGGATTAATGGATACTTTTGGAGGCTTTTGGGACAATTTAATCTTGTCCCACACCTATTAATATCACCTACCAACTACCCCTATGGGCTAAGGTGTTATTTATTGCAATTTCTTACATATGTTTTTAATTTTTTCCTTAAGAGGTGTAGGTTTGAGTTTGAGTGTGGAAGATGGTTGTCATTCCCTCAACCACCAATTTATTGTGTTTTGGGGATTGAGTTTGACCATGTGATGTCGAGTGGAGGAGAAATGATTTGGTGTCCTACATGGAGCCATATAACCTCTCTCCACTCTCTTTTCTATTTATTCAAGTTTGTTTGATGATTTTGGGGTTATTTGTTTTATTTGGACTCTTGTAATTTTCAGACGAGCTATATTTTGGAGTGTTTGTTTGGAGCTTGGGGTTGGATTGTTCTTTCTTGGAGTTGGAAATACTTGGATCTTGTGCTTATGGAATGGATACTCTTGCAATGGAAAGGTAGGGCCTTAACCCATGTTTTATTTTTCTATTTTCATGTGTATATGTTTGTGGAAGGATGATTGTTGCATGTTTGTGATTTTGGGAAATAGAATGGCCTTCAAGTTGTACAGGAGAAAATGGAAATGTAGATATTTTTGTGGGAGGCATAAGAGTATTATTGGGTACTTTAGGAGGGAGTTGGCTTGGGGTGTCCCACCTTGTTGACAAGTAAAATTTGTGCTTACCTTATTAATTTTATTGAGGGATGCATAAATGTTTTTTCTCTTGGAGGTAGGCATAAGGGTTTTGTGGGTATGTGATTCAGTTATTTGAGGCTTTAAGGTGGGTACCCAAACCCTTGGGAGGAAAAATTATATCCCCATATTTCTTTCTCTTTCATGGCTTGCGTTTTGAGCCTTTGTGTTGGGAAACTTGTCTATTGATGTGATTTTTTTTTTTTTATTGGATGTTGTTTGAATGTTCTTATGGAATCCATGTAAAGTTTTCTTGGTTGTCATATACCCCTTATTGTTTCATTTTTGGGGCTCAGGGGCCAATGTGGAAGAAGGCTTCTCCTCCTTATTAGATTATTCATTTGGGTGGAGAGTGTTTCCTACTCCCCTATTTCTTTATTGTGTTTTTTATTTGGAGAAGATGGTGGAGCTCAAGTGGAATTTTGGTCATAGTTTTACCTTGAAGAAAATTAAGAGAGATCCTCATCCTACCATTGTAAAACAAATCCAAGTTGTTTCCACTAATGTGGAAGGATTGTAAACATGAATTTTAAAAGAGAAGATCTTGGATACTCTATTTATCAAATTTGTAATGTTATCCACTTGGTATTAAGATTAAAGTGGCGAGCTTGTGATTTATTCTTTTATCTTTTTGAAAAAAGAGACTATTATATTGTACAAAAAATGAACCAAGTTCTCGAGAAATTTTGTAATGTCATCTAGTTATAGTGGTAATATTTTAATGGTTGGAAATATGAACTTGAAAGTTAATGAAAATTCAAAGTATATTCTTGCAAAACTGAAATTAAAATCATACTTTCTTGTGTATCATTTAGTGAAATGTTTGTGTTGGAATTTGGAAATTTTTTTGTAAGGGATACTTATTTTAACTTATTGAAATCAATGTCATTTTTTTTAAAAAGGAAAGAGATAAATTTTCATTTTGATAGAAAAAGTAGACATATTGAAATGTGGGATTTTATAGTCAACCCCATACTAAGTTGTTGTTGATAATTTTTGCACTTGTGCAGAAATGGGCAACTTGAAACTTCATTACGATGGATGGCATTGGTGAAGTATACCTAAGCTAAGGGATTTTTTGATATTATTGTTACTACTTAATTTTTGAAATGATTAAATGAAATCTGTAGCTATGTGTGATGTTACAAAACATAAAAGATCACATAGTCTACAATTTCATGACTATCTTCAACAAAAGAACACAAGGCCCCGAATGACATATGTGTTGTCTTGATGAATACATTCAATTACATAATAGGTGAAATGATAAGTTTTGGAACAACATACATAAGTGCAGATTGTAGAAATTAGATTTCATTACTAGATGTTACAGATTTTCTTTAATGTTCTTTCCTTCATGATTTAAACATTAAATTATATCACAGAACTGTTTAGTTCATCACACAATTCATACAGAAAGCTAAAATGTATAAATAAATATACAACTCATTATCAAAATTCAATGTTTTATTCATAAGCAATTTTCAAATGTTTCCACACAAGTTGTGGGATGTAACTGAAAAGTAAAGTAAAACTCTTGAAATAAGAGGTACACATGCATGAGAGATAAAGTAAAGGATTATGAGTGAACCCTTAATTTCCTTGGGGGTTTTCTTGTTTCTTTGAAGAATCTCCATTTCCAACTATTTTTCCTTCTTCATATTCATTGTAAAAGTCACTGTACCTAAAAATAAGAAAAGGAGGGAATTGTCATTTACGAGCTAATTGATCAATCCATATTCCTATATTGTCCTAATTCGTGCATATGAATATCTTAACAACAAGAGATATAGTTTACTTGAAGATCAAATTGCATACATGCTTTGTTCACTCAGAAAGAAGAAAGATAAAAGAAAAGAAAACAATGGACATAAGAGAGGCCAAAAATCCTAAGTATTTTCTAATTGTTTTCTTAAGTGTATAGGTAAAGGTTGTAGCTAAGAAGAAACAGAAAAGTTATAAGTACATGCTGGAATGAAGGAAAAATGTAATTCAAGTTTCAGTAACTATTCTGCAAATGAAAGAAGTTACAGTATAGAAGAGGGAATAAAAAATAGAAGTACATGTTTCAGGTTTTAACCAAAGAAGAAGAATAAGATTTCAAGAAGCTAAAGTTAACTTGAAAGAAAGGGTTGTAGATAAAACCAAATAAAAAATAAAATTTTAGAAAAATTTGACAAGGCTTCGCCATGTAAAATGGACATTCATGAATTTTCATCATGCTTTTTTCAACTATTACATGTTTTAAAATAATTATTTAAATCAAGTAAGTGATACAGAAAAGTAGAAAATCATACCATGATTAAGATAAATAGTTATAATGTTTCAGTTTTCCAACTACCAAATTAGCTTCTATAATAGAAATACAATATATAATGCAGAATAGAAATGGACTTCACTTTCATTCATCAAATTGAAGTGTTCCATTCTGTATTCTAAATTAGAAAATACAACTACTACAACTGAAAAGGGAAGGAAGAGAGAATTCTAGAAAAACTTTGCGAGGGCTTTGCCATGAAAAATAAACTTTTAAAATTCAAGCATATAATAGATTTAAGAAGCATGAAGGAGTTATGAAGGCCGAATTAAATCTTGTAAAAACTATAATAAAAGGAAATACAGTATATAATGCAAAATAGAAATGGACTTCACTTTCAATCATCAAATTGAAGTAATTTGGAGCATTCATTATAGATTAACGATTAAATAACTTGAATTCAGATTTAAAGTGATCTTACAAAGTGCAGCCCTTCTATGAATTTAAGTTTTTAAGTAAAGATGCAAGTATGAAAATTAATAAGATGGTGTCATATCAAAGATGTTTTACAACTATTTATGCAAGGAAGGATATCAAGAAAATATTAACATCAGGTTCATCACAGAAAGTAAAGACTCAATCTAGTTATAGTGGAATAAGCATGAATGAACAAAAGCTCCATTGAAGGCAAATATACACAGTACAATGTATCTTAGAACATATTTAAGTTACAAGAGAGCTATAGGTATTTACAGATGATCTTATAGTCACTAGAAAAAGGATGAAATAGGTAGTATAAATTAAAGTTGGAAACTCACACAAATAGAGCTCTGGGCATAAACTGAATCAATACAAAGGGTATTGAAAATTAAATCTTTAGATAGTTGAAACAACAAATCATGGCCATCAATTTTCAAAGACAGAGTTCACCTTTTTGTTCCAGGGGAAATAAAGAATCTAATCATTTGATATTTTCCCAATTCTCAAAGCTCAAACGAAAGCTTTATGTCGAAGACATAACTAACTAATTTGGAACAAAGCTTGTTTACACAACATTGGTGATTAAGAGAAGAAATCCAAAAGTACAGTAAAACTACATAAAATCTAGGGTATGCACGCTGAAAGAAATCCAAAACATGGTTTACATTAAAATACAATGTCATCTACAAAATGCACAGTATCAGGAAATAGATCAAAACAAAGAAGAATTTCATTATAATCTTCAAGAAAAAGGGGGAAGGGGTTATAGATTCAATAAAGGATGAAGAAATTTCAAACATCCACGTCAATAATCCTTCAATTCTAATCATTTTAGAGCAATAGGAACACTCTCTAGCATTTAGATCGCAAACTCAGACATAAAAACATGAATCCAAATTACGTGCACATCCAGGCTAAAAGAGTTTCAAATTTTTTTGTCAGAAGTCAATATTCTTGTCAAAAATTAGTTTCAAGTTACATATCCTAGAAAATAAATTACAGTTTCCAACCTTAATCACAAGAACCCATTAATGGGTATCAAAATTAGAGTAAGAACAAGTACTTACTGGTTTTTTGAAGATGATTAAACCCTTAAAGAATCATCAAGTTCAAAGAAATAATATCAAGATCAGAATTATTTTAACTCAAAAATACTAAGGTGGAGTCACAAAAATCAAAAAAATGCAAATAAATAACAAACTATCAATATTAATCGAACAATAAAGTGGTTACGAAGAAGTAAAAATTATATATAAGCAAGTCAAAACTTACCTTTCTGCATTGTACAGTATGACAACCATTGTCCTTAGTTCAAACTAAAAAAGTGGCTATTGTTTTTAATAAAATGTCACAAAGACCAAAAAGTAATACAGAAATAGAGCTAAAAATTTTCAACCATGGTGGCCATCAAATGAAGTAACACAGAACTGAGTTTCAGAGGTCAATGATTGTGGCCAATACAAAAACTCAACTTGAATCTTGCTCAGAAAGAAGGTTCGAGGTCAAACTAAAAAATGGCCACCGCATCGAGCAGTATTAAGGAATGAGGTCCCAAAAAATTCCTTAGAAAACCCAAATAGAAATGAAAGATGTAATACAAAGTAAGATGTCATAATAAAACGGCTCAAAGATGAAATCAGTGAAAAATCGAATCTTGCTCATAAATATCCAAACAAATTAGAGATGAAATTATACAAATACATGAAGGCTTAGAAGATTTAAAAATGAGCTGAATCGAGCTTCGAAAACTCAACAATGGCGTCGAGAAATTTTTTTCCAGGGCTTCACCCACAAAACAAAAAACCAAATGAATTTATCATTAGGGTCAAGCTTCTATATACCACCTATACCCAAACATCGAGTTGATTTTAACTCATCCATGGCTGGATAATAAATGACCACGAGTCAAAAAGACAACATATCAACACTTAAGGATTGAGCTCTAGAATTCAAAGAAAACAATCACGGTTAATTCCCATTAGCCATATTAATTGCAAGGTTAAAATCGTAATTACAGTTTCAGATTAATGACATCGGACTCATCAAGGATAGAGATCGATGGTCTTCATCAAGGACCAAACCCAACCAGGGTGAAATGATGCATATACGTGGAAAGCTTTCAGAAAACCTGAATTAGGTTTGGGTTAAATTGCCACCGACCAACATGCCAAGGGTGAGTCATCATGGAGGAAGGGGCCAACACCTCATTGGAATTAAATAATCATTGCATTTTTTTACTATTTTTTTTAAAACAAACTCCGAACTATAGTCTAACTCCAAATAATGCAAAGTGATAATATACATGCCAACTATGATCACCAAAAATGTTAAATTCGAACCATGTTTTATTCAAATATGCAAAATTTTATGAGGATATATATAATGCATGTATTAATCAAAGGTGGTGGAGACTATAGTATGGCATGTGTAATGTGTAAAGGTGGTGCCCACTGTCAAGAGAGTTGAATATAATCTACAATATGTCACCCATGTGACCACTTAGACAAGGAATTTCAACATTAGAATCTAAGCATGGAGGTGGTCCCCGTCAAATGAATGTGTGGATGGTTATTTTTGCAAATATTGTAATTATTGCAAGTTGATTTTTTGCATACTTCATAAGAGGACAGAACAGACAAGAAGATGAATTCACATGCACAAGGAAAGAGACTTGTCTAGCAATAAATCTTATTATTAGCAAATTATTCACCTTTGTTTTCTTAAAAATAGAGTTAACTTCAGTTTTACTATAATATAATCAAGGCTATTAATACCTATTTGTAATAGCATGTTGTATTTTTATTCCTTTATCTATTATTAAATAAAGGATAAAAATAGGATGCATGGGCGAGTACAAGCATTAGAATATTTTTAGGAAGGATGTGAATTTTTTGTTTTGCTATATATTGTGTGCTTTGGCAAAGCAAAAAGGAGGACTTTTTGGATATAGCAGTACTGAAGCAATTTCTGCCAGTTTTTCCCTTTTAATGTGAAGTATTTTCTTCCTTTCTAAATTATTTACAATATTGTGTATGCTTTAATTAATCGTTTGAAAGAAAATTCCTTGATTAATCATCTTACCCTGTTGCAAAATTCAATTATTTCTGCATGATATTAATGTGCATGTTTAGCTTAGCAGTTTTGTTGTGATACTTTCCCTCAATACCGTGAAGTGTTTTTCCCTTAATATTTTGCAGAACAAATGTTGGTTTATGCATCTATAATCCTTTCACATGTCAATTGTGCATATACTCAGTCAAATCCCTCATATAAATTTGGTGTATCACCTTAGTTTTAATTATTTTAGAGTCATCTTTTACCCTTAGACCCCAGAAATCAGTTTAGGATACATCAATAAGGAACCGGCCATGATACCAGAGACTCACCTCAAAATAGGTATACCCACAGACCTAAGGTGTTTCCATTGTATCTACGAATGAGAGAGATCAATTTACCAAGCTTAGAACACCTGCATCTATCTCTCTATAGGGTGCACTTTCTCAAGATAATAGTTTTTGGCACACCCAGTGGGACAACGAATCAGATCTTCATGCAAGTTACGACTATCCACAACAGATCTACAATAGATCTACAACAGATTTAAAGTTACTTTCGAGAGCAAGCTACAACAATTTATTTTTAAAGATTTAAAGATCTTTTGGTGACTCTGTAAATATAATTTCAAACTCAGTATCGCAGCATGTTCCATGCCTAAAGTGACTACAAGATTATTTGTAAGAGGAATTCCTCCTGATTTTGTTTTTTTACCTTTGAATTCTACAAGAAGGAGAAGAGTTGGTAATAATTTACCTTATAATAGGCCTGTTTTGATAATCCTCCTCCTAATATTCCTTCACCATGTGTCAATATTTTTGTTCAAATCCTAGTTTTTCAAATGACTATTCAACCACCAAGGAATTTTGTGACCTTTACTAATGGTAGCCCATTAGTAATCCTCGTTTACCATGACATCCCTAATGCTGCCATGAAAATTTTTCCATCATTCACTGGTGAAAATCAGATTACACCTACAGAGCACATTAAAGATGTCGCAGCCTTATGTGTAGTTCATAATATTACTCATGAGGATGTAGCTTTGAAACTTTTAGATGCATCTCTTAAAGGACAAGCCTTGTAATGGTATAGAAATCTAGAGATTGGATGCATAAGAACTTGGGATGACTTAAGTGATAAATTTCTGAAACAATTTCAAGATAATTTAGATCATTTATCTCTTATAGAACATTTATCTACCATTAAAAGAGCTCCCAACAAATTTATGTCAAGTTTCAAAATCCGTTTTACTAGAACTTGGGAAAAAATTCCAGTAAGTGTCAAGCCTCAAGATGATCATGCTTTTCTTTATTATCTTAGGGCATTAAACAATGATATTTCAACTATGATTCAGTCTATGGGAGGAGAGACTCCCAGCAGCGTCTAATATGTCCATCCTAGCTGAAAATAGTCTTATTCAAGCTGGTAAATTAGCACCAAGGCCTTCAATGCCTTTTTTGGTAGATTTAGCACCTATTCCTCAGCCTATCACAATTTAGAACATGTTGTTTCCGCCCCCATCAGATGACTTATTTAAATCCTTTACCGACTATGGGGAACAAGCCGACATCAATTAATAACAGGCTTGCATTACCTAGCAAACCTTATCAAGCTCCTTATCAGTAATATCGGCAAAATCAGCAAAATAGGCAACCTTTCCAACATAATGAAAATTATAGGTAGTCTTATCAGCAAAGGCAATTTTACCCAAAGGCTCCTGAGTTCATCTAATGCTTTAGTTCCAGTTAATATGGCTATAGAAAATTTGTTTCAACCTTGTAATCAACCTCATTCACCTACAAGTTGCCAAAATACTTTTCTAAACATAAGTCTTGTTGCACAACCTCAATCTGAGACTTTATTCATGCCTCAAATGGAGAGTGGGAAGCAAGATACTCAGGCTTCAGAAAGCACCTGAATAGAATTTAGTCAGTTTCAATGAGGATTATTTCTTTGCAGTCACTACTAGGGCTTAAAGAAAAGCTGCTGAAAGTCAAAAACAACAAAATAGGCCTCTTTTGCCCACTGTCACTGATAAGAAAGTAAATACAGCCCCAAAACCTAGATAACAGTCTTGTTGTTCCTAAAAAAATAGCAAGTGTTTCAGCTGATAGAGAACAGAAAAAACAACTACAACCTAACCTAGTAAGATTGTTTATACCTCAGATATCAAAGACAACTGAAGTAAAATCAGTTTTTCCTAAGGCCTTTGCTAAAACAAGTTGAATCTATCTCTAAAATTGTTGCTTCTTTTAACATTGTTGATGTAATCTAAAAGCATAATGTTAACATCTCAATGTGGGATTCTCTAAGTATTCCAGGAAAACAAGATTTACTTTCTTATGAACTAGATAAGCTGCAGATTTCTTCTAAAACAATAGAAAAGGAAGTCTAGAAGGAAGAGATGGTCCTCGGAACAATGGAACAAGATCCCATCAAATAAGTTAAATGGATGGTTTATAAAGTATTAAATGCTCATGACATCAAGAAGAAACCCCCATTTTATCTATCCCTAATTATTGGAGAACATCTTGTTCATAACTAATTGATGGACAGAGGTGCAAGTAGCATAGTTATGAAAAAAACAATTGTAGAAAAATTGGGTTTGCAGTATGAGCCTACAGAAAAGAGTGTCTTACAACTTGATGGAACTGCAACTAATACATTTGGTGTAATCAAGAATTTACAGGTAACATTGCATGCTTGCCCAAATGTTTCTATTCTGCAAGACATCACTATCATAGATTTACCTCCTTACTTTGAATTATGCTTATCTAGAGATTTAAGAGCAAAGATAGGAGGTTATCTCTCTTCAGATTGGTCCTTATTTTTCACCACTCGTTACGACGACAAATTTACTATCAATTCAGAGCCACTGGCAAGATTTCACATTGAGCCTCACTCTTTAAATGTAGTGGCTAATTATTCAGCCTTAGATCAATATGATTTTGATGACGTAGCTCAGGTTTCAACATTAGATGGTATTTCTAACATGTTTATGGATGAAAATACTAGTTGAAGAACATGCTCATGATCCTTATAAGGAAGTTTAATAACATTTTTTTGGTGTGTATTGTATGCATGAAGAAAAATGCACGGCTTCCCTTGCTGTCCAAAAATAGAGAATTTAGTAGAAGGGATTTGGAAGCTTCATTTTGATGGAGCTAAGAACAAGAAAGGATAGCAACCAGGTTTGATGCTCACTTCCCCAATAAATGAAAGGTATTTCTCATCTTTGAGTCTCCAATTTTAATGCACTTGTAATGTGGTTGAATACAAAGCATTAATTTATGGCTTGCTTTGGGCCAGAAAAAGAGGTATCAATACATTACAAATCTTTGGTGATTCTAAGTTGGTTATCAATCAAGTAAAGAGTTTTAATATTTGTAAGAATCCATTAATGAAGGCTTACAGACATTTAGTTTCAGACTTAATAGAATATTTTGATGCTATTAATATTAAGTCCATTCTTAGAACTAGAAATAAGCATGCAAACATACTTGCGGTAGTTGGTGCTAGTTTTGAAGTACAAGAACAGATAGAGAATAGCAAAATCCAACCTCATATTAAGCTGATTGCCAAGCCTTCAATACCTGATAATGACTTGAATTGGTAGGTTTTTAAAATTGATGATCAAATCTATAGGTTTTTGTAGCAAGAAGCTGAGTTTTCTATAGTAAACCAGGATAAATTACAACATTTATATGGTGATCATATTGTTCAATTAAAAAAAAATAAAGTTACCTCGAGGTCTAGTCATGTTAGAAGACATTTTCAGCACTAATGATCAGTAAAGAAAAGACAAAACAAATATGTCAACACATGCTGATAATTATGAAGAGATTTCAGTTGATGAAGGGAAAAATTTGTTTCTTAGAAAGGTATGTTTTAGCTGAAAAACATTCTTTTATTAATCTTTGTAAGGAATTTAAGGATCTTGTTTCTCTTGGAAATACCAAGACCTGAAAGGGTTTGATCCTAGTTTTCGCACAACATACTATTGAATTGTAGCCAAATTCTAAACCAGTTAGGTAGAAATATAGACCTTTAAATCCCAACATTGAGCCTCTAATGAGGAAAGAGTTATCCAAGTTAATTGAATCAGGTATTATCTTTCTAGTTAAGCATTCAAGTTGGGTAGAAAATCTTGTTCCTATTAGGAAGAAGAATGGATAAATCAGATTATGTGTGGATTTTAGTGATCTTAATAAAGATTCAATAAAAGATCATTACCCACTACCAAATATGGATCAGATTTTGAGAACAGTCTCGGGTTTTGATAGACTATCTCTTCTAGGTGGTTACAGTAGATACAATCAAATTTTAGTCTGAGAATAAGATATGTATAAAATAACTTTTAGTACCAAGCGGGGTACTTATACTTACAAAATAATGTCTTTTGGCCTTTCAAATTATAGTCCAACGTTTCAATGTAGAATGAACATGGCTTTTTGCAGCTTGTTAAATAAATGCATCCTTGTTTATTTAGATGATGTTACCTGATGAACATCTGATACATCTAATATAGACTTTTCACTTGTGTAGGCAATTTGGGATATCTTTGAATCCTAAAAAGTCTATCTTTTTAGTACATTGAGGTAAAATACTTGGTCATATTTTTTCTAAGAAAGGATTACCAATTGATCTGTTCAGAATCAAAGCCATATCACAACTATCATTGCCTCATCATAATAGGGCATGAAAAAAATTTCTTGGAAAAATAAACTTTGTTAGAAGATTTGTTCCAGATTTTGTAGCATTGGTTAAACCGTTGACAACTATGTTAAAAAAAGAGAACTTTCTCTTGGACCAACAAAGGGAGAGAAGGGTTTGATGCAATCAAAACAACCATCTCTCAAGCTCCTACTCTTGTAAATCCAAATTGTTATAAATATTTTACAATGTATGCCCTTGCAAGAACTGAAACAATCTCAGCTATATTAACTCAAGTTAATGATGAAAATATTTAACAACCAATTGCTTTCTTTGGACAAAGCTTGCATGATTACAAAACAAGGTACACATTTCTTGAGAAACAAGTACTTTCAGTAGTTAGGGGACTAAATAATTTTAAGTATATGCTTTCAAACAATAAAATCCATGTTCTTGTTTCTCATCCAAGTGTGAAATATTTCTTGTTAAATAAAGAATTGAATGAGAAAAGAGCAGGTTGGATAATGAAAGTTATGGAATATGATGTTGATATCCAGGTTGCTAAGAAAGTTTTAGGAAAAGGTTTGTGTGAACACATAATTGCTGATATGGAAAAACAACAAGCTGTAGATCCCGAAGATTCAAAACAACAAGCTGAAATTACATATCAGCAATCAGACATCATGGTCCAACCTGAAAATCAACAACCTAAACTTACTCAAGAAACTCAGAAATCAAGATGGATGACTGATTTGGTTAACTATTTACATCATGGCACCTATCCGGAAAGTATCGACAATAATAAACAAAGATATTTCATATTACAAGTTGTCCCCTATATCTTTTTGATAGTGTGTTGTTGAAAAGAGATATAAATGGAATCTTGCTGTGATGTGTTGACTATGATAAAATTCAAAAATTACTATCAAAATTCCATAGAACTGCAGGAAGTCACTTCTCAGCATGTACCACAGCATTAAAAATCATGAAAGCTGGTTACTATTGGCCTCGCATATTCATGGATTGTTTTGAATGGATCAGAAAGTGTAAAAAATGTGCTTTCTTTGTTGGAAAAGAACATGTTGGTGCTCATATTTGTCTCACCTCATTTTCCATTATTTTCCTTGGTCTGCATATTGTGAAATTTTTTTGCCTCGCGATATGGGTTTTCTGAAAGATTTTATTTCCATTTGTGATGCTTTGAGTTGTTTGTAAAATCCATGGGCATGTCCCTCCTTGTAGAATTCTCTGAGTTGGACCTATTTTTTCCTCAATTTCTTCAAAGTCCCCAAGCTCTGCCGTTTTTCCTCTTTAAAAATTGGAAAAAAATCCGAAAGCTGGGCTCATTCTTGTGTTTTGCAGAAAAATTGAAATTTTTTGTCCTAGGTGGTCTATGGGATAGTTGGTGCACAATTATGCACGGGACGTGCAAAGACTGAAATGGCCGCATGTAGTGATAATCGGAAAAAGAAGAAGTTTTCTTCCCATGCACGGTCTGCAAGACAGTTTGGGATGCATGTATGTACGGGATGCGTGAAGCTGAAATGGCCGTAGGCAGTGAAAATCATAAAAATCGAAAGTTTTTATCCCGCACGAGTCTGCAAGACAGTTTGGACATAGGTACACGCGAGATGTGCAAAGGTGAAAAAAATGCACAAGGAACCATACGTTGCGGAGAATGTGGAGGTCAACGGACCCTCACAGCCCGTGATCAATGGTAGATGCATAAGAACAAGGAAACCTGAATTAGGCTGATGTGGAAGAATGTTTCTGGGATAGCCAGGACATGTGAACCCGATTTTGCCAAAAAAGCCGTAGTAAAGAGAAAAATTGAATGTTTGACCTCCTAAACTTCAAACGACCATAACTTTTGTCTCTAAGCTCCGATTTTTAAAAAAATGGACTTTCTGAAACAAGCATGATGTCCTCTGCATCACGAAATATATAGATTTATTAATTGAGATGAGGTTAGATATATTAAAATAAAAGAAAAAATATTCAGCTCTAGTTAATTAATGGTCATTCACGTCAAATGACAGAAGATGCCTAGTAGACCCAAAATAGTTGCTCGCACTCAGAAGGCCATAAATTTTGCATTTCTCAACAAAATCACACAAAATTGGTACCATTGGAATCATATCTTTGATCCCAATGCAAAAAAAAGAGAAATCTTGGATTTAATGAAGGATAGATAGAGAATTTGTAAAAAAATGTGACCTGGTTCATAACAATGTATTATTTAGTGGTTGGGAGTGCAATTAAGAGGCATGGATATCATTCTTTCATTTCTAAAAGTCATGGGATAGTATGGGAATCCTTTTGCAAGCAACACGAAATAATTTCATTCCATTTAATACCTCTTACTAGTGGTTGAAGGGAAAGTTTCGGGATTTCCATCTCTCTCTCTTTTTGTTTTTTCTATAAGTTGGACTGTTAGAGGCCGAAAAAAGGGGGAGGAGGAAAAAGAGGAAAATTTGACAAATCCTATCTTTTAAGAAGTTGTTTGAGAAGCCTATAGATCTCTTTTATATTAAATTTGATCATGTCAAGGTGGTTGCAAGGGTACAACCATTGACAAGCTTTGAGATTGTTCTAAGAAACTTTTTCCTACTAATAAATTTAATGAAACTCAAATTATTCTATGTGGATCTTATGAAAAATGTGTTTGTTTCACTTCTAAATGTATACAAATAGTTTTCTTGTTCCTATTGCAATCTTATATTAAAATATGTTCAAATCACACAAGTCTCAATCCTTGTGAAAGTTTAGTGGCATCTATAATTTCATTTCTCAAAATAACATTCATCTGGGAGTGAAATAAATGATTTAAAATCAATTTTCTTTCATGTGTTTGATAGAGATTGTTTGTAATCCTATTGGTGTACCTTAGGCGTGGTTTGGATCAGATCTTTATGCTTTGTTGGGTCTTTCCAACTTGAGATTTTGTGTTAGAGTCTCATATATTATATGAAAAGGAGATAATATGGGCCTCAATTTGAAGCACATATTCTAGTTAAAGGAACACCGTAACTACTCTGAAAACATTCTACTACTTGAGCCTTCCATTTTTGTAAAACTTCTCAAATATTTGTTCTAATCAACTTTATCCTGCTTCACCTCCTACCAAAATTCATCCAAAATAATTAATCCTACCCATACTACCCCTATTTTTCATGTGTGTATACAAGTGCACAAGTTTTACTACCAAAACATGTAGAAACAATCAAGATTCCAAATGTCTTTAGTAGCCTGAACCTTGTCTAGAGAATATATCCACTATCTAGAGTTACAACTCGTGAGAGTTAGATTTTGTTGTATTGATCATGTTCTCTCAAAGGTCTCCTTAACATCTCCATCAGGAAGGATATCTCCATCTCCTCTATAAACAATAGGCTACAAAAGGGTTTTCTTACCTTGGTTGAAAGGAACAACCTAAAATAGTGAGGATAGATCAAATCCTTTTAAGGATGCTATCCATTTCTCCACATCTGAGTGACTAAGGACCAGTTAGATCCCATCCTTGGCTACAAAACAACTCATCATGATCTATCTAGATTTAAGATACCTGGAAAACCTGTGATGCTACTCATAGTTTGAAGGAGAATAAATTTGGGTACCAACAGAATATTTAGCCTTGCTTCCTTTATAACCCATTTCAGTTGATCAACCTTTTATGCAGTGGGGTCTTGACTTTATTGGCATGATAAATTTGCCTTCATCACAAGGACACAAGTGGATTTTAACTGCTATAGATTATTTTACATGATGAAATGAAGCAATAGCCTTGAAAGATGCTAATGAAACTTTGATATTATCCTTTTATGAAGGTATAGTTTACAGATTTGGTGTTCCAACAACTATCATATCATATAATGCTTTAGTGTTTCTTGGTATGAAGATAAAAAATTAGGTTGTCAACCATGGAATTTACTTAATTTATTCATCTAATTTTTACCCACAAGGTAATGGCTTGGTTGAAAGTACAAACAAGAACCTTTTGAGGATCACCAGAAGAATACTCAAAGATAATCAAAGAGTTTAGCATCTGATGTAAAATTCATCACTTTGGGTGGACAGAATCAATCGTAAAAGATCAGTTGACAATTCACCATACAAAATTGAGAACAGAAATGAAGCAAGAATGCCTATTTTAGCTGAGTTACCTGCATTAGATTTGTTACACAAAATGGAGCTGCTTGAGAATAAACCATTGTAGGTTCGTTATGTAGAGTTAATGGAATTACAAGAGCTAAGAGATCAAGCTCATTTGAATATGGAAACGAATCAGAAACAGATGAAAAAGATTTTCATAAGAAATCCAAATTCAGAATATTCAATGAAGGAGATATTGTGTTAAAGTGGGATGTTGATTGTGCAAATCCAGGAAGACACACAAATTTGGATACGATCTAGAGTGGTCCTTACATGATTTCAGCATGCAAAGAACACAATGCTTTTCAAATATTGAGGTTGAATGGAGAGGAACTTCCCATTCATGTGAATGTATGTTTCTCAAACACTATTATTGAAAATCCTACAGTGTCTGTTAGAGTAGGATTTCCCTTCAATAAGTGTAGTTTCTGCACATTGCATTGTTTTCAATTCAATAAGTGCATTTATGCATGTGATCTGGTTTACCAAATCATTTCTCAGTTTTAGTTGTTTTCGAAGGGTTGGACCTTCGGAAAGGCAAATTTTGGTTACATGTTTGGATTCCATGCCTAATGGACAAGAGCAAGGCACTGGTCTATAAGCTAGCAGGTAACTTCCCCGTCGGATCGCCAGAAATTTTGACAATTTTTGCACTTGTGCACAAATGGGAAACTCGAAAGTTTGTTACGATATATGGAATTGCTGTAGTATACCTAAGCTAATTGAGTTTTTGATATTATTATTACTATTGAATTAGTTAAATGATTACATAAAATATGCAGCTATGTGTGCTGTTACAAAACGTAGCAGATCACATAGTCTGTAATTTCATGACTATCCTCAGCAAAAGAAGACAAGGCCCTGAAGGATAGTTGTGTTGTCTTGATGAAGACATTCGATTACAAAATATGTGAAATGCTACATTTTTTAATAGCATACATAAGTGCAAATTGTAGAAATTAGAGTTCATTACTAGATGTTACAGGTTTTCTTTTATGTTCTTTCCTTCATGATTAAGACTTTCAATTATATCACCGAGTTGTTTACTTCATCATACAATTCATAAAGAAAGCTGAAATGCAGAAAGAAAGATACAACTCATTTTCAACATTTAATGTTTTATTTAGAAGAAATTTTCAAATGTTTCCCACACAAGCTATGGGATGTAACTAAAAAAGTAAGGTACAACTACTAAAATAAGGGGTACACATGCATGAATGATAAATTAAAGGAGTCTGATTGAAATAATCATTGCCTTGGGGGTTCTCTTCTTTCTTTGAAGCATCTCCACTTCCATCTTTTGTTCCTTCTTCATCTTCGTTGTAAAAGTCATTGTACCTGAAAAGAAGAAAAGTAGCGAACTATCAGTTATGAGCTTCGGGATCAATCCATATTCCTATATTGTCCTAATGTGTGCATATGAATCTCTTAACAATATGAGCTATAGTTTACTTGAAGATCAAACTTCATACATGCTTTGCTTACTCAGAAAGAAGAAAGAGAAAAGAAAAGTAAACCATGGACACAAGAGAGGCCAAAAATCCTAGGTATTTTCTAACTATTTTCTTGAGTGTAAAGGTATAGGTTGTAGCCAAGAAGAAATTAATAAGTCAGAAGTACAGGCTAGAATGAAGGAAGAATGTAATTAAAGTTTCTAGTAACTATTTTGCAAATGAAAGAAGTTACAGTACCAGAAGAGGGACTGGTAAATAGAAGTACATGTTTCAGTTTGCAACTAAAGAAGAAGAATCAGATTTCAAGAAGCTAAATTTAACTAGAAAGAAAGGGTTACAGTTGAAAGAAAATGAAAAAGAAGATTATTGAAAATTTTGACAGGGATTTGCCATGTAAAATGGACATTTACAAATTTTCATTATGTTGTTTTCAACTATCACATCCTTTACAATAATTATGTAAATCAAGTAACTGATACAGGATAGTAGAAAAGTGTGCCATGATCAAGATAAATAGTTGTTATGTTTCAGTTTTCCAACTACCAAATCAGCTTCAACAGAAAAGTGTTACATTATGTATTCTGAATCAGAAAATATAACTACTACAGCTGAAAAGGGAAGGAAAACAGAATTTTGGAAAAAAATTGCAAGGACTTCACCATGAAAAATCAACTTTTAAAATATTCTAGCATGCATATCAAAGATGTAATAAAAGGAAATACAGTATATAATACAAAAGAGAAATAGAATTCACTTTCAGTCATCAAATTGAAGTACTTGGGAGCATTCATTATAGCTTAACAATTAAATACCTTGAAATTTAAAGTGGTCTTACAAAGTGTAGCCCTTCTATGAATTTAAGTTTTCAAGTAAAGCAAGTATGAAAATCAAAGATGTTGCCATATAAAAGAGCTACAACTATTTATGCAAGGAAGTAGATCAAGAAAAAGTCTAACATTAGGTTCATCATAGAAATTCAAGACTCAATCTAGTTACAGTGGAATAAACATGAATGAACATAAGCTCCATCGAAGGAAAATATCCAGATTACAATGTATCTTAGACAATCTTTAAGTTACAAGAGAGCTACAGGTATTTACAGATGATCTTATAATCACTAGACAAAGGATGAAATAGGTAGTGTAAATTATAGTTGGAAACTCACACAGATAGAGCTCTAGGTATTAAATTGAATCAATATAAACAATATTGAAAATTAACGCTTCAGACAGTTGAAACAACAAATCATGGCCATCAATTTTCGATGACAGAGTTCATCTTTTCACTCCAGGGGAAATAAAGAATCAAATCATTTGATCTTTTCCCAATTCTCAATGCTCAAACCAAAGCTTTATGTAGAAGACATAACTAACTAAGGTGGAGCAAAGCTTGTTTACACAACATTGGTGATTAAGAGAAGAAGAACCAAAACTATAGTAAAATTACACAGAATGTAGGTTATGCATGCTGACAAGAATCTAGAACATGGTTTACATTAAAATCCAATGCCATCTCAAAAATGTAAAGGATCAGGAAATAGATCAAAATGAACATAAATTTTGTTATAATCTTCAAAAAAAGGGGAAGGGGATTATAGAATCACTAAAGAATAAATAAGTTTCAAACACCCACATCAATAAGCCTTCAGGTCTAATTAGTTTAGAGAGAGAGGAAAAATCTTTAGCATTCAGATTGCAAACTGAGACAGAAAAAATTGAATCAAAATTACATGCACATTTAGGCAAAATGAGTTTCAAATTTTTCTTTTAGAAGTCAATATTCCCATTTAAAATCAGTTTCAAGTAATAGATCCGAGAAAAGGAATTACAGTTTCCAACCTCAATCGTAAAAACCCATTAATGGGTGTCTAAATCAGAGTAAGAACAAGTACTTACTAGTTTTCTGAAGCTGAGTAAACCCTCAAAGAATCATCAAGTTCAGAGAAAGAAGATCCATCTCAGAATGAGTTTAACTTGAAAAGAATAAGGTCGAGCCACAAAAATCCTGAAAATACAAAGAAAGACTGGACTATCAATATTTCTCAAACAATAAAGTGATTACAACGAAGTAACAGTTATATCCAAGAAATTCAAAACTTACCTTTCCACATTGAATAGTATGAAAACCATGGTCCTGAGTTCAAACTCACAAAGTGGCAGCCTTTTTTTAAGAAAAGCTCGCAGAGACCAAAAAGTAATACAAAAACCAATCTTGAAGCTTTCAACCATAGCGGTCATCAAAAGAAGCAACATAGAATTGAGTTTCAGAGGTCAATGATGGCGGGAAATACAAAAACTAAAATCAAATATTTCTTAGAAAGAAGGGTTGAGCTTAAACTCAAAAATGGTGACTGCATCGAGAAAGATCAAGGAATGAGCTCACAAAACTTCCTCAGAAAACTCAAACAAAAATGAAGGACGAGTACTACAAATGCTCGAATGACAGAGAATCATTTTTATAGAAAATCCAAGATCGAAGATGATAATAACAGTGAAAATCAACAGAATATTTCTGATAAAGCTCTAAACAGATCAGAGATGAAAATATATAGGTACACAAAGGCTTAGAAGACCGAAAAATGAATTGAATCGAGCTTCGAAAAATCAACAATGGAATTGAGAAAAAACATTTCCATGGCTTCACCCGTAAGACAAAAAACCTAATGAAATCATCATTAGGTTCAAGCTTCTCTTTATCGCCTAAACCCAAGCATCGAGTTGATTAAAACTCAAACATGATTGGAGGATCAACGGCCGTGATTCAAAAGGACAGCATATCAATACTCACAGATTGAGCTCCATAATTCAAAGCAAACCATCACAGTTAATTCCCATCAGCCATTTTAATTGCAAGGTTAAAACCCTAATTATAGTTTCAGATCAATGACACTAAATTCATCAAGGACAGAGATCGACGGTATTCATCAAGGACCAAACCTAACAAAGGTTAAACAATGCATACACATGGTGAGCTTTCAGAAAACCAAAATTAAGGTTGGGTTAAATTTCCACCGACCAACACGCCAAGGATGAGTCATCATAGAGGAAGGGGCCAGCCCCACATTGGATTTAAATAATCATTTCATTTTTGACCTTTTTTTATAAAAAACTCCAAACTATATTCCAACTCCAAATACTACAAAGTGCCAATATACATGCCAACTATGATCACAAAAAAGGTCAAATTCAAACCATGTGTTATTCAAATATGCAAATGCCGACGAGGATATATATAATGCATGTATTAATCAAAGGTGGTGGAGACTATAATATGGCATGTGCAATGTGCAAACATGCTCCCCACTATCAAGACAATTAAAGATGATCTGCAGTATGTCACCCACGTGACCACTTAGAAAACGAATGTCAACATCAAAATCTTAGCATGGAGGTGGTCCCCATCAAATGAATGTGTGGATAGTTTATTTTTGAAAATATTGTAAGTATTGCAATTATTTTACTCACAAACAGGGAGTTGATTTTTTGCATGCTTCACAAGAGGACAGACCAAACAAGAAGACGAATTCACATGCACAAGGAAAGAGACTTGTCTAGCAACCAAGCTTATTACTAGCAAATTATTCACCTTTGTTTTCTTGAAAAATAGAACATTCAACTTCAATTTGACTGTAATGTAATCAAGGCTATTAATGCCTATTTGTAATTGTATTTTCTATTTTTATTTCTTTATATATTATTAAATAAAGGATAAAAATAGGATGCATGGGCGAGTACAAGCCTTAGACTATTTTTAGGAAGGATGTGAAATTTTTTTTTGTTATATATTGTGTGCTTTGGCAAAGCACAAAGGAAGATTTTTGGATATAGGAGTACTGAAGCAATTTCTGCCATTTTTTCCCTCTGAATGTGAAGTATTTTCTTCCTTTCCAAATTATTTTAAGTATTGTGTATGTTTCAATTAATCTTAGTGAATGCAAATTCCCTTATTAATCATCTTACCCTATTGCAAAATTCAATAATTTCTGCATGATATTAATGTGTATGTTTAGCTTAGCAGTATTGTTGTGATACTTTCCCTCAATACCTCAAAGTGTTTCTCCCTTAACATTCTGTGGAAAATTGTTGGTTCGTGCATCAAGAATCCTTTCACATATCAATTTTGCATATAATCGGTCAAATCCCTCATAGAAATTTGTTGTATCACCTTAGTTTTAATTATTTTATAGTCATCTTTTACCCTTAAACCGTAAAAATCAATTTAGTATAAATCAATAAGGAATCGGCCTTGATACCAGAGACTCACCTCAAAATAGGTATACCCACAGACCTGAGGTGTTTCCATTGTATCTACGAAAGAGAGAGATCAATTTTGCAAGCTTAGAACACTAGCAACTATCTCTCTACAGGGCACACTTTTGCGAGATAACAATTATAAGAAAAAGGGAAATCAAATTTTAGTGTTTTAAACAAAAAATATATTCTCTTCATTAGTTATTTTTGTTTGAATAAAATAAAAATGTATTGATTTCTTGATTTTAACCACATTTGAAAGGACATATTTTTTTAACTACATTGCCTTCTGTTTCGCTATATATATATATATAAAATTATGTAAATTTATATATATTAAATATATTATCATTATTCATTTATTAAAGTTAAATAAAACAATTATGTTATATAATATTAATATGTGTGTGTATCATATATATAAACATTAATATTACAAAATATATGTCATTAGTTGAAATATTATAACTTGTATGGCTTAATGTTAAAAAGGGTTTTATTTAAAAGAAAACGCGTATAAAAAAACCGGGAAGTTAAAAAATCCAAACGACTTGTATTACAAATCATTTATCAAAAAAACAAAAAAACAATTATTGTGGCCACGCTGGCCACGACCATTGTTTAGGTTATTGTATATGGGGAAAGCGGGGGGAGATGGATGCAACACCCACCCTAACCCCTATACAAAGTATAAGGGGTGTGCTGGGTACATCACCCACACCCCCCAACATTCTATTAAACGTAAATCCTCGCCCTTCGGTTGCTATTTGTTTATTTTGAGACCTGCTGAGCATTTTTTATTATTTGTGGTTGAACCATACATGAAATATTTATATATAAATAAAATTATATATATATATATATATATATATATATATATATATATATATATATATATTGGGTTAAATAAAATATCTATTTAAAGATAGAAATGTATATACAGTTATATACACCATTTTAATAAGATTTTATTTTATTTTAAACAATAGGGCAAAATACCCATATCCAAAATGCAAATGAAGCATATAATAGAAAATAAATAAATACAAAAACTTGGGAGAGGATTAAAAATTGAATCAACAATAAAAATGTGTATCCCTCCATAAGCTTGGGCAATCTTTCCATGTCTTCCTTCTTCCTAGAAAACTACAAAATTAAAATTAGAAAATAAGCCAAAATAAATGAATAGGATATTTTAATAAGGTTGATTAGGGTTAGTTTGAAGTCCATCTAGTGGTTGAGAATCATCCCTACAAAATTTAGGTGAGTTTTTTTTGTGGGAATAAGTTTTCAAATAAAAGGTATGTGCTAGTTGTGAATGGGGCCACTAAAGGTGGGTGTTAGGAGGCAAGATTATAATATGACATTATTTTTAGTCTAGTGACTATTTTAAAGGTTTTGAATTTTAACATTATTTATATTTAATTGTTTATCAAGATAACTAAATAATGTTACTATAGGGATTAAATTTATTTTAATCTAAGTTAATGGGAGGGTAAGTTTCGACTTATTCCTAGAATTATTAAATATATATTTTTTAATCTATAAGGTTGAAATAAATAAATAATGTAATAAGGGTATTTTAGTCAATGGCTTGTTAGGGTTAATTAACAATTTTTAATGGGAACCTAAGTAGAAGGGGATTTAATTAAAATGAAATAATTATTAACCGAGAAATAATTAAATCTATTTGAAGATTATCCCATTACAACTATTGTTAAACAAAAAATATATATCCCCTAAATTCTCCTAACTAATCGATTGGCTTTTGTCTTCAGTTTTGTGTAGCGAAATTTGTGGGAGTTAAGATATAATTAAAGGAAAATGAGATCTATACATGCAAAACAAGTGGAAAAAACATATCATGAATTTTAAATGGTTTATACAAATTTGACAACTAGAAAATGAGTATGGAGTAGGATTGATATGTTGAGATAATCATTTGAAGATTTCACTAACACCTAGATGTTTTGGTGTAATGGTTTGTTACATTTAGTATCAGAGAAACCAACCATGTTTTATATCCTAGCATAGGTGGCTATGTTGACATTGTAGTGGTTTCCCAGGGCTCGTTTAGGGTAGGGTGTGGTCATGCTATACGGGTACAAACATAGCTCAGGGTCCAGACTACATAAGCATGGTGGGATGTTAAGATCCTCATGTCTGGATCTTCATTAAGGCTTCTAGGTTTTGGTGAAATGGTTCATTACATTGTACAAAATACACCTCAAGTTGTATGGTTCTAATTGAATGAGTAAAGTTTTGGACACTTTCATAGTTGGAATCCATAAATTCCCATGTGCTTCATGATTTTCTAAAATTTCCTTCATTATAAGTCATACTTGTTTTCAAAACATTAGGATTATTTTTAGTTACATAAAACAATGTGGAAACCCTAGAAATAACTAATAGACTTCATCAAAACATTAGATAACCAAAAAGAGAAATCATATGTTGTGAGATTGGACTATGTTTGGCCTCATCATATTGATCCTCTTGTCTACATTATTGTTTATATAAAACTCACCCATGATAGACCATCTAATGAATAAGTCCCTTTATGAATCAAGACCCCTCATGGATCATGGCGCAAGGTGTATACATCTACCATAATGATTCATACATAGTTTTTATTTCAAATGGTTGAAACTATAAGGCAACTACATTTTGAGCCTGATAGTTTCTAATCTAATAGGCACTATGGAAGAGAAAAATATCTTCATGACTAAAAATAAAAAAATTTCTAGCATTGTCCTTAAGTGTAGCATAAAATAACTTGAATTTATTTCTCATAATTGCTACATAAGAGTCAAATGTAAGAATTATAGAAATTACATATGATACCCAAACAACACAGTCTTCCAATTGAATAGCCTAGGGTGGTACCGATTGATAGGAGAAAATCTAGGTTGAGGAATATTGGGCATGAGGGCAATACTCATAAACATGTACTTGTAATTTTTAAGACTCCTAAGAAAATTACATATCCTAAGACAGGATGATCTTGAAAAGACAACCATGTTGTTGAATCCATGTCTCCTTCCTAATGGATTAGACTTTGCATATACTACAGGAACCACTTAGATTTTTTTCCAAAAATTCACCCCTCTATTTGGTAAATTCCATAACTCCATTAAGCCTGGAACAAACCAAGTTTTGGGCCTGAAATGGAAATTTCCAAAATCAGTTAAGCTTACAAAGAGAAGTACCCCCTGTGCTTTCCTCTAATCTTCCTTGTCCAGTAGTTTGGTGCAAGGAATATTTTTAAAAAAGTGTGTCAGAACAATGTCGATAGCCAATCTTCCACATTAACTAGCTGGTGGACGATGTCTGAACTTTTGGAACATAAGCCATCAAAATGGGAAATTATTGAAAAAGTTTACGGAAATATGTATAGGATTTTAGACGTTGGCAATTTTATATAGCCAAATTGGAGTTCAAAGTCCAAGGTATCCAATCTACTAGAATGGATAAGGCTGCTAGAGCAAAGTCCACAGTGAAATCCCTTTCTATAAAGTCAAAGATCCACGAATTTTTTGATAGCTATAGCTGCAAAGTCTGAATGGAAATCTGCCTATCATAATTCTAGTGACACAACAAATGTTTTTATTATTAAAATAAATCCACATATCTAAAGTCTCTTAGCAAACCATTTTAGGTATGGTTTAATCCAGCAGAAATAATACCTTCCACAAACATATTTGGCAATGATTAAGACCCTAGAATTTTGACACACACCCTCAATGCTCCTGGAATTTTAAGTAGTTCACTATGATCACATTCGTGCAATAACGGAAAACGATTAGTTACTATGATGCGAAATTTTCAGATGGAAATGATATTGTCATCCAGATTGATAAAATTTTGACAAACTACTTATATAATTAGAAAGGTCATGTGATGGTCCTCTACGTTTACTAGAAATCTCTAATATTCATCACACTAGGAGAATAATGTTTTCTGTACAATCAAAAAATTTGGAAAATGTCTCTAGCATGAAAATACACAGTTCCAGGCCGAACCATCGCAATTAATGAAGTATGACGCCCCATTTATTCTTATAGAACTTAAAGTACATATGTAAGATGATTTGTAAGGGTTCCCATGCCATCTTCAGACCATTGAATAGCATTTTTTGGTTAGTGAGAGAAAAATCCGAGTTTCACTCTTTCCCTTTCTCTTATTCATTTTCTATATATTGTAAACACTTCACATTGGAGAAGGGAGATATTCTAGAATGTGTGAAAAATTTTTAAAATAAAAAATTCAACACCATTGAGCTATAAACCCTCTGATGGGCTTGGAAATTGTATTTGTGTATCT
This sequence comes from Taxus chinensis, assembly GCA_019776745.2. Classification (NCBI taxonomy): domain Eukaryota; kingdom Viridiplantae; phylum Streptophyta; class Pinopsida; order Cupressales; family Taxaceae; genus Taxus; species Taxus chinensis. The sequence continues at coordinate 769,293,748 of CM034147.1, forward strand.
ATTTCAACAATGCAATGTACTATGCGTATTCCAAGAGCAATAAAATTTGTGTTCATGGTGTTATTTCAACCCTTGCATCATTTTTTTGTATCTCCTTGTCCCTCTATTTTGTTATTATATTTATGTGCATGTATGTCTCATTTGTAGCCACGTGATGTTATGTTTCATGGATATTTGGTGGTAAATGAAGATCTGGGTCTATGTCACATTGGTCTAGCCTCTCTCAACTCCATTTTCTTTCTTTATTCCCCCTCAACAGAATATTTCACTTCCTTTTCTTGGTGTATCACCGCTTTAGTGTAGGATTTATTTTCATGCACTCTCTCTCCTTGGTCCCTTGTAAATTTAGACTTGGATTAGATATTTTTCCTGTACTAGAGTAGATTTTGGAAGGTACTTTAGGAGCAAGAACCATCTTTCTCTCGAGGATCATCTCAAGCCCACAAGTCCCACAGCTTGAGAGATAATCCAATGTTACACAAATTATACCAAATGCCCCATTCAAATCTAAATTCATTCAGGGGTGTTGTGATTTTGTGATAACAGTTCTGACATGCCTAGTGGGACATCACATAAGTTAGAGTTCCATATTACATAGGTGTTCAACTCCAAGAAGCAAATCATTAGCCACCGAGTGATCTTCACTACTTGATTTAATCAATGGGCGGGACAGGTTTGAAGTACCTTACCACTTCATTTAATCAAGTTTATGTGTTCTTTGTGAGATTCATCTTTTAAAGGAACATACAAAGCACATCTGGTGACTCCATCTAGTCAACAACACATTCTCTAAGTTGCAAAATTTATTTCCATCAATTTCCACCTATTATTCTTTCCACATCTTTCATCTTCTACCATTCATGAAGTTGTGTAGTCATGGCTTCATTCCCATCTTTGAATTCACACTTGTAGCAGTAGTTGTGCAGTCCACCTCCAATATATTTCTCAACTCCTCGATATCAGCATTATGATTAGTTTTAGAACCATTATGCTTACCCATATGAGTAGTCTAAAAACTGGTTTAGTTATGAAACATATCAGGAACTACGGTATGCATATCAGGAACATCAGTCAAATGGAGAATGGTGATCTATTGGATAAGATTCAAAGGATGGAGGCTAACATGGTTCAATCCAAGGCTAAAGCATAGATGAAAGCTTTCAGAATTGGTTGCACGACACCTTGTCCATCGGAAGGCCCTTTTTTAAGACATTACAGCCCATAGGGGAATCTTGACATCATGGTTAAAATGTTTCCTCAACTTGCATAGTGGACTAAGGATATTAAAGAATATGATAAAAGTGCAAGAAAACCTTATCAATGGGTAATTCCACCAACTCATAGATTTTCTTTTCCTATTTCTCAATCAATATCATTTTAACAATATTAAGATTCAAGCTCATTGTATGTTACCCCAAGTGTTGATTTACATTCTCCATCTTCTAGTATTCCATCTCATCTAAATTCTTTTGCCCTTTTCCTTTCTAATAAGTCATCCCCTCAAAAATAACAAGAATTTCTATCTCCTCCACCACTACAAGCAATTGCAAAAAAATTTTTAACCCAACCCATCCCTCCTATTGTTGTCTCAAGTTCATCTTGGGGAGAAAAAACCCAGACAACTAGTCAAGGAGAGTAGCATGAATGAGAGCCAAGAAGAGAAGAAATGATCAAAATTTTGGTAAGTTTGGCTCTCATATTTGGGATTAAAAAACCCCCTTAATGGTTAAACCTTCAGAGAAGGCCAGGGTCAGATCATAGGTGGTGGAAGCTAAGTTTGTAGAAGGAGAACAAGCATAAGAAGGTCAAAAATATATTTTCTCTGAATGTAGTGTCTATAATGGCACTTTGTTTGAAGATAATTTTTATCTAATCCAAGATGTACAATAATTCAAGAGGGAGGAAGAACAATCAGCCCCAAGTCCTATTAAAGTGGAGCAACTCGAAGAGATCAAATCAGAGTTGAAGCCACTTGATGAATAAAGCATTATTGAATATTTGTTGCTTTCATTTAAAGGTCCTGATTTGATTGATGAATCCATGATGGAGGAGGCATATCAAGAAGACCTTGATGTACCAAATAGTCCTCTAGAGCAGTGAATTGAATATTTTGATTTGAAAAATTTCATGCTAAAGGAAGAGGCTATCCAAGAGCAAGTCAGTCTTCAAGCAATAAAAAGGGAAAGAGAAGAGCATGAAGATCCTATCTCTTCGACACCATCCACCCACGAAGGATTGCATGAGGACTCTATTTTTATAGTTAATTATTAGAGCAGTAGGCAAATTTGAAGGACCAGATCTTTCCCAATCAGGTTCTTGGCTTCACTAGAGCCAAAAGACGAGTGAACACTAGTCATTCTTTTTCCTGAGCATGAGGGAGAGAATCAACATACCAAGGATCAACAACAATACCTCTCAAAATGAAATAAACAATAGTTAGAAGAGTTATTCGTCTTGTTTCAAGTTATTACCTTGATGATTTTGGTGGAAGATCATCCTCTTGTAAGTTTTTCATGCATGATAAAAACCATGTTCAGCTGCCTAGTTTTAGAGAGGGAAGCTAATTATGCCTGCTAGTTACAGGATTTTCTTGAGTTCCCATTGATTCTGGTTAGTGTAGAGTAGGTAGGTTTTCTTTCAGTAGAACAAGTGCTTGTGGACACTATACATGTTCCACTTCGGGCATGTATGATCTTTCACTTTTGTACATAGTGTGTTGTGGTGTTTTTTTGCTCTTGTATAGTCCATTGGAGGTAGCTTTTAGTGAGATTAGCTCTAGTTCCTGTAATATTTCAAGTGGCTCAGGGACCAAATTTTAGAGTTCCAGATCAGGTTTCTATTTATCAGGGTGACTTGATGCCCAATGGATACTTCAAGGCCACTAATCATTTCACCTAGCAGGAAGGTAACCCCGCTGAGTCACAAAAACTATTATAAAAAATTCAACCCCCAGGGTAAATTTCATGACTAGAAGATGGAGAAATAAGAAATTGTGAAAGGTAAAAAATCAAATTTTTTGGTACCCCTTTACTTTCCTCTAACTTCTGTGTTCAAAAAAAATTCCAAGGAGTTAGTGAAAAAGCCACTAAACAAATTCTGTGTAAAAATTCCACAAAACAAAGACCGAAGAAAAATACGTTGAACAAAGACCATGGAAAAATTCCACAAAAAAATCCATAGAACAAAGTCCATGGAAAAATCAGAAAAAAATGCCTCTGAACAAATTCCACAAAAAAAGACGCAGAAAAAGCCTCAAAGAGAAGTCCGCAGCAAAAGACGTAGAAAAAGTCGTAGAACAAACTACGTGAAAACGAAACAAAACAAATTCCTCAGAAAAATCCACAGAACAAAGACCATGGAAAAATCCACAGAAAAAAGAGCGTAGAAAGTCCGCAGAATGTTGGAGAAAACTGGAAAATCCGCAGAACAAAGGAAAACGACATTTTTTTGCATGAAACTTCAGATGGGCATAACTTTTGATCTAGTTCTAAAAATTTGAAAAACATTATATTCTTGGAAAGGTATCAACATCTTCTATGCAATACGAATTGTATTTTTTTTATTGAAGTTAGATGTAAAAAAATTTGGAAAACATCTCCAGCATGGAAATACATAGTTTCAGGCCCAATCACCGCAATTAATGAAGTATGGCACCTCATTTCTTATTCTAGAAGATAAAGTGCATATGTAAGATGATTTATAATGGTGTCCATGCCATCTTTAGACCATTAAATGGCAGTTGTCGGTTAATTTGAGAAACAATACAAGTTTCATTCTTTCTCTTTATCTCATTCATTTTCTATATTTTGTAAACACTTCTCATTTGAGAAGGGAGATATTCTAGGATGTGCGGAAACTCTGTAAAATTTGTTTCTCCACACCATTGAGCTGGAAAACCTTTCATGGGCTTGGCAAGTGTATTTTTCCTCTATTTCAAAAATGTAATGGACTATGCATATTCAAAGAGCAATCAAATTTGTGTCTGTGGTGTTCATTCAACCCTTGCATTGTTTTATTGTATCTCCTTGCCCCCTCTTTTTTTTTGTCTTTCTGTGCATGTATGTGTCATTTTCAGGAAAAGGATGTTGTATTTCATGGAGAATTGGTGGTAAATGAAGATCTAGTTCTGTGTCACATTGGTCTGGCCTCTCTCGACTCTATTTTCTTTCTATATTCCCCCTTATCAGAATATTTCACCTCCGTTTCTTGGTGTATCACTGCTTTATTGTAGGATTTGTTTTCATACACTCTATCTCCCTAGTCCCTTGGAAATTTAGATTAGGATTATATAGTTTTCATGTCATTACAGTATATTGTGGCAGATAGTTTAGGAGAAAGAACCAGATTTCTCTAGAGGATCATCTCAAGCACGCAAGTCCCACAAGCTTGAGAGATGATCCAATGTTACACAAATTACATTGATTTCCCCATTTAAATCTAAAGTCATTCGGGGGTGATGTGATTTGGTGATAACAATTACCAATCTCTTTCCCTCTAGTCTATAGGATTTTACTTTATGATTGTTTTATGATCTCCCTATGTATATATTTTAGAATTTCATTTTCTTAGTAAAAATTATTGCACAATTCTCTTACGATATTTGAGGTCCAATATTTCTTATCTTAAAGTATATAAAGTGTGACAAGGGTATAATTAGCAAAATATTTCTTATGTTCTAGATAAAAGAATAGTTTTACCAAGATGATCAATATTTTTGCCAATGGTGAATGCTAGAATATTTTTACTAAAATTTCTCTTACTCCTTTGCATAATCAATTATATTTAACAAATATTTTTCAGTTGATCATTTGTTTAATACTTTAAACTATCTTGAACATAAGATCCTTGACATGAATATGCTTAAATATGTTATTAGTCATCCTAACCCAATATAATCATAAGTTTCAAGGAAGATTTACAATTAATTCAAATCCAAATGATGAAAAATGTGAAGTTAAAGACATCGTAAATTTTTTATCTCAAACCACAAAGATAAAATGATAAGCTCTTAGAAGTAATCTCACTCATTTCCCTCACAATCCACATATAGTGTTGAAACATTTACTTAAGTGCAAAACTTGTATCTCTCTATCCACTTCATGAGGTTGATGGAAGAATTTTTCATAGTATGAAATTAAATGTCAATTCCCACTTTGATTATTCATAAATAAATTTCTATACTACTAATTAATTTAGTAAGATTCACCATATTATCAAAAATATTGTTAGGATTTGTGCTATTGAATGGGAAAATCAAATTTATTCTAAGCCTAATAACAATAATTTGTAAAGCTACATTTTTTATGAGCAAACTTCTTGATGATAATAAATTGCATGAATTTGAATTCTATGATAGAGATGTAAACTATGAAGGAATAAATAGTAACACCCTTTCCTCCCCCACTTTTCCCCTATTGAAGTGAGCTTCGAAGGTATGAGAAATATATGTGCATGGAATTTATTGGATTAATGGTAAAAATGGGATGAGGGGACCCTACCCCATAACAACATTTAAAAATGGAGAAAAATATAAAATGGTGAAGTTGCCTCTACCAACAACTAAAAGGATCAGAAAAACAAATCAAAATAAAAAAAGAAACAAAAACAAATCTAAACAATCAACAAGCTCATCCCTGAGATACATTGCCATGGTATATTAAGTGCATCTTAAGGGGATTAGAAAAATCTTTTCCATTTCTTCTTCTTCCCCCACAGTAATCCAATCTTCACCAGTATTTGGATCCACATACTCTTGAGAATGAACAAAAAAGATGATTTCAATTTATTTTTTGTCCACATGAGATAAAATAGGAAATAAATTAGAATCAAAATTCCTAGGGCATACCTTACAATGTGGAAAAGGAATAACCACCCACAATCATCACAATAGCATCAAATTTATTCTCTAATTCAACCTTTGAATCATTAGCCAAATGATTTTCAACATCCAATTTTGTTGTCATCCTCCCAAAAAATTGTGTATTTCTGCCTCATTTAAATTTTTTTTGGTATGATGCCTTATTCATGGTCCTTGTGAAGGTCTATGAGAGATGAAATAATTTTAGGAAGTTAGTCATTTCATAATTTCTTTGAGTCTTTGGGACATTTTTTTCTGTGTTTTGCGGGCATTTCTGGCTCTTGCGTTCCTTATGTCCCATGTTCCATCAAACTCTCAGTTTGTTGATCCCCGTCCTTCCCTGTATAACCATGCAATTTTCGTCACCCTAAAAATCACTAATTCCTTCTTGCACTGTGGGTATTTCAGCTTTGCAGACAACTCACATCCCAATGTCCCCAGGGTTAGCCATGTAATTTTTTTCCAATTTACCCAATTTAAGTGTATTACGGACATTTCTAACTTTCAATCTCCCACATGTCCCTAGTACTACCTAGCCTTGATTTCCACACGAGACCATTTTTTCTACACTCTATTTACCATAGATATCTCATCTTTCCATGTCATAAGTGTCCCATTGTCACATGATCTGGTTATACACAAATCTTATGTCATATCTACATTCCATAATCTCAAGTCAAACGCTTGTGTGACTAAGCTCATCTATTCTCCATAGTGCATTAATTTTTACATTCATGTACCCCTTATGACCTACTCAAAATATAATTTCCGTATAAATACCAAGGTTAATTGGATGTTTTATAGAGCTATCCTATAATTAGCAACCATTTTCTATTCCATTCACCCTCTCCAATGTTTGTAGCCATGGCAAAGCCTATTCTAGTATTTTTTAAAAATTTGAGGTGCAACTTGTTGAAGAAGAGGTCGCGGTTTGTCAAAAGAAAAGTTCACAGGATCAAGAAATCCATTGTAAGATCTTTCTGCCCTTGCCACAGGAGCGTATTCATGACTATAGTTATATTTAGAAAGTTATTCAAAATTCACATTCACTATGAAGGTTCATTATAAATGGCACAAAACATCTCTCTTCATTGGAAAAATCCATACTTGAGATAAGAGATAGTGATGCTCAACACCTTGACCTTGATGATTTTTAGGCATGCTTTGACTGCAAGAACCCTACTGCTATTGAATAATTAATAAAGGAAAGTGGAATTTCTCAAGCGGGAGGTTTTCCTATTTTTATTCAATATGCTGACACTGTGGTTGCATGTGGCTCTTGTTCCAATCCAAACAAAAATGATATCATTGATCCTCATAGGTAGCTGGTTTCTCGATTACATGATAATTATATCAATACTTCCCTAAGAATCCCAGTGACAAAAGATTCAAATAATCTCACCAAATCGAATGCCAAATTTTTATTTGATCAGGAAAATGAACAATACAAGAACATGGTGGCTAAGTCATGATTTAATAACTCAAGTAAATGGAGAAGTTCCCTAGGTGGCTAGACCCACATGACTGCAAATACAACCATTCCCAGAAGCATGGACATAGCTGAATAATTAAAGAGATTAAAAAATAAAGTACTTAAGGTTAAGAGTGTCGTAGTCACTCCTTTGAGTTTCCAAACTCATAATTCTTAATCTCTTCTTTTAATTAATGTTTCTAGTTAGGGTGGATATTCCCTTTCCAGCCGTAGAATATGGAAGTAAAAGACAATTTTGTGTTATAATTCTTAATTAGATATTAATCCTTTAATTAAAAGAAGTGAAATTGAAAATACACTTTTGTAACCACCCTGCAGGGTTATTTAAGGAAATTCCCTTGCCATTTAACGGGAATTCAAATTCTGATGTCTCGAATGTAGAAATATTGAGTTAACAATCAATATATAAGAATTTCTCTCCTTTTTCTTGAGTTTTATCCATTTTTTCTCTCTTTATCTAAGTTGTATGGATCAATATATGTTTGAATAAGAAACTTTTGTATCCTCATAAGTTGATATTATCATTAGAAATTTGTGTCTATTGATTTAAAGTCTCATATTCAGATATGTATGATTCAATATTTACTTTCCATACATGCATAAGGGAGATATCACTCTGAGATCTATATATATATAAGTGTTTCCTTTCTTCCCTCTTCAATCATTAGTTCATCTACATTCTCTTATTTTGTATTAAAAAAGTATTATGAGATGGAGACATTTAAAACAATTAAAATCCTCATTCTAGATTGATAATTTTGTATATTTATAAATGATTAGTGTTGGTTGTATATGTTTTCAATAAGGGAACCTCTCCCATAAAGAGGAGGGACTATTATCCCCTGACTATTGCTTGCACTAAGAAAAAATTATACAAGTAATACAGTTGACTAGGATTTGAATTATTCCACCATGACAATCTAATTTTACCTTGTTTCGTACCCATCTAAAAATCTTAAGCTAAGTGACCAAGAGAAAAAAAAAGTTCGAGCATCTTAAAGGGAAACCTTCAAAATCAATATTTTTTTCTAGATTCGGTCCTCCATAATGAGATCAATAGAGGCCATAAAATCAATGGTAGTATCCATATCTAATAGAATGCGAGCATATGTGGCAAAATCACATGAATTTGTCTTAGGGTATATAGACAAACATTTTTCCCATTGTTTCTCCTATTTAACCCAGACATTTCTCACTCCAAAATTTGAGAGGAAAGTATGCCATTTGAATCCATATAGGATTAACATGAAAAGTATCTATTTCAGGGTTAAACATAGGGAACCATGGTTTAATAACCATAAAATGTGACTTAAAATTCCATTATTTTCAAAAAATAAACTCTTTATAAATGATTTCATCAAAGAAAATATTTAAAAATCCTTGTGATGTGGTATACATGTCTTGTTTACCTTTCACAAATGGTCGCCAATGAATCAAGATCCATTCATGTAGTGTTGGGAGTCCTAGACAAAGATTATTAAATTTGCATACTAGCCCATTTTTCTTGTAATATGCATCCGATTGGAGAAGCTCAGTGTCAGTTGAAACTAAAGGGGGTGTCTTGGAAAATGTCTTGTTATTCAAGTAGAGATGACCGAGCTTATCTGCATCGAGATAACTCCTTCCATAAGAGCTCTTCCTTTTGAGATAATACACAATATTGGCCACCATCTTAGGTAGTTCTTTCGTATTTGAATCTACTTCAACATGGCCCAAAAAACCTTGGCCGCATTCATCCAAGCTTCCACAGTTCTGGTCGCTTCCTACGATGAGGGAATCTTCCCATGGAAAAGGCTCAGGAAAAGGATTTGATGACCCCTACCGCATAAAAGTGTCATTGATAAAAAAAACCCCTACATTTTCTTTGAGACAGAGGTAGTGTCTTGGATGTCCCAATCGAATCTACCAAAGATAAAATAGGTGATCCCATAAAGCAACTCACCAAGGCATTGCCACTTCCATAAGTCTGTTATGTTGTGGAGAATTTTTTCATGTGTGGAAGTGTGTAATACTATACACTAAGAGAAAATAAAAATTTCCTTGAGCAACATGCCCAATATATCGACAAACAAGTTATTATTGTATGGGTGGGACTTTTTGTCTAAAGGTTTGTGGGACAATTTTAGCCCATGGTTTAAATACCCATAGTATTGTACAACTACTCAAGTAGTTGTATACTTATGTGGTTTTGTGCATATGGTAGGGATGACAAAAAATTACAGATGTGTGTGACTTAAAGTGTGAATTCTTTAGTGTTTGTTGAGCATAGATCCAGAAATATCTAGGTATTATATTGAGAGGGACGTGTCTTGTAATAAAATATGAACAAGTGGTTCTTGGTGGACATATCCCAAATTGCGGGAACCACACTAAATACAGTCTCTTTGTGTTGTGTTATTTGTATTCTCCACTTTTATTTTAGATCTTTAATATTTTATGCTTACTATTTTCTAATGTTCTGATTCTGTGAGTGATTGTTCCTCATATTTTATTCCTTATTTTATATCAATTGGTATCATATCCTAGTTTGGATTTCCAAAGTGTTGAATTATAGGAAAAGTTTTATCTTGAGTGGTAGCTATGGAAAAAGATGGAAGATCAAGTGCTGATAAATTCAACAGGTAGGATTTGGAAGATATAGATGGAAGATTACCTTTATTGAAAGTATCTTTACATTTCATTGTCTAAGAAAGGGAAAAAACCCTCAAGCATGATAAATGCAGAGTGGGATTTTCTAGAAAGGAAGGCACTTGGGACAATCTGGCTATGTCTCGCATCTTCAGTATTATTTAATCTTTCAAAGGAAAAGACTATAAAAGAACATATAGATGTATTAGGGAAGTTATATGAAAATCCCTCTAGCTCTAAACAAGATATTTTTAATGAAAAAAATTGTTTAATATGAAACTGTCTGTAATGAAATTCCTTGTATAATTCAGATCATGAGCAGACAATATAACACCAAATTACACAATATTATAGAATAATGATCTCAATATGTAATTATAATAGCTTTGCCACTTCGAGGGGGCAACCTCCAAACCATACAATAATACTCAAATGCTCAAATGATAAATGAATTACTACCTATAATCCCCTATATATAATATTCATATGTTATGGCCATCACCAAGGCCGACCTACTAAGCATGAGAAAGTATAAATGACATAATAAAATGATATGGTAAGCCACAAGTCGGCTACTCATATCCTAATACAAGCAATAGGTTAAGGGCGTAGCATGCCCTTCCCCTTCAAAGAAACATTGTCCCCAATGTTGAGAAGCTCTGGGTGCTGCTGCAAGAATGTCATATCTTCCCATGTTGCATCTTCATTGTCCATATTCTTCCATTTGATCAGGTACTCAGTAATAACCCATGTCCTCAATCTTTTAGTGCGTGTTTGAAGGATGCATTCAGGTTCCAAGATGACCCTCTTGTCCTCATCAAGCTCAGGTAACACTGTTTGGGCTGATACTGTCTGTCCAATTACTTTCTTCAGGTAAGAAACATGAAAGACTAGATGTATTTTGGTGAATTGTGGAAGTTCTAATTTGTATGCTACAATACCAATCTTCTGCAATACTTGATAGGGGCCATAATACTTTGGTGAAAGTTTTTCATCCTTTTGTTGTTGTTTCAAAGACATTTGCTTATATGGTTGTAACTGCACAAAAACCTAATCACCAACTTCAAAATGCCTTTCTCGTGCGATGTTGATCAGCCTGTTGCTTCATGTGGTTTTGTGCCATGACCAAGTTCTCCTGTGAGACTAGAGAGGACCTCTTGTTGATACTGAATGTGTTCTTCTACTACTCTAACCCGCGGTTTTCCTCTCAATGATGATGTGATGGATGGTGGATGGTACCCATTGAGTGCCATAAAAAGGAGACATTTTATATGAAGTATGGAAGGAAGTGTTATACCACCATTCTGCAAGTGGCAACCATTGGACCCATCTTGCTTGTTTTATCTAATGTAAAGCAACAAAGATATCCCTCCAAAGACTTATTTACAACTTTTGTTTGCCCATCAGACTGGGGATGATAAGAAGAGCTACGAGCTAACTGAGTACCCAAACATGAGAATAAATTAGTCCAAAAATTACTAGTAAATATAGGGTCTCGATCACTTACTATAATCTTCGGTGTCCCATGAAGCTTCTGAAATGTGTCCATGAAGGCTGTTGCTACCGTGCTTGCAGCAAATGGGTGTGCTGAGGCACAAAAATGAGCATATTTGGTGAGTTTATCCACCACAACCATGATGACATTTTTTCCTTCAGATTTAGGCAATCCTGTGATAAAGTCCATGAAAACCTCTTCCCATTGTTGGCTAGGAATAGATAGAGGTTGTAGAAGACTTGGGGATCGAATTGTATCACCCTTATTTTGCTGACAAACCATGCATTCTATGCCACAATATTTCTGCACATCCCCTTTGAGCCCTTCCCAGAAGAAATCTTGTTTGACTCGATGATAAGTTTTCAAGAATCCAGAGTGCCCCCCTACTGGAGAAGAGTGAAGCTCAGATAGAATCCTATTTTTAAGAGTGGATTTCTTACATAGGTATAATCTATCTTTATACCATAAAGCATCCCCTTTCAATACAAATTTTTTCAGACATGCTTGGATCATTCTGGAGATGATGAATGAGGTTTTGTGTGGTTGGGTCATTTCTCCATTCGGACCTTGCCTCATCTATCCAATCTTCCTGTAATATGGATATGGCACATAACAAGGCTGCAATTGAGTCATCTTTCCACGATAGAGCATCCACAACTACATTCTCCTTCCCTTTCTTATAGATAATCTCAAAATCATATCCCAACATCTTGGAGACCCATTTTTGTTGTTCTTCAGATGATAAACGCTGCTCCAAGAAGTATTTCACACTATCATGATCTGTCTTCACTTTAAAGTGTCTTCCTATGAGATATGGTCTCCATTGCTTTACTGCATGAAGTATGGCTAGCATTTCCTTCTCATAAGTTGGCTTAGAAAGATTCTTACCTTTGAATTAACAGCTCAAAAAGGCAATAGGATGACCTTCTTGCATTAGAATTGCACCCATACCCACCCCTGATGCATCACATTCAACAATGAATGTTTTGGAAAAATCTGGAGTAGCCAAGACTAGAGTGGTGCACATGGCCTCCTTTAGTTTCTCGAATGCTTTGGTTGCATCCTCACTCCAGATGCAAGGAATCCTTCTTTAATAAAGTTGTGAGAGGTGCAGCTATGCTTCCATAATGCCTTACAAATCTTCAGTAATAACCTGTAAGCCCCAAAAACCCTTGTAGATTCTTTAGGGTTTTTTGGAACCTGTCATTCCATCATGGCTTTGATCTTATTAGGATCCATTTTAACCCCTTTGTGAGAGACAATCGTGACCCAAATATTCAACCTCCTTGAGTCCAAAAGAACACTTAGAGGGCTTTGCATAAAGATGATGTTGCTCAAGGGTTTCCAAAACATTATTTACATGATGCAAATGTTCCTCCCATGTTTTTCCATGAATTAATATATCATTGAAAAACACTAAGACAAACTTCCGCAGGAATGACTTAAAAATAGAATTCATCAAACTTTGAAATGTAGAAGGTGCATTTGTGATTCCAAAAGGCATTACCAGGAATTCATAATGGCCCTTCACGTGTTCGAAAGGTGGTTTTATGAATATCCTCATCCTTGATTCTAATTTGGTGGTATCCCGAACGAAGATCAAGCTTTGTAAAATAAACAGCACCATGCAACTCATCAAGAAAATCATCAATAACATGAATAGGAAACTTATCTTTGATTGTGTACTTAGTAAGTTCCCTTTAATCAAGAAACATGCACCACATGTCATCTTTATTCTGTACCATCACTACTGGAGAAGAATAAGCACTTTAAATATGGCAGATGATTCCTGCTTCCAACATCTCTTGTACAATATTCTGGATTTCACTCTTTTGCACATATGTGTACCTATAAGGTCTAGATGTTAGGTGGCTGACTTCCTAGTAATAACTGAATAACATGACCATGATCTCTCTTTGGAGGTAAGCCCTTTGGTATATTTTAAAATACAACAGAGTGTGCATCCAACAATGCTTGCATATTTGATGGTACAATGTCCTCAGAATGATGAGCCTCCAATGAAAAGAGTTGTGCCACAAATCCCTCTACACCCTTTTTTAGCATTTTGTGCATCTGACGAGAACTTACTATTTGTGAAGACTTTTCTCTTAAGCCTCTTAGCTAAAAAGTCCTTCCTTCAGAGTGAAATCGCATGAACAAGTCTTGGAAGTTCATCTCAATGTTTCCCAAAGTGGTAAGCCATTGAACCCCTAACACAATGTTTGCTCCTCCAATAGAAATGGCATACATGGGACTATTTAGTATGTAATCTCCCGTGGAAAGCTTAATGCTATGGAATTTTTCAAGAACAACTAACAGTACCTCCATCAGCAATCATTACTTGACATTCAGGAGTTGGATAAAGGAAATAGTTTAGGTGCACTGCTAACTTATGATTGTTAAAGTTATGAGTACTTCCTGAATCAATCAACACTATGACCCTTTGTTTTTTTAGGAATCCAACCACCTCTAGAGTTTCGGGGGTGCTAATACCTAAAATTTCATGCCATGATATTGTTGGCTGAGGATCTCTTGACTCCTCCTCTTGCTCAACCAAGACCTCTGACTCTGCATTTTCATTATTCTCTTCATCTTCACTAGGCCCATCAATGTAGAACAACTTCTTTTCAGCACATTTATGTTCGGGTCCAAATTTACTGTCACAGTTAAAACATAACCCTTTTTCTCTTTTTTCTTCAATTTGTTGAGGTGTCAATCTAACTGGCCAAGGGAGTGTTGGGGCCAAGGTGTTGCAATCTCTAGTAAAAGTGAAATGTTGTCCCCTACTTGAAAAAAATTTCTCCTCTGCCCTTCTTGCAATAATCATCAAATTAGAAACCTTATGAGAATTAAACATACACAGCTCATGCTCTCAATGTGATCCTTAAGACCCCTAAGAAATAGGTCATTCAAATTCTCTTCAGTAATATTTTCCACCCGAAGAGAAAGGTTTTGGAAGTGATGAATGTAATCCTTAACAGATCCTGTCTGCCTCAACTTTGCTAATTGGCGGAAGTAATTATCTGACACACTAGAACTGTAGTGTAATTGCAACTCTTCAGTGAAGATTGTCCATGTAACATTAAGACCAATCTTCTACCTTTGAGCACATAACCATCGATACCATATGAATTGGACAGGTTTGAGATACAAAGATGCCATGGTCACCTTTTGTCCTAATGGAATCTGATGTAGTTCAAAGAAATTATCCATTTGGTTGATCCAATTGAGTGGATCCTTTCCATCAAACTTGCGCATCTCCACTTTTGGAAACATAGTACGGGCCTGCAGAGTGCTCGTATTTGGATTGTGCACACTTGAAGATCCACTCTGGCAAATGTGTCTATTATGTTGACCTGATGATCCACCTCTGATTGACATAAATATGACCACCCATCATATGCGTATTGAATTTTTCCGTGAAATCCTCCAATCTAGGGTCCAATCCTATCCACATCTTCTTTGCTGGCCACCCTAGATTCGAGGTCTCTTGTAAGTTAAATCAAGTTGGCTTACTTTATGGTCTGAGCGAAGTAAACCCTATCCCTAAGGAATATGTAGTTATATCTTCAATCTCCAACTCCTCAAATAATATCTCATCCTTTTTTGGTGTTTTACCTAAAGTGACACAATTCTCAAATTTCCAATTGATGAATTACTACCCCAATCCCCTATATATACTGTAGGATGTATGGGATCACGGTAAAATTTTAGGGTTTTGGATTTTGATAATAATTCGGCCAAATATGAGAAAACTTAAATGAACGGGTAAACCCCAAATAAATATTTTTTTTCTTTCCGAAAATTTAACGAATTTGAAAACAATCCACAATTTGCACCCTAGGAATTTTATGAAAAACCCTATATTTGTAATAACATTTATGCAAAATAAATCAAAACTGTATGAAATTATTCAGGGAACCTTACTTGAAATTTTTCCCAACTCTGGTAAAAATATATCAGAGCCAATTCGATTTTTTGTTGCAATATATGGTGGAAACAAAAATTTAGGGTTTTTTGCCCTAATTTTGGCCCAGATGGCAGCTCTAATACCACTTGTAATGAAATTAGGGTTGTATAATTTATATCATGAGCAGAAATATAACAGTCAAATAACACAATATTTCATTATAATGATCTCAATAAGCAATTAGAATAGCTTCGCCACTTCGAGGGGGCAAGCCCTCCAAACCATACAATAATACTCAAATGATTTCCAATGATGAGGAATTACTACCTACAATCCCCTATATATATACTATTCATATGTTATGGCCATCACCAAGGTTGAGCTAATAAGCATGATAAAGTATAAATGCATATAGATAAAATGATATGGTAAACCACAAGTCGCCTACTCATATCCTAATACAAGTAATAGGTTAAGGGCGTATGAAGATATCTGAGAATGGTTCAATAACAGATCATTTAAATGATTTCAATACGGTTGTGAATATGCTAGATTTGGTTACAATAGAATTTTATTAAGAAGTTAGGGCTTTATTAATTATTTTATCTTTATCTGACAGTTGGAATAGCCTGGTAATGGCGAGTAAGCAACTCAGTTCTAGATAACTCGAAATTTGAAGTTTGAAGATGTTGTAGGGGTGATTCTAAGTTAGGAAATGCAAAGAAAAAGCTCCAGCGAATCTTCTACTTCAGGGAATGCTTTGATAGTGGAAACTAGAGGGAGACAAAATAATAGAGGAAAGATGTGAAAATTAAAATATCAGGAAAGGTCAAAATCTAAGAGTAAGATTGTATGTTGTAACTTTGGAAAGTCTGGGCAGGCAAAGGAATCGTTGGGAGCTTCGAGATAACAAGAAACAACATGAAGAAAACAAGGAGGCAAATGTGGCAATGGGTAATGTATGTTAGGATACTTTGATTATTTCTTTGCACAATATTACTGAATCTTGGGTTTTAGATTCAGGGGCTTCTTTACATGCTACTCCACATAGGCATTATTTTGTTAATTATGTTCAAGGGTATTTTGGGCATGTTTTTCTTGGTGATGATGAGTCAATTTGCAGTATAGTTGGAAAAGGTTATGTTCAGGTTAAGATGCATAATGGGAATACGTGGCTATTGAAGGATGTCAGACATGTGCCTACATTAAGGAGAAATTTGATATCGGCGGGGCAATTGGGAAGTGATGGTTGTACTGTGATATTTATAGCTGACTCTTGGAAGGTCTACCAAGGGTGCTTTTGTGGTGGCAAGAGGTAAGAATGTTGGAACCTTGTATTTAATCCACTAATAGTACTAATGATTGAAATCTTGTGGCTTCAGATGTAGATACAACATTATGGCACTATAGCTCGGTCATATGAGCCATAAGGGCATGGACATCATAAAAAAGAATTTGCCTAGATATACAGAAAAAGGTTTAGATTTCTATGAGAACTGTAATATATGGGAAACAGAAGCGAGTAAGGTTTCTCAAGGTTGGACCTACGAACAATAGAGAGTAAGTTAGAGCTAGTACATTCTGATGTGTGGGGTCCAGCTCAGGTATTATCTCTTGGGGGTTCAAGTTATTATGTTACAAATTTATTGATGATGCAACAAGGAAAGTTTGGGTAAAACATTGTATTAGAAACAAATCTGATATATTTGATACTTTTGTTAAATGGAAAGCCTTGGTAGAGAATGAAACAGGTCTTAAGTTAAAATGTCTCAGGTCAGATAATGGAGGGGAGTATTGCAGCAATGAATTTGATGATTATTGTTCTAGGAATGAAATCCGCAGGTAAAAGATGATTCTAGGAACCCCGCAGCAGAATGGGGTGTCAGAAAGGGATGACCACTTCAACAGAAGCGGTAACAATAATGGAACATGTTAGGAGCATGAGGATACATGCAGGTGTTTGCCTCTTTATGAACTCACAGTGTTTTAGGTAGAAGCGGTGAGCACAGCTGTGTTCTTGATAAACAGAGGACCCTCAAGTGCCTTGGATGCATAAAATGGCATACCTAAGGGTGTGGAGGCTTGGTACGGTAAGAAAGGTGATTTCTCATTCTCTTCAAAGTCTTTGGATGTGAGGTGTTTGTTCATATTGACAAGGATGATATGACCAAGCTAGAGGTTCAATCTATTACAAGATAAGGGCCTGGATCACCATGCAAGGAGTCTAAATCAGAAAAATGACACTTTTATTGGTTATGGTGGTGATGAATTTGAATTTAAATGTTAATGATTATACATTATTCAAGGACAAGAAAATGCCTCTTCATTCGCTACCAAATAAAACACTGTTCGTTAGGGATGTGATCAATCTTTAATGAATTTAGAAAGTCGGGATCGGATCCAAGATTGTATAAGAAACAGCTGCTATTTTGGGTCTGGCAGGAAAACAGGGAAGAATCCAAGAAAGAATATGTAGTGGTAGCTTGTTCCAGATCTTATCGGATGGGATAGTGACCCATGAATTAGTTTAGGAACCTACTCAACCGGCCGTTTCGCGTCCTTCGCATAGGAACCCCAAACTCCTACAGTGAGGTCTGGGAAAAATGTCTTCTAGTCTCACTTGGTAAGAAAAGAACCTAAATGTTTTATCTCGTGTCCCTTTCTCTTTATTAGTTTTGTTACTGCGAGGACTGATAGTGGAGAGCCAGAGAGTTTTGATGAAGCAATGATAAGGTAGATAATCCAATAAGAAGTGGGAGCAAGCCATGGATGAGGAGCATAAGTCTCTCATGGAGAACCTGAGACTTGGGATTTGGTGAAGCTACCTGAAGGAAAAAGAGCATCATACTCTCATTTTAGAACAAGTGGGTGTACATAGTTAAAGACGAAGAAGGAGGAAAGAAAATATATAAGGCTCAGTTGGTGGTCAAGGGATTTGCAAAGACAAAAGGTATAGATTTTGATGATATTTTTTCTCTTGATAGTAAAAATGACTTCTATTAGAACTGTTCTTGGAATAGTGGCAGTAGAAGACTTGCACTTAGAGTAGCAAGATGTAAAGACTATATTTCTCCATGGTGATTTAGAGGAGGAGATATATATGCAGAAGAAGAAGGATACGAAGTCAAAGGTAAAGATGAGATGGTGTGTAAACTGAAGAAGAGCTTGTATGGCCTTGAAACAAGCTCCACGTCAATGGTATAAGAAGTTTGATAGCTTCATGATGCAGCAAGGTTATATTATATGTCCTTTCTGAGAATTAGGTGTATACAAAGAAATTTGAGGATGGAAGTTCTATTATCTATGTGTTTGTATTTTGATGACATGTTAGTTGGAGGTAAAAACATGCAGGAAATAAAATTACTCAAGAAACAACTAAGTGAATCGTTTGATATGAAGGATTCGGGGGTAGCCAGAAAAAATCTTTTCTATGAGAATAACTTGGGATAGGAAGGAACGGAAGTTGACTTTATCTCAGGAAGAGTACATTAAGAAGGTATTGGATAGGTTTAACATGCAGGAGGCTAAACCGGTTGGGACTCCTTTGTCAGGCCATTTTAGCATATCAAAGTAGATGCAGTGTCCCAAGACAGAGCAGGAAAGAAAACTAGATGTCGAAGGTACCTTACTCATTAGCGATTGACAACTTGATGTATGCTATGGTTTGCACTAGGATTGATATTGCCCATGCTAGTGGGAGTTGTGAGTAGATTTATGAGTCATCAGAGTAAAGAGCATTGGTCCATACAGTAAAGTGGATCCTTCGGTATTTGATAGGGACCATGGGGACAATTTTGTGCTATAATGGATCAGAACACCACTTTGTGTGGTTATGTAGATTTTGATATGGATATGAGATTTAGACAGTATGAGGAGCACAAATATGTTATGTTTACACTGTAGGTGGAACAACAGTAAGCTAGATTTCACGACTACAGAATCTTGTGGCTTTGTCAACCATGGAGGCTTGAGTACGTTGCTGCCACAGAGGAAAGTCAAGGATATGGATTTGGTTACATCAATTTCTCGAGGAGTTGGGGCATAAGCATGAGGAAAGAAAGTTGCATAGTGATAGTCAGAGTGTTATACACCTAGCTAAGTACTATGCTTTCCATCCTAGGATGAATCATATACAACTTAGGTACCATTCTCATCGGGATAACTTTGGAGGAAGAGAATTTGACGCTAGAGAAGATGCGTACCAGTCAGAATCCTATACCAAGGTGATCACAAGGAAGAAACTGAAGTTTTTTTTTATCTTTGGTTGTTCTTCACGGATGACAGTGAAGGGTTGAGAAGATTGCTGAGAGAAAAATAAGTATCCAAGTGGGAGATTGTTATGTTGTATAACATGTTCTCATGTTTGGAAGTGTTAAATATTTTACGCTAAGAGTACTCTATAATTTTCATAGTTTTCTTGCCGGTGTTTGGGGCCAGTTTTGGCCTCAAAAAATGTTCTTTGTATATCGAGAAGCATGCTCTTCACATATGGGTGATATTTTTGAACCATAAGTTTATTGGATGGTTTTGGGCCATGATTTTAATACCCATAGTATTGTAAAATTACTTAAGCAGTTGTATACTTATGTGGTTTTGTGCATATGGTAAGGTTGATGTAATATTGCAGATGTGTGTGAGTTCAAGTGTGAATTTTGTAAAGTTTTTTTAGCATAGCTCCAAACATATTTAGGTATTGTATTAAGAGAGAGGTTTCTTGTAATAAAATATGAGAAAGTGATTCTTTATGGACGTAGCTCAAAAAGAGAAAACCACGTTAAATACTATGGCTTTGTGTTGCGTTCTTTTTATTCTAGACTTTTATTTCAGATCTATAATATTTTTGTGCATATTATTTTCTACTGTTGTGATTTTTTGAAGGATTTTTCCACATATTTTATCCTTTATTTCCTAACAAAGGCCATACTAAATCCAAACCCTACAGTGGAGAGTATTCCTCCCTGAGCAGACCCAACAATACAAGTCCCTGGAGCCATATAACCATAAACTACAACCAATGATGCACCCCTAGAGACATTACGTTTCCCATACTATCTGTTGGGCATGCCATCGTTAGGGTTAGCGTTGTAGACTCTTCCTAGAGAGTGCTCCATTTATAAGTGTGTAGAATTACATGCATGAAATTGGCTACACGTACAAGATGCAATTTTAGCACACAAACCCGGTGTTTCTATCATGATTTTAAAATCAGAAAAACCCCACAACCCACTTTTATATCCTCAAGTCTAATTGTACTCTTAATAACACATAATTAAAAGATTTAAGTTTTTCATATTTAATAATTTATTATATTCAAACTATAAAGTTGTTGTAGCTCACATTGTTATCACATATAGAAATGCATGGAAAATAAAATTACAAATATGACTCCACTAACAAGGTGTAACCCGATTATATTGTGTTATAGTTGTTATGTTTCCATTATTTTTTAATGCCTTGACCTTTATTTCTTACACTTTCTTTACTATTATTCAATTTTATTACAAATTCATCCCCAAAAACAAATAGCTAATAATTTAATTTGGATTTATGTTTTGAATAACAAGGAAAAGGTTGCAATGTAGTTCAACCATAGTTGTCATTTTTTGACTCATGGATATTTGAAGCTTTTAGTTCTTTAATAAGGTAACATTGAGGTTTATATATCGCTCCTCTCAATAAAGAAAAACTATAGCATTAATGTTTTGAATGTATGTAACAGAAACATATCATAAACATTGGAGAGTTTTTTTATGTAGGAATTTTATATGAAGATAATGAAAATTGTAAAGTTTTTTAGTGCTATAGTTAGTTTTTAAAATTAAAGTGTAAGTATATTTTACAAAATTATATTTAGAATGAAATTTAATAATGAAGTAAGTATTAACAATATATTATTGAAACGTATGACTACGAGTCTTGCAAACCTTAAACCTGATCATTACAATCGCAACACGAAAGGAGGTGTTATGGAAGGAACCTATCTCTCACGCAAGTTCGTAGAGAGATAAGTGGATTTAAACCAGTGACCTTCAAAATAACTGGCAGGAGGCCCACCACCGTGCCACAATATTTATTTAGTTTAATTTTAATTGTTTTCAAATAAATATCCCCCACGCAAATGTGAATGAGGGATAGGTAAAAGGAGTTTTGTGGAAATTACACGGAAGAATGGCGGCGATCTCATCCCTTTGGATAGGGATCATATTTCGGTTGAAGGTATTGGCGAAAAAGACCTTGATATAGGGAATGGTGTTGTAGGGGAGGGGGCGTGCTTAACATCGGTGGTAGATATGCCATCTTTCTTCTAGTTTCTAATCCTGTGTGTATTCCGTCTGTTATGGAAAAAACTTTCCAAAAATAGAGACTTTGTTTCCTCTTCATTGTCAAATGGCGCTCTAACAAAGTAGGGGTCTGTCGAGGTTTTCAGATCATATGCCCTCATTCCTAGCAGCAACCAATTTTATAATGCCCATGGTCACAATCCTCTATTGATTACGGATCTTGTTAGAGCAGAGAAGGATGTGGGAGCATTCAGAAACAATGGTTGTGGTAGGATCTATTTGGAGGCCGCTAGGCCTGGTAGACCCTCCAAGCCTATGGATTATACCAAGACCTTGCCTTTAGTCTCATTTGGTGTTGACGTTCTCCAATTAAGAGAAGTTTAAAAGAAAATTGGGATGACTTGCAGATTCAATAATCTCTCTCCTGGTCTTCCCACACTTCATGAATAGATTTTGACTTAGTAGAGACCTCTCGTAGAAGGTAAATTGGACGTTTATCTCACATACAGGATTTTTTTATTATTATCTTTAATAAAATCACTTATAGAGATCTGATTTTTGGAAAATGTTCGTACTTTCAATCTCAGTTTCTACTTATGAAATTGTGGCTCCCATTATTTAATCATGTGAGTGATATATTTCATGTCAGACCTTTGTGGATTCAGTTACCATATTTACTTCTTCAATTTTGGAGTGAGAAACGATTAGTTTCAATAGGGTATACCCTGGGTAAATGTTTTTTTTTATTGATATACAGACATCTTCGTGTTTACTACATATGGCTGCATTCTGGTAGATATGAATACTTGTGGTTATTTTCTTCCTTATATTGATATCATTGTGGAAAACTGAATCTGGACTCAAATTCTAGATTTCTAAGGTTTTCCTTTCAGATGCAGATAGATTTTTTCTCTTGCAGACTTAGCTATGGATTGTCAGATGGGAAAAAAAAAAATTAAAATTAAATCTTCTCGCGGGAAGAATTCATATCCTAGTCAACTGGTTATTAATAGTCATTTGGATAGTGATTTAGAGGTTTAAACAGAGAAAAAAAGATTCTCTTGATCTGATGTTTGTGGATTTTATTCCATCCCGTACTCCTGTAGACAAGGATACCCCTCATCTTTGTTATGTAGAGATTCCTATTTCCCTTCCTCTTGGGAGTCAAACTCATGAGGACAAGGTGAGATTTGAAATCTTCATTCTGGTTCACACTCTAGAAAATGTGAATTTGAATATTGGTGATAGGTGGACTACTTTAGGGAAGAATAAGAGAGGTAAATTGGTTTCATATCCCCTTAATATACATTTAACATCTTGTGGGATTGACTCTCATGGATGAGCTTAGAGATTGTTTCATTTTTTATTTTGTTGCACTGTTAGTTTTGTTTTCCTTTTGTTATTTAGTTTCCTTGCTAGTAGAGGAATCTTCAGTTAATCCTCATTGTTATATTCTTTTTTCCATCTAAAATATGTTTTTATAGAGAAGGGTCCCGTCAACCCTCTTTTACGATTAATTAAAAACTAATATATTATAGAAATTAATTGTAATGAGGATTTTTAGAGTCAAGATGGGAGGGATAGATAAACAATATACTCATCCCTACAAGAAATCAACCATTATCTTAGTAAGAGGCCCATCTCCATTATGGAATTATTGTGCCATCATCAGTATATGCATAACAATAATGATATATTATTTCTAATATGTTATCGCATACAAATCCAACCAATCAATATGGGATACACTTCAGGTATTTGAAACTCATATTTATATGTGGAAGAGATAATATTCAATATTATTCTTGAGTGCATCTAGGAAATTCTTTTACCAATCTAAAATCCTCAATCATCTAAATATAGAATTTACACAATTACGATCTCAACTCGTGTTTCTATGCTCATAATTCCTTTTGCACATATTTATAATTAACAAGATCTAAGCTAACGAAATTTGAAAAATAAATAAGTTAAATTTGATTTCTAGCCAATAAATAATATCTAATCAAATACAATTAATATAAAGTATTTAAACACCACAATAGTGCATCAAATGTGTTTGAAAATCAAGTGAACTATTTCTCCATGTTATATAAATTTAGCGTTAGCAATGAGAAAATTCTTTCCAAACTTTAAAAGGTTTCCTTAATCGATAGGAATATATCATCGGTATCCTTTATTGTTGTTAATTGTAATCATATATGCAACAAAAACCACTTGACCAATCTCCTAATTCCCCTACGTTATTATCTTTTGGATTGAATCCTTCCATGTAGTTTCATATTTGTGTATTATTTATAGTGCACCTTACATAATCTATACATAGAACCTTTGGGGCATATGAATCATTTGATTCAAACCACAACATATACCATTCATTTCCATTAATCGAAGTATAATACATTGCCTAGAACATGTCCACTATAGAAAATGAAAGTATGTTTAAGCTTACAGGTGTTATTGTATAAGTGATATATGATTCAAGGTTAGGTTTCTACAAGATAAATTTATAAACATATTTGTTGACCATTTAAGGAATCGTATCACTAAAACATTGTTTACGAGCACTCTAGTTCCAAATATAATAATAAAAAATAGATTAAAATTTGTACGTCAAACTACATGGGATGGTTAAAGACATGTGAATCGTGTATATTCCATGCGACACAATTGGAATGCCGAGTGTTAAAATTCTACATAATGACATACCAACATCCTAGAAAATATAGAAATTTATTACATAGGGAAATCATTATATGAAATTTAACTTTATCTTTAAAATGCATGCTCCATATTCAAGGTTCTTACTTGTTTTATTATGATTTAGGTGTTAGGCTCTAAATATGGCAGTTATTAGATTTCCTTGTTTTAATTGTCATTTAAGTGCAAATTGTAATCACGTGAGAAATGCAATTGAGATCTAGATGATGAATTGGAGCACATATAATCAAATATTATTTGTGTAGGGAAAATATAAGACATAGAATAGGTGTTGGACATCCAAGTATTTAATTACCACTTTTTTTTTCGAACTTTCCATTCATTTCGTCATCTTATCTAAAATATAAAATGTCATCTAATTGAAAATATTGACTCCGTAAATAATAAAATAAAATAAAATAAATCCCATGTTCCCTATATTTTAACCACATACCATTTCTCCTTCAATTGATTGACACAAATGGCATATATATCATATACTCTTGGTCATAAAAAAGAGGATTTTTTACATAGAATTTTGTAACATTTTCCTCACCCGTAGATTTTTCCTACCTCAAAATACTTCACAACCACTCTTACACCTCTAATATTTATCTCCTTCAAAATTAAATTTTTTGATAGATCCCCTTAAAATTCCTATTACACCTTGACACATATTTAATAGTAAGTAATGTGGTGAATTGGTAGAATAACATCATAAAGATTCTTTTTCTAGATGAAATAGTCGCTAAAAAATGAACTGCCAAAACTATGGCACAATGCTAATAAAAAAATAAAAAAATTAAAGAAACTTAGAATGGTAAAATCATTCCCATGTAGATTTTACTAAATAAATTTATAGCATAACAAGAAATGAACAAACATTTCTATATATCATGTAGTATATAATTCCATGAGATGTGATTAAAATAGGTTTCTTGATTTTGGCTATTCACTAGATTTTGAAGCAATTCAAAGGAAAGGGTATCCATATTTTGGAGGTGAATTTACAAATGAAGAGGATAATCTTGAGGGAAAGATTCAAATAATGAAACATCATATGAAATTTGTTAAGGGATTACTAAAAATATTTTAAGCTAAACAACCCAGTTTAAGGAATCTCTGTCCATGGGTAACTCCCATACCCAGTTGGTTTAGCGAACAACAAAGGCTCGTGGTAAGGCTCGTGGTAATGAGTGGTAATTGTATTTTACATTTTTGAATAACTTGTTCTCACCCAATTAAGCTTTCCGAAAATTCCAACCTTGCGTGAATCCAAGCTCCTTGTGAAAAGTTATGGCCATTTGAATATTCATGATTCCCAAGTCAGGGTCTATTTCCAGTTAGGTTCAGGGTTCTCCTATTCATTTGCATCGGGTTTGGAGGGTGCATCAACATGTTTTCACCCCATGCTTTATCGACTCCAAAACCCGATTTTCCTAGGTAGTGTTTCAGGTTCTCAGAACTCCTAAGCATCGGGACATGCCTTGCAATTTTCATGCTTCATGTCTCATGTTTCCCGAAACCAAAAATCCTTTGTGTCAGATTTTTGAACCTCTCCGACATATTTCCTTTGTGTCGGCTTTTTGAACCTCTCCGACGGTAGCATATTTCCTTTGTGTCAGGTTTTTGAACCTCTCCGACATATTTCCTTTGTGTCGGGTTTTTGAACCTCTCTGACATATTTCCTTTGTGTCTGGTTTTTGAACCTCTCCAACATATTTCCTTTGTGTCAGGTTTTTGAATCTCTCCGACATATTTCCTTTGTGTCGGGTTTTTGAACCTCTCTGACATATTTCCTTTGTGTCGGGTTTTTGAAACTCTCCGACATATTTCCTTTGTGTCATTGGGTTTTTGAACCTCTCCGACATATTTCCTTTGTGTCGGGTTTTTGAACCTCTCCGACATATTTTATTTGTGTTGGGTTTTTATTTACTTGGGGGGTAGATATATATAATAGAAACATTGTGGAAAATTATATTACACAGTCACTAGCAATGATGGAAAAATAAAGAATACTCATAGATGTAAGACTTCAAAAGAGTACATGAATGTAAGATATAAGGAGTATGAAAATAACATGAAACACAGTATAAAAATTTAGGGGAAAGGAGCAACCATAACTACAAATTTTGGAAAAGCTAAAAATGAAAATATGTATGTAAAAACTTCCTAGTTTTCAACCATATTCTATATTTTGAAAATATGGAGAAGAATTTTAGACTTTTTATAATATAATTTTTTTTTCAAGTTCAATGGGTTTCCAAACCTTCCAGATTCACATTGGTCGGAGAGCAGTTTATGGGAAATGGCAAGATGTCTTGCAATGATTGAACAAGAAGATGTGAAATAAAATGTAAAGAATTCAAGTTTCATATCCCTTTCAATTGATGATGTTACAACTATTGAAAACACTTCTTGGGATTGCATGCATGTATATACATTCCAAAACCACTCCAAAATACCTCATCTGCTATAGGCTCATAAAATGTAAGAAAACTACAATGCTGAAAATATTTTCAAATTGGTGATATTTAATTTGAAGGACAAAGTAAGAATGGATAATTATTCTATAGTTTCAAATCTGATTTGTGTTAGTGTTGATGGTGCATAAGTGATGCAGGTTCAACAAAATGGTCTATGTGTTCGTCTTAAAACATTTGTTGTTCCTTACATGATTCTTATTCATTGCATGGCTCATATGATGAATCTAATATATATGATTGTAAGCATATTCAAATGTGTTGAGAAATTTAAAGAGCTTATCTATGAATTTCATTCCTATATGTCAAGCAGTCTTGAAAGATTAATAGATTTTTAGAATTTTTCACTTAGGGTCACAGATGGTAGGAAACTTCATAAAGATGTTGATACTAGATGGATTTCTAAGTATGAGCCCACACATAGAGTTTTTAAGGAATATCCATCTTTAACTTGTTTCATGTATAATAATTATAGGCAAGTTAACATGGATAAATAATTTCTTTACCAACTTATAAACTTTGAAACATTGTTAACACTTTTTTCGATTCTTCCAATGTTGCATGAGATGGATTTCATAACAAAACTTTCACAAGAATGGTATTTATATAGAGATGAATTCATTAGGTTCAAGAAAAGGGTGTGTCAAACTCTAGATCTGGTTTATAACTCTAATGAAGGATTTAAAGGACATGTATTCAGCCACTGGTAAGCTTTGATAGATTCAAAGGATCCTCACAGCTACTTCAGATTCAATATATCTAGTCATCTATGTATCTTTGTTAGTTGGAAAGACATTAAAATGCACACATTCAAAAAAAAGAGTGGATATTCTTATGGTAGAGCTTGAACAAGTTTCTATTACATGTAATTTATATAATCCTATTGTATCTAAAACCATGATTTTTTTTCATAAAATATCGCAATGCTTATCAAGTGAGATCAGAGATCGTTTCAAAAAAGGAGAGCTTCTTGAGGCCATGAGAGTTTTCAATCCTAAATTTTGGAATCCTATAAGAGGTGTTATATAAAATTTATTTAAAAGACACATTGGTACTTTAAGTAAATTTTTTGGAAAATCATTTGAATGTAACAGATTTCAAATTAATGGTATTATTCTAAGGAAACACTTGCATTGTAATCAACTGATTTTGGACAGGTAATGAAGGAAAATTTTGAATTACTGGAAGAGCCACCAAAGAAGGTAGAAATTACACTTCTATGGAAAAATTTGTATCCTAGTTCCATTCTTCATGAAAGCATAAGGGATCATTTCAAATTGTATGAACTATGTCAAGCAACGATATTGGGATTTGTTTGAGGATGAAATATTTTTTAGCACATTAACTTTTATAAATTAAAAATATCGGAATTTCCTTGATAAAAATATTGAAACCTTATTGAGATTGTATGTTTCATGATATGCTGTTAATACCTTTCCTTATGAATGGGTAATGGCTATATGGAATTGTCTTGTAGAAAGGAGAGGGATCAGTAATACTAATAGAGGGACTGCAAATAACAATTAAATTGTGACTGAAAATCACAGGAAAAGATTAGATAAAAATGTTGGACATAATAGTTTTCAAGATAATTTTGTGTTTCACCTAGCTGATATTGAATAAAGAAAACTAATAGTACATTTTTACTCTTGAAAGAAAATTTGATATCAAGATTTTTATTATATTTATGTATAGTGTTATTTTTATTATACACATGTTCATTTTTGAATTATTTTTCAATGTTGTAATGTGTTGAATATTTATATTTTTTAAATGTGTCATACTTATTCTTCTATTGTGTTTAAAAAGAAAAAATATGATTCCATTATTGGAGAATTTTCAATTTTCAGTCTTATGCATGAATATAGTACATATACAAAACCATATAATTTTTTTAGTTTCCAACATTTTTACATAATTTCTATTTTTGTTCTTTGACATATAAATGCCACTTTTAGTTCACCGTTCTATCAAAAAAGTATTTGAAAATGATAATAAGAAGTAATTTTCCATGTAAAAAATATAACAAATAAAATCGAGAATATTTATTAAATTCAGAATCAGTTTGAATAGCTTCTAAACAATATAACAAATATAAAACTATAGAACCAAAATCCACATTGATTAAAGTTTGTAACTGTAAATAATGTCATATAATCTGAAATTGTTTTTAAAATTATTTTAAAAAAATAATTATAATTTCAAAATGTTTTTTCTAGATCCATCCTTGAGAAGATTCTTATCTATGTGATTCCTTCTCTTGCACTAAAGAAATTTCTTTGACAACACCAGATTGAACCAAATCCTTTGCAGTAGCTTCAATACTCGAAAGAATCACTTTTTCCTAATTTTCCACTTCACCAGTAGACAATAATGTTTGATCCTATTCATTTTTCTTCTTCAATAGAATCTCTGGATCCATTCTATTTTCCTTTCTAATTATTCTCAAGGTATTATTGTTCTTGTTTATGATAACAAGCTTCTCTTTCAATTTAACATATGTTGCACCTGAATATATAATGAAGGGTTGGTCTGATTTAAGAGGCATATGTGTAGGCGGCGAGAGTAAGAAACATTTTATTGATTTGAATGCCTCATTGCACTCTTCCATCCACTCAATGCGGCAATCCTTCTTTAATATATTTTTGATCAAATTTAATATTAAAGGTTAGATTAGGGAAAAACCTTTTGATTACACCAAGTTTAACAAGAAAAATCCTTACAAAAGATTCATTTGATGGTGGGGTCGTTTCCATTAATACTTAGATTTTGGCCCGATCAACATCAATCCCTCATGAAGATATTATGTATCCTTACAACTTTCCTCTTATTACACCGAATACACAATTTTATGTATTTAGCATGACACCGTATTCAATTAATTGAGAGAGACTTAAATGAATCAACCCTAGGTGATCACACCATTTTCTAGCTTTGGCTAGGAGATCATCAATGCAAGAATCCACAATCTTGTGGATAAAATCATGGAAAATATACACCATGGAACATTGGTAAATTTATCAAGCATTATTTATCCTGAATGGAATGAATGTGTAGCAATAGGTTCCATAAGAAGTGATGAAAGTCATCTTGGTCTGATGTTCCTTAGAAATCCCAATTTGGTTGTATCCCAAAAATTCTTCCATGAGAGACAACACCTCATAACCCACTATCGCATCAATAATAACATCTGGAGGAAAGTGGGAACTCATCCTTGGAACATGCTTTGTTAATATCTCAAAATTCAATAAAAATGTCAATCTTCCCATTCTTTTCATGAGCATGAATGATATTAGATATCCACTGGGAATAGTCAACTATTTTGATGAACCCTACTTTAAATATTTTCATCACTTCTTCGTTCACAATGAGAGCCACTTTTGGCTTCATAGGCCTTGAATTTTTTTTAATTGATTTGGCATCCATATTGGTGATGAGGTTATGGACTACAACATCTAGAGTAATCCCTATCATGTCTGTGTAATTAAACGTGAAATATTTTGAGTCTTATTTCAGAATCTACGTGTGTATTTCCATTTCTTCTGGGGTTAAAGAAGATCACAGCCTTAGGATTCTTGGTTCTTCCTAAGTCCCAATGTTTATATTGATCTTTCCTTCGATAAAGGAAGCATTTCCTTCCTCAAACTTAGGTGGGCCTGGAGGTAAAACTAAAACCCCCGCTTCTCCTACCTCATAAATTTCAAGAACTTCCCTAGGGGAAGACTCTATTATAGGATTTGCAAAGTAGGAAGAAGAATGTGGGATAAGGTAAAATTCAATCTTCTGATGAGTAAGATGTGATTCTTCATAGGTGTTTATGTACCCAAGAGTTTCTTCATCATTGTCAATGTGGTCTGAGATGATAGATTCACTCTCATCTTCTATGTATGTAAACATCGGGGTTACCAGTATTTTGTGAACCAAAGCTTAAACATGAATGACACTGTGAACTTTGTATCTTCTAACTTACTATTTGGAGTGAAGCAAGAAGAAATTTTTTTTATAGAATCCATGAGCAAGTTTTTTTTTCATGGAATTACTTTGATCAATATGAATTCAAACCCCTTTGTTAGATTAAGAATTGTGATGTTGTAGAGTTGTAGATGCTCAAATCTAGTCTCATATACCTCATAAACTTGATTCGTGACTTGTTGTGAATATCCTAGAACTCTAATGTTACTAGTTTAGCAGAACTGATACAAAGAAGGAGGGATTCATACTCAGCCTCATTATTTGTACACTTGAAATTTAACTTTTAAGGTGAATTCCATAACCCTTCACTCAGGAGAGGTAGGGATCACACCTTCCCCAATGAAAAAAGGATATATGGCTCCATCAAAATGGAGAGTCAAAAATTTACTCAAAAAAATTGGTGTTAGATCATTCTTCATATCTTCTTCCTTTTCCTCAGTTACTTCAACCATACAAACTTATCTTCTAGAAGAGAGTCAAGTCCTAGAGTATGTCCCATACCCATAGAATCAAATGGAACGAGAATAGGTAGATCCTTCTCCAAAAACTCAAAAAAAAAATTTGTGGTTCCTAATGAAATTTTTTCAATAATGACGATTTTATCCTTCACCACTAGAATGCCCTTGATCAAGCCTATGATTTCTAACTTTGTTGTGGGCTCCAATTTTACTTCTAGTTTTTAAGCAATAGTTTTTCTAAGATTATTTTTTCAGAGATCAAACTTATAATGGACTCCTGGTCTCTTAAAAAAAAATTAGGTTTTTATCGAAAGGTTTTGGGTTACCTTGTGCCATGAAGACCTTCCCTAGGTGTAGGAATGTTACTACCTAAAATAATGTGGAGAGAATTTATTTCATGCCATGTATCCATGGGTGGTGAAGAATCATATTATAGTTGGTTTCTCGATCAATAATATAAAACTCAAGTGACAACTGTCTTGGGTTCTAAGGTGACCGGTAACACTATAGTCCCTCATGAAGATGCTTTGAGGCTATCATAACCACTTAGCATATTCCATGTTGAGGAACAATTCGTTTCTCCATATCCTAGTTTTTGGAGGAAAGTGAATGGGAC
Source organism: Taxus chinensis (assembly GCA_019776745.2). Lineage (NCBI taxonomy): Eukaryota > Viridiplantae > Streptophyta > Pinopsida > Cupressales > Taxaceae > Taxus > Taxus chinensis. The sequence goes on from CM034147.1 coordinate 769,325,640, forward strand.
AATATTAACGTTTTGCCCCATCATAAACCATCGCATGTTTAATGTAGTTATTGTAGATCCATACCTACAAATGCAAAACTAGGTCACCTCTACGTGTAATTTGAGCATCTCGTTTTGCATTTTTCTTAAGTCGAAAATAAACCCAACATCCATCTCTAGCTTCCTAAGAGGGTAGACATTAAATTCTATTTTGTTTACTTGTGCTTCAAGAGGAAGAGTGACATTGATCAAATGACCAAGACCCAATTCTTCTAACAACGTAGCTCTATGAGTAGGGGATTTCTTTAGCAGATCTAATAAGGAAATATGAGAAAAGGTTTTTTAGTCAAGTCATTGATGAAGTCATATTCTCCTACTGGTTTGAAAACTCTTATTGGATGTCCTCTACTATTGGGGGGTAAATAGGTTTTGAATGCAATGAATAATACTTAGTTCTTGAGGTACCATTAATCTAAGGTTCAATGTCAATTTCCACCAACCCCATAATTTTTATTTGTTGGCGACCATCTAGGGGAGGTGTCAGCTGTGGGTTTGAAAAAATTGAAGCTTCATGATCGTTGGTTCCTATTACAATCCATTTTTTTTGAACCATTTGGATCTATTCTACCTTCCTTTGGGAGTGTACTGATAGGATCATTTAAAATCACTCAGCGGTGTGTTTTGAGGTGAAACCAGTCCTGCATAGGTGTTTTATGCATTGGTGCTACTAGGATTTTCTAGAAACATGTCTACAAACAGTTGTCTATGATCTTTGGGTAAATTTCATGGGAATTTTTTGGAATCACGACATTTTCTAGCATCATGCCCGCTGGACCCTGTGAAAACCACAATACAAGTTAGGATTATAATCCGGAGGTCTTTGGTTTATGTTTTGTTGTGATCCAAAATTCTAATTATTATTCATTTTTCTTATTATTATAGTTAAAATTTTGGAACCTCTTGCCCTTGATTTTTGTATTCGTTCGGATACCCACCTGGGTACTAACTAGGGCCTTGAGGTTGAGGATGATTAAAATCAACAATGTTGATTGAAGGAAAAAAATTTATTGGTTTTTGGATTATTGTCATTCATATTGTTTTTGTTGGTAGTGTTTATATTAGGAGAGCTAACAAACATTAAGTTTCTTTCACATATCGCTAACACCATTAGTTTTAACCCCATGATTCTTGTTAAGTAATTTTGGTTCCTAATTATTTTTCGTATTGTTGGGGTAACTGGATTTACCTTGGTTAGGAATTACTAACCTTCCATTTGTTCCATAGGTCCTACAACCACTTTATATGGATGCTTGATCAATTCAGAGAGAACCCTCTAGTACCTCTTCATAGCTACTTAGTGGGAAATTTGTTTGATCTCTTCCTTTATCTCTCTATTAAGCGAGTGGTAGAAAAAATCACAAAGCTCTATGTGATCCTTGTTTAGAGAACTCGTGGCAGGAATAGAGGAGCTTCCACCACCTTCGAATGAAATGGGTAGAAGAGTCGTTGTGATCATGTTTGATACGAATGAATTATATGAATCCTATCCTTAGAGGTTTTGTTCCTATAAAAATCCTTAATATACTCTAAAACGAGTTGCTTCAAGGAATGTATCGAAGCCTCCCATATCCTATAGTACCAATTGAGAGCGATGCCTTCTAATGTCTTAGGTGAAAATCTTTGTAACAACTGTAACCCACGCGAGAAGCTCTCAAATGAACGTTGCGTAAGCATTGATGTGTGAATTAGGATAGCATCCCCTTTGAACTTTGGAAGATCAAGCAAGGGTCTTGGGAGCATAAAAATCCATATAAATAAGTTTAGAGACTCCTTAAGATATTAAGAATAGGTCCCCATTGCGTATGTTTCAGCTATTGAAGATCCTTCTTGGCGAGTTGGAGGTTGCATCAGTTCTTGAAATGGTGCATTGTATACATTTGGTGAGGAATAAGGAATCAGCTATGGCTGACCATATGGACCTTGGTAAGTGTACATATTCCCTTGTGGTGATTAAGAATACATGTGTATGTAATAGGGGTTGATTGTTTTGATATGGATTTGAAAGGCATGAAGCTAGGGTACTGCTACGTTTCCAGATGGTATGCTATTCGAGAATGCACTTATGATTAGTGCCTATTGTGGATATCCATATATGGCATGGGGGCGTACACCCAAGTTTCCCATCTTAGTTAAAAAATCTCCAGGGCCTGGAGCACCCGTGTAAACTAGAGGAGTCTACATAATAACTATTTTCCCCATAGTTTTGTGGACAGTGAGAAACTCTTTCTTGACCAACATATGAGTTTTGCATGTTTTGGGAAAGCTCTATTTCTTTAAATTTGTCTACTAACATCGAGATGACATCACCTGTTGATGGGGTCACGTTTTTCTTTGGTTCTTGTTGGTTGAAGTTTCTAGAGGTTATTAACGAGTATGGTATCCTTCTATGAACTGTTCATTTTTCTACCACCCCTCAGTTTGTAATGTTTTCCATTGTTATAGGGGTAGTGTTATTGTTTTACAGAAAGACATCAACATGTCCTTGTAAACTATCAAAATCTCAGTTTATATTATGGAAGCATTATTCACTTCTAGCGTATTATGCTAAGTAATCCTCATCTAGAGGCAAGAATTTCTCTGACCGCACACTAATGTGTTTTCTAAACAAAACCCAAGGAGATAGGCCAACCTCTGTAGTGAAATTCATGTTGTTAGAAATTAACTACTCAGGAGGATGTGAATGCGTGATTTGGTCAAGATCCTCGATCTGTAAGGAGGAAATAACATTGCCCCCCTAAGGAATAGGATTTGGAGCCTAAGAATTTGAATCGTTATCTGCCCATGTAGAGAGTGAAGGTGATTGTTGTTGTCTATTCATTTGATAGTTGTATGCATCGAAAATTGAGACGGGTGGATACTTTATTAATCATATCCTGACATATTCAGGGGGTATATGAATACCCACAGAATAATGGGAGAGAGGAAGATGGATGAAGAAATTGGAAATGTTTAGAGACTGGCTCTTCACTTTGGGTTCACCAATTTGTATCAAATAAATTTAAAATGTTACCTTCTTTGCACTTGACCTCCTAAGGCTATGTTGGGACAGATAGTGTAGAATGGAAATTGATGTGTGTATGATAGCGAGAAATAATCTAAGAGTGCAAATTGTTTGTATTCAATGCATAATATCAGGATCTACGAGTCTAAGGAAAAGAAAGCCACCCTAACCTAAAGTGGTGTAATGGAATGGTCAGATAGAATGGCTACTAAGAGGATCAAGTCAATAATGAGCTCTATCAATATTCTTTCTACTGGTTGTGGAACATGAGGAAAGTGACCTACAAAATTCCTTATATAGATTTCCAAACAAGGTCATAGAAGTGATAACGAGAGGTGTGATGGAACCAAAGGATTTATGGGAAGTTTTCTGGTCTAGTCCATAAATCCTTAGCCTAATCGGTTGCTATGCTCAACAATAAAAATTGTGCAACAATTTCGGGTTGAAGTGCTGATGATGTAAATGACATTACATGTAAACCAATGTTAATGTTTAATTATTAATTCAGACATGTTGTGTTGTGGGACCTACGGTATCACAACCGTTAACTCATGGAGGTAGTGGTCTTTGAATGGTCATATGTGTAATTAATCCCTTTTTTTAGGAGTAGTCCAATAATCATAGTCTTGATCAGCTGCAATGTTTATTGTGATTAATTTTTCTAGCTTCATATAATACATAGTAGGTGTATGTAAGAATAACAAGCATAAACCTATATCAATATGAGTCAACAACTCTCATCCGTTGGGTTGTGGGACTAATGGATCATAGACATAATTGTTTCTCTTGTTGATGGACCTTTGATGGTCATGCAGAATTGAATAGAATTGATATGAAAAAGAAAACTAACTATCAAAGGATATCTAAACTATGTTTTTTTTATTTTCACAACATATCTGAGAAAAAAAATGGAAATAAACTAATCTACCAAAAGTAAATATTTTTTATCTTTTCTAGGATTTTAAACAATGCTTCTAATCTAATAAACTATAATTAAATACAAGTAATCAGACGGTTGTAGTTAATTACATTTTGCAAGTATGTGAATATAGATCTAAAAAAACTTGGCTAATTTAATCAAAACCATTTTAACCATTATTTCATAGGTAGAGAACAAATCACAACTCTAGAAGAGCTATTGATCCAGACAACTTCCCTGGTAATGTCAAAGAGCAAGCTTTCTAACAATTTCATCGATTTGTAATTACTTGATTAACTGAAATTAAAAATTTCCTACTCTAATTGATATGAATTTTGGACGAAGAATTCAAAATTGATAACTTGAACAAATGAAGGAAATAAGTAAATAAATCCAACCTTGATAAGCAAGAGCTTTGGAAAATATGGATTTATCTATTCTTGTCCCCCTCATATTATAATTTATTTATCTGTGTGTCCATATAAGTCCAAGGAATTGGGAATGCAAAGGCAACAACAAGAGAAGGTGCTTGAGCAATGGCAGCTTGAAAGTAGTCTGTTTGCAATGTAAGTAGAAGTGCGATAACATAAGAGATCTGAGCTCGAATATGTAATTTCTAGTAGGATTGTGGCAAGCAATACTATGCAAGATATAAAAAATTGTTAGGACCATTTGCTTGAATACAAGCATTGAAGATATAGGAATTGGCTACGATGTTCCTTCATCCTCAAGGCAACCTTGGAGTTCCAAATCATTGCGTGAAGAGATAATTCAAGCTAATTAAATCTATTTAAAATAGAAGAGGGAAGGAATACCATGTAAACTAGACTATTTTTAGGCAATTTGGTTCACAAACGCATCCATATAAGTCAAGTTAAGTGAAATAACGCGCCTTTAAATTATACATAAAGAGTTATGGGAGAAACTTTAGAGGACCACTGCCTAGGCAAGGCAGCGGTTCTAACACAAAAATTCAAAACATGCACAGAAAGGAGCGGAAGGCTACAGAATAGCATGGAAACTCTAAGTATAAGAATCTAAGATGACAAATATACACTGTGAATGAGATTAGGAGCTCGAACATATTCTGATAGGACATGAATCATCACTGGGGACTTTTGTAACCATTTGTTGATAATGTAGCACATGAAAAATTGGGTGTGTACATTGCCCTTACCACTTGGAAACATTTTTGTTAATTTTTTAATAAAATCCTTAGCCACATCTCCTCAAAGTAGGGAATAAGTGTGAATGGTATCCCAAAAATTTTAAACCATTTTATGTGGCCCACCCGAAGACAATCCCATGCCTACAAGCCAATCCATAGGGGAGTGATCCCATTTGAACACTTGTGATTATAGTTTAAATATAAGAGAGTCATAAGAACTACAATATATCTTCAACCTCAAGATGATTTTTTTAAATTTTTCTTTATCTATAACATGGAAAAGATAAGTATCATTAGTAAATAGCACATCAATAAACTCTTCATTATTGTGAAGTTTTATTCCTCTTACTGGAGGGCCTTGACAGGAGTCAAAAGGAATAAAATGAATGACCTTTGTAACAATAAAAAAATAATGTAGGTTCTAATGGACAACCCCTTCGTAATTGACTGTTGAGCCCCAACGATTCTTTAAGTTCATAATTTACTTCCACTTTGGTTGAAGGATCCTGAAAGAGAATGTTTAACATTATGAAAAATCTATCTTGAATTCCAATATCCTTGAGCATTAAATTTATGAACGACCATTTTACTTTTTCATAAACATTCTCAAATTCAAGGAAATCCAAACACACCATTTGGCCAAAGTTCTTAGCCTAGCACATTCCTTCCCAACATGGAATGAGATTGTGAGGGATATAATGTATATCCTTCTCAAAAGTTACTAGCAAAAGTTGAATTTCAAAACTAACTTGTCCAGTAGCTTTTTTGAAGATTTATTTTCCAACACTATTTTTTTAGGGTGTTTTCAAAAAATTTGAAAAACATTCAAACCTACAAATTTTACAGCATTTTAAGAATACTTTATTACATTGTCTTGAAAATTGGCAAAATATTATTTTCTACATGGAATTTGATGAAATTTTTTGACACGTGATATACCAAACTTAATTTGGGTGATAGAGATAATATTTTGAAGGATAAGAGAAATCCTCCAAATAAAGCACTTGAAAAATTATTTTATATGACATATTCAGTGGGTGACTGGTCTCCAATTCTCAAGTTGGATGGGGTCCCAATCTTCATGAATAATTTTTATTATCCCTATATTAATGTTGGGATCCAAGGATCCATTTTGAATTTCCCCATGATAAACATGGACTTAAAAGGCTATCCACCTCCTATTATCCATGTTAACTTTAGCAAGGAGCCCATCAAATATGGTGGCCTTAACATCTTTATATGATTCAATAACAGAAGTTAATTTCATCAAGATAGATAGTAGAATCTAAAGTAGTAACAACTTCAGAAGATTTTTTTTTGGGAATGACTTTAGAGAAAATTTCTATGCTTCTCATTGTATCACCAGAGAATCAGAGATGAAGGGAAGAAACCTTTATAAAATTTGAATAATGTATCTCTTATGTTAGTAACAATTTCTGATGCATTGCCTCCAATATCAGTAGCTTGAATTATCTCCCTTCCATAGTTAGCTTTGAGTAGTCTAATAAAATACTTGGTCTACTTATCCCCATATTTGAGACAAGTTAATCTTGATCTAATCCTGGAACCTTCTACAGTATAAGTTTGTGCAGATCCCTAGCAATGTTTAGTGGATGGAAAGGATTCCTATATTCTATACTCATGTGGTGACATATGAGTACTTGATTCAATACTAACCAGTTCTTCCTATAATTGTGTCTTTTTTGGTCCTTCTTCTATCTTTAGATTTCCCAAAAGTCTTTTTTCTTTTAAAACATTCATACAATTACTATATCAAAATCATATTGAGGGAATATTTTATCTATTTTCCAAGTAGCTTCCATCTTAGACAAACAATCATGGTCCTCTGGGTGGGTTAAAGTAAGCTTACAAAATCCTTTCCATTTACATGGATTCTGCAAGGCAAGTGATGTCAATTGCAATTACATTTCAATAGGGTTTGGTCTAACAATGTATTTGGGAGAACTTCTACCATATTTCTATAGGGGAGAATAATAACACATTATTTGTTCTGATATAATATATCAAGTCTCTAGTAAATTCTATTTCCACCTAGTTGATTATTTCACCAAGTGAGATGATGTTTTCCAAGTTTGATGATGTTGCCTTTACACCTGACCATTTCAATAAAGATATTTTAGTATTTTTCAACAAGACCATTTTGAACATATACATAAACAATTTCCCTTCATAATACTATTTAAGAGTTTTATGGAATTATTGCAATAGCCATAAATTTAATATCCTACAACCATTACATTCTATGATGTGACATGTATAACTCATTTTTCCAACGAGTTCATGTGCCTTGTTTAATCTACCTAGTTTGCATATGCTGAAAGGAACGATAACCAGATCGTACCAAGCCAAGAACACAGATGCTAATCAAACACCACGATCTATAAGATGAAAGCAATTCACCAGAATAACTTTACATAAAACCTTTGTAAACAAATGAGCAGCAATATCATATATTATTATGGAACTCAATGTAATACATTGAGAATGGGCCTTGCTTAAATAGGCAAGGAATAACAATCTAAGAACCAGTCAAGGTCGTAGATCAAGCCATAAATCAAGGAAATAACTAGTCATCAAAGAGCTAGTCAAAACCATAGATTTAGGAGAGAACTAGACATCAAGGATATAGTCAATACCATAGATCAAGGAAATAACTATACCTAACAACTAGATAATATCTCCTAATATCTAAATAAGATAAAAGAAATATCCACACACATAAGTGGGTGAGGATAAATACAATAAAGGTAAATAAAGTACCTAGGTGAACATGAGCTAAGGTAAATACCACTCTAACATATGCACCTATGATTATTTTCAGCCAAAACTATAAAATTTGAAAAAAATTGCACTCAATTAAATTTTTAGTGTAGATTTATATTTTATACCAAACATTCAATTTTTTTACAATATTTTAATGATGCTAGAAAAACATTGATTTGTTGATATTTACATCTACATTTGCATTTGCTTAAACTTTTGTCTTTTTTTTTTTCAAACTAATTTTGTGCATATCCATAATTAATTCGAGACCATCAAATCAGATTTTGTTATTTATATAAGAGACAGTTTTTTCTATATATTACATATTTAGATGGTGAACCATGAATTTTTAAAAGATTCGAGGGATATTTTAACCCCCCATTCATTGTTTTATGAATTTTCAATTCCTCATTAAGAAATTTCATTAACCAAATATAAATTATTTATCAATTAACTTGACACAAATGTGTTTGGATTTAAATTAGAATGTACTTTGTTGTACTACTGTAAAATTTTGAAATAACACATCTTCATCTTGTAAATAAAATTTTGTATAACTAATTTCAGTCCCAAATGGTAGATTAGACACAAGAAAAGGGTGTTAGTATTAGTCCATACAAAAATACCATAGAAAATGGTGTAAGGTAGGTTTAGTCAAGGTTAAGGATGTGTTGTTTTCATCATATCAAAGTGCTGGAATTTTTCTAATTCCTCTTACAATTCTTGGTGATACAGAAATTTTCTATTTTTTATTCTAAGTATTGGTATGTTGTGGAAAGTTAGGGAGATGAGACTACAAGACTTGTAAATGATGGTTAAATTTTGAAATGGGTCTAGATAAATCAGCTCATTTTCAATATGTTCACCCACAACACATGCATAGTTGTAAAATAATAAGCTAAATTTAGATTAATTTTTAAAATATTTTAAACAAAAAAAAAAAGAACATAAAGATTTATTTTTTTGAATCTCAAGATTCTGTTTTTGGGCATGTAACGTTAACTATATGATATTAACTAGTTTATTTTTTCTATAGCAATGGATATATTCTTAGTAGGAACTTGATATATTTTTAAGTTCTCCCTTACTTTTGCTAAGTCATATTTCAAATTAATTGCTTGTGTTGCATGTAAATATATCTCACTTGAGGTTTTCTTTTATTATGACTTCAACAATGAATTTGAATCAATGATTTGGAATTATCCTCATTCACTCTAATTTCATGCATTAAAATAAAATTCAACGTTTTGTGTAAATGAATTTACATGTATTGAAATTATTTTATTGTATACATAAATGAGTTTTTTCTAATTAGGTATTTATATGGAAATAGATTAATAAATATTCTAGGACTAAATAATTGATAAGTGTTAATAACTGATCAAATTCTTTATACGATAACATACCTAAACAATTATATTTGATAGTTTTTCCCAATTTATCTATCATTGTCTATTTGAAGGGCTTGAAAAGTGAAAGAAGAGTGTGGTCACAAAATTAAATTATAATCTTTTATTGAATAAGGAAATCTCAATTAGACAATTCTTAACCAGAAAATATTAAGATGCAAAAGGGAACACCCATTTTTTTTCCGTAACTAAGATTGAGTATGATTTTCATCTTAAATAATATTGTTTCACAATTTTATTTAAATGAAGAATGATAAATTATTAAATAATAACATTAAAGTAACTGGTAATAGGTCTTGAATGTATTCAAACCCACTTTCTAGAGTAAAGGTGTACTCAAAAAAATAATACTTGAGTGAGAATCATGACATATATTTTATTTGACATATACAAGTAGTAGTAAAAATGGGTAAATAAATTTGTAATGGAAAAATGGGTAAGTGATGTACATGGAAAAGGTAGTTGTTATTATTAATTGAATAAGTAAAGGTAAAAAATTAAAATCAAGGGTATTATTTAATACCCTCTGAACGCATGCCTGTTATACCATAGTTTTACTAGGTGAACCCCCCATGAATTTTATTGACCTTACACACCCTATAACCTTTTTAGTATTTTACTAATTTATATTTAATGGCCAGCACACACTAGCACCCAGTGAGGATAGTAGCACCTAGGTGTTCCTACCCCCTACTCGCTGATCCTGAAACCTTTCTCTCATTTTTTTAACTCTTTTGGTTCTCTTTTACTTCTTGGGAATCTTGTATACTTTCAAGTCATCCTTCTATTTTTCAATTACAATATTAAAACATGCACATATAATATATGTACATAGTTGTATCTCTCAATTAAGGAAGCCAAGAACTAGCGTTATATACTATCACCTAAGATTTCATTTCAAAAGAAAAAAAAGCATTACAAAGAATCAATTCTAGCACATTCAAAAAAGGGAAAAGGGTTGATCACTTTTGCATGCATAAAATTGGATGGGAATTCTATTCTATTATATCTCACACATTTTATACATTTGTAAGATTCAATCTATGATTCTGCAGCTTGCACAAGGGTAATGTTAGGGCATCATTACAAACACTTTAACGTAGAACTACATGGATATAGATATGTAGTGTAATTCCTGATGCTAAGTTCACTCTTCGGGATACCACCAAGGTCATTTTGATTACTCATACTACATATTTATTTTTAGGATTTGATGTCGGATGTGGGAATATGCAACTAGATATTATTTTGCATCTTACAAATATAATCAGTTACATTTAAGCAAGACCGGAGTGAGAAAGAGTTATCTACTTTAAATATCCTCTTGCATAAAAATGATCATAACCTAATCATTTTGGTGGACACTATCACCCAGATCCAGTCACTAGAACCCAGGTGCCCTTGTCCCCCCATGGGAACTTCTTTCCTACATAGCTATATGTTTAAGAAACTCCAATAATCCATGACAAAACTTCTTCCAACCCTTTTAAGCTATTCACTTTCCCATATCATCTCTAGATTTTGCAAAATTAGCTAAGTCTCTCTCTCTCTCTCTCTCTCTCTTGATTAGGCTTTCATATTATTGCATGTTTTTTAGTTTTCAATTATTATATTTTATCACTTGTACATCATTTATTACAGTAGTTACTTTGAAATTAGATTTAACTCAATTTATATTAAATCAGGTGTTTAGGTCACTCTACATACCCCTTAAATTAGGGTTCACATTACATAGTAAATTTTCAATATATAGTTTAGATTCTAATTACAGGATTTACCTTTTAAATGTTTAGTGTTTAGGTTATTTTTCTTGTGTTATTAAGGGTGACCCATTTAGGTCTATGCCCTTGAGTTTCCTAGTTGTGTTATTTTGAATGAACCATTAGTGTTTAGGGTTTTGTATGATTATTTAGGGTTCTTCTTTAGTGTATATAATATCAAATGTTTTTTTAGTGTTTCTAGTTTGAATTTAGGATAAAGATTCTATTTTAAATGTTTTGTATTTAGCATAAATAAATTTTAATGTTTATAATGTTATTGTATGTGTTTGTTTAATTTAGAAATAAAGGTGACCTATTACTATATATATTAATAAGGATTAAGGAAACCCTAAACACTAATGTAAGTCATGATAAATTTAAAATGAATATGTCCTTGGAGAGACTAATGCATAATTTGACACCTCAAAACACTAATGCAAGACCCTAAACACTCATACAACACCATAAGCAATTTTATGAGGACACCCTTAACACTAATATAAAACCGTAGAGAATGAATTATCATGTCACACACTGAACACTACTATCACAACCAAAATACTAATAGGACACTCTAAATGACACAAAGTCTTGTACCACACTATAAAACTTAAACCATAAGGACTAAACCCTAAACTAGTAACCACTAAACACAAACCTAAAATTGTAGTCACTTATCTTACTCGCTATAAAATAATTGTTAGCCATAAATAAAATAATAAGGGAACCATAAAATTACATATTCAACATTTATGCAACACCCTAAACACTAATAGTAATGGGTATAAAATAAAAATTATTGAGAAACTTGGTAAAAAAATAAGTGAAACATCTATGTGAATTGTAAACAATAATGAAAGTTGGACCAATTTTAATAAATAGTATGACATAATAAAAAACATAAGGTAGATATTACAATTCTTGAATGAAATCTCGAAACAAAGAATTTGGGTTCACAAACCTACAGAATCACCTGCGAGCTGTTATATTGGTTTACATCAATGGTTGAGATTTTTCAATTTTTTTGGCCATATTAAAATTTCCTTTCTCGATTTTTTAAGATTTTAGTACTTGTTATTGTCACTTATATTGAATCTCAAACTCGTTATCACTTATGTCAAGGATGGAAAGAAAGAGATTTAAAAAACTTGTAATGTTCATTTGTAAGAGATACTACAAGTATAGACTTTAAAGTGGTATGAAGTCTCAGTTTCATTCAAGAAGTGATACTACACCTGAAGGATTAAAATAAGTTGTGCATCACAGTAGATTCATCATATTAAAATTTTATGGGTAATTCTTAAGGGATATCCTATTATTGTAAATATTTTCTAAAAGATGCACTGTATCATTCATAATATTCAAAATTTTCACTATTGGAGTTTACATGTTGAGGATAATCAAAAGTTACATCACCTTACATAAAACTTCATAAATCCCTAGGTTTTAATGATGAATACCATTATATTTGTGATCTCTTAATTACTTGTTAAACCACCTTAGATCTTATACATACATCTTGTAACAAGGAAAATAAAACTTATGTTGCTAAAAAAAATATGATATGTAACATGGGTAGTTGAATTTGGATGATTGATATTACATGAGGTTTTCCGATCCCCAATTTTTTTCATTATATTTCCCAAAAATTATTATGGAAAAGGAAAATATATTGCTAGGAAAGGCAACGGAAAAATGATGAAATCTTATCCAAAATCAAGAAAAATCTCAACGACACATTGGGGCTTACATGTGAACAAGTAGGAACCATACAAAATACCATAGAAGAAATTGATAGTGATTACCTTGCATCCATTAAAAGTACAATGTAGGATTTTTATTAAAAAAAATATGGTAATCTACTAAAAGACAAGCCTCCTTATCCAATTGGGTTATTTAAACCACGGGTTAAGTACACCATTTATATGCTATCATTTTTCCTTGGATTACACAATGATGAAAAACTAGATAGAACATTGCTTATATTGGTATAAAATATTCATTAGTGTAACCCAAATATTGCATATAAATTTGTTGAGCACATTGCAAAATTCATGCATAAACAATATTTTAATAATAAAAAAAGGTACTAAAACTAACACCTTTAGGTTCATATTGTACTTGTATTATTTATTTCAACCATGGTTTGTGAATTGTTTAAGGAAAAATATTTAAATTCAACCCTACTTTTATGTTTAGAGGAATATTTTTTTGGTTCCATTAACAAAATGTACCCAAAAGATAAGGATGCATGGTTGTAGAAGGAACTACATAAATTTTTTGGACTACTTTTTGGCTCAACTTTGTCAATAAATTACAAAAACTCTAATAAATAGATTGCCTATGTCTTGTAGATATTGCATTAAACTAGGATTAGAAGTAAATTATATGATTAGTACTTTATAATGAAATATATTATGCTAGGATTTTCTAGATTATGAGTAAATCCCCAAAAATATTCTAGTTCTAGCTGGTCCATGACAAATTAATAGGTAATACTATATTTAAAATGATGTTTTAATAAAATTTAGAGGATTTGGCTTTAGTCCTAACTACTTGCTACTTGGTTGGTTACTGGATTTCGCTGTTTATGTTAAACTGTAGGTAGGTAAATTTGTCTGTGGGTATTAAACCAAAGGAAGTTAAAAAAAGAGCTCAATGTGTGGGGCAGAGATGGGAAGATTTGCTAGAATTTCAAAGGAGTTTTCATGGACATTTGATAAAAAAATTGGCAACCCATCGCATCAAATCTCTCACGGTCAAGGGAAACAAATTAGTAATCACATTTCAGAGTAAGTGTATGACCTAATGCCACAGTAAAAGAAGGTAGGGGAAATCCATGTGCTAGGTCTCCGTGTGATCACGCATTAACCCCAATAGAATAATTTAAATAGTGAGTGATTCTTTAAATTCCCATGTCTAAAATTGATATCAAGATTATCAGATGAAGCATATTTATGAATTAAATCTCAATATATAGTGATTATTTTAGTATTTATAGATAAAGTAATTGTTAGAAAATATATAATCAACTAGGAAAGAAATGGACTTTCTAGTCTACTACATGAAAGACCAGCCATTTATTGAACTCTAACCTACAAGATTAATCAATGAACATTAGATCACCTCAACACAATAAAAATATTGATGAGATACGTAAACCTATACATAGAGTTTGGAAAGAAAAAAAATGATTCATTCAGCAAGCTGAACAGTGAAGATACAACTAAGCCCTCAACAAATAGGACCTTTAAACTAAGAAAAATGTAGCATACCTAAAATTAGCCTAAGAAAACAAATCAGACACCAAGTAAATGGATTTTCTATGTTTTTTGTCTGGCTTTAGATCATCTAAAGGCACATGTAATTCACTGACACTGCAACAAATAGTAGGACTTATGTTCTACTTCTAGCTCAATGGGATTTTAATATAAGTTATACCATCCGACTTCATTACTGACTACCAGCATCTAGGCAGTTGATTATTGGATTTTTTTGTCTTTTTTAAACTATGGATATGTAAATTTGGCCCTAGGAATAAAACCAAAAGAAGATAAAAATAGAACTTGGGAATTTTTGCAAACACTTGGCGACCAGTATTAGAATTGACAAGATAAATGGCTCACAAGGAAGTCAAATCCATAAGGAGAAGGGCATCTATTGCGGGAGAAACATGGGATCAAGAAAATAGAATGCGGTCATAAAAATTTAAAATGAAAGCATTTAAAATCCCAGTATATTATATCCTGACCTCACTCTCCATCATGCATTTATAGCTCTTTCATGTGTATATATAGGTTGTCAGCTTACTACAAGATGTATATGAAATTTTGAGTTCAATGATAAAAACATACATATACTCACAAAGAACAAAATTGTTGTTTTAATTAAAAAAAAAATGTACCATTTATATTTTTCTCCTCTTCGATATGTGTCTAAATAATCAAATCTGCAGACAACATACATATCTATCAATGAAAAATAGGGGTTTAAATTTGAAAGATTTGTACCTATATTTCACAGTCAGTAATGCAAGCATAGGAAAAACCATTGGCTAGAAATAAGGAATTAATGCGTAGGAAAGGTGATTTCTGACCAAGAAAGAGAGGTGGTAATTGTAGAAGTATCATGATGGTGTAGACAAAATTAAAGGCAGTGTAGAGAAAGAGCTTGAAACGAAGCACCACATTGTCATCTTCGAGATGTAACCAGAGGGTAGCCATGCCTCCGGTGTAATTACTCCATGTCATCCCTAGATAAATCCTTCTACAAACACCCCACAAAGAGTACATGATATTCTCCTTTATAGGAACTAAAATTGTTTTCTTCGAATCTCTCAAATCAAGAAGTGGCATTTTTATCCTCTAACTTTTATTCCTTGTGCATGGAAATTAGGAAGCCCTCAATTATATTTTACTACAGTAGTGGAGAATAAAAATGCTTCAATGATACATATCCTTCCTTCATGTGAGTGGTTTATTTATTTTTCATCAAGTCAAAAAATGCAATCTACTCACATTCTTATATTTTAAAATTTACATCAACTTCTAAATAAACCACACATTTAGAGAAACTGTTAAACAAAAACAATAAAATTATCCTAATAAATTATCAGAGAGTGATTGACATGGAGAGAGTTATTTACAAGAGGTACTTATAATGGAATAAATACATTTTTTTGTACAAGGTTGCTTGGAGGTCTTATTCACCCAGATCAAGTAGATGATAGGACTCAAACTTGAATAAAGTTGTAGTTCCCACTTTCCTTCGACACCTTTTTGATTATTGATTTCATTACTGTCGACTACACTTATGGATATATTACATCTTTTTTATTTAGCATGTTAGAAGATATCAAAGATATTGAACTGTTATTGATTTGATTTGTATATGATGCAAATGGACCATTAGAGACATTTGATGTTGATACTGATATACTGTTGACATGGTTATTTCTCTATATTTCTTACATGTCATATATTTAATCATATTGAGTATACCGTTGATAATTGGATTAATGTGGTGATCGTTTTGACATGGATGAAATGTGGAATAGAAATGTGCTAGAAATTGTAAGTGATATCATATTTGCATCGATGATATTACTTCATATATAGTTGATTTTAGATTTATATCGCATATTTTGGCATGGATGTTTTAATGTGGCCACGAGGCCGAATGAGCTATTCTCTTTTTTGCAAGTATATTAGATTCACAACAACATCGGGGGGATTGGAGACCAACCACATCAGAATTCGAGAAGAATTCAACTAGGGTCACCATGGCAACATGTAATTGTGTGTGTGTTAGAATTATTTAGTTAGGAGAAAATTGTGGCCTAGCGGTCATCTGTTGTTTTGTTTTAATTTAGTAATTAAATTTACTTGTTTTATTATTTCAATTTTTCGATATATGTTTACCCCTTTATTATTCATGGGTTATAGAGCCTTATTTAAGATAATTTAAGTTTATACTAAACTAATTAAAGATGTGACCAAAAAGGATTTCATTTATTAGACTTCATTTACTCTTGGATTTTGTGTTGAGTGTTGTTTTCTTGAGTCTTGAGTGTAGTATAGTCTAACCTTCATGGGAAACTCGAATTTGGCCTTAGACGCCAAATTTGGAAGCTTGTGGGACAAGTCAAACTTGTCCCACACCTCTTAAATTCCTATGAGAACCCTACTTATGGGTTGGGGGGTAAAATTTAGGCCCTATTAGGTGTTTTGGGAAGATGAAAAGGTGAAATGTTAATTGCACCTTCTTTCAATGTTTAATTTTGTCCTTTGGGGGTGTGGGCTTTGATGGAGTGTGTAAGTTTCCTGTCATTCCTTCAACCACAAATTAATTATGCATTAGAGTATGAGGTTGACCAAGTGATGAGGAATGGAGAGGAAGTGAGGTGGCATCCTAATTAGAGTCACATCATCCCTCTCTCTCTTTTCTCTATTTATAGGTTTCATTTTACTTGTTTGGGGGTTACTTGAACATTTTAGTCTCTTGAATTTTTGTAGAGTGAGAGGATTTTTGGATAGATTTTGTGGATTGTTGGAGCTTTGTGGATGCTTTCTTGGTTTTTGGAGGATCTTGGAACTTCATACTTGCAACAAGCTCTACCATGGAGAGGTAGGAGCTTCTCCTTAGTTTAAATTATTTTCTTTTTATTTTATGTTCATAACTTTGTGTTGTGTGTTTTTTTCCCTTTGGAATGTTGTTGGGTATGGGTAGATTTCCTAAGACTGGAGTGGGATGAGACTATGAGGCGTTTTATTATAGGGAGGCATAAGAGTTTACTTCCTTGTGGAGGGAGTTTGGGTTGGGTTCACCACCTAGTATGAGGAATGCTTGCATTTCTTCTTGTTTCTTGTTATGAGAGAGGCATAAGAGATTGAGGGAGGCATAAGAGTATATGGAGGTATAAGGGGTACTTGAGGGAGGTATAAGAGTTTTTAGGGGATTTTTGATATGCATTGGAAGCTTTTAGGTGGGCACCCACTCCTATTGGGAGGCATAAGTGGCCTCCCCATAGGTCTTACCCCTTTGGATTTCTTGATAAGCCTTGTTATATTGTTGTCTTGTTGTTTCTTCTTCCTTGTGTTATTGTTGTGTTTGAATGTGAATGGAATGGATGTGAAACTATTTGGTAAGTATTGTGGAAGCTTGTAGTTTCCATGAGTTGAAATCTTCTCCCATTGTAATGTTGTTAGGGCTCGGGGGACAATGGAGAGGATGACTTCTCCTCTTCATTAATTATCTTGGTTGAGTGGGGAGCATTTCCTCTCCCCCTATTTTTTTTTGAATCAAGAAAATTATTGGAGGATACATCTTGTTGATGTTTGAATATTTGAGTCTTGTGGGTGACCATGTGAAAATTCCTTGTATTTTATTTGAAGATTGGAGTCTTGTGGAAGAAATTGTAATAATGTATTTCATTCTTGTATTTAATTTTTGTATGACTTCCCACATCAAGTGAAGAACATTGTATTGATCTTGTGAAGAAACATATTGTATTCCATTGTGGCTATGGAAGTGTATTATATATTGAAAACAAAGAAGAAATATTTGTGTGAATTAGTTTTGAAATGGAAAAGAAAGATTAGTTTCATTGTAGTGTTGTTTTATTATAAATATGTAATAAGGAAAAAAAAATGAAAGAAATGGATATATAGTGAAAAATTTTAATTAGAAGTTACAATGTGAAAATGAGAGTTGCATTCAAATAGTTGTGATGTTGTAACTAAGAGAGAAGAAAATGTGGAAATTTTTAGAAGTTGAGCTTGCTTGTATAATAAACTTGAATTAACAAAATATAGTTATTTTAGATATTTTGAATGTATGTACATTGTATGGAAATAAAAAAGGAAAACAAGTTAGATTATATTGCATTTAGCAATGTTGATTTTATAGCAAGGAAATGACAAAGAAATGAAATCGATTTATATTCTTTTTTGCTCTTGTAATGGAAGAAAGAATCTAGTTAGCTAAAAGAGAATCATTCTTGTAAGTAGATGGATTTTTTATTAGAGTTGAAAATACTTTAAAATGAGTAGATTTAACTAAGAAATGAATAAAAGAGCAATAAATATCAAATCTGGATCTTTAAATGAACAAAGACAAACTAAGAATGCAAATTTGACATCTTCTAGTAACTTTAATTTTTGTGAAAATATCAACATTAAGGTTCTATTTTTCAGAAATAGGACTACCACCCTGTGCAGAGTGGGGGTCCTGTAACCACCACTCAGGCTAAGCTGACGGTCTCAAAACTACTACTCAGTAGGGCGACGGTTCAGTGTTTATTTCCCAGGTAAGGAACGGTTTCACAACTACCTCTCTGGAGGGTGGTGGTCTATGGTTTGTCACGCATGCAGGGTAGCGGTCCTAGGACTGTCGGTCTGCTCTTGGTGGTCATTCTATCACTTACGATAGAATCCCATGGATCGGTGACTTTGAGTGAAATTTAACCTATAAGTACCAGTAAACAAAAACAATGAGAAATACTATGGATTAGAACAATAAAATGTACAAGGGTGGATTTAAAACTAGTTTCTTTCATTTATAACAAGGGGGTAAGGTTTGCCCCAAATTTAAAACCCCATACACAAATAAATTTAAACAAAAACTATATTGGTGGAGGAAATCCCTCCCAATCCTTGAATGAAATAGTTTCAAAAATAATACTAAATCTAAACTAATCCTAGACTAAATCTTCATGTAGAATCCTCCATGGCTCTTCCTCTTTTGATTTCATGGTCTTCCTCCTCTCCAACATGAAAATTTAACAAAAGGAAATAGACCAAATGAGAAGAATACAGTGAGAAAAAGTTTCAATATAATTTCGTAAGGATTTTAGGGCTAAGTTTGGAACCGTAGGATCTAGTGGCCAAGATGGATTTGATCCAAGGGTGGAGGATTGATACTACCTTTATTAATAAGAAATGTAATTTAAATGTTTAAATTAAAATCCTTAAGGCTATGTGTAGATGGGTGAGTGGGGCCATTTAATTGCCTAGGGGTGTAATATCCTTTTTGAACCCTTAGTGTGTGTAGGAATTAAATAAAAAGACTTTTAAACTATAAGGATAATGAATTTAATAATTTAACATAAGGTTAACCTTGTTGGGAATGAACATTAATTGAAGAGAAGAGGATATCTAATTAAGTGAATTAAACATTGTTACCTTCTTTTCGAATAATTGATTAATGGACCTTGAAGGTAAATATGAAATTAAGTTAACCTTTTAGCTAGACCTGGTTATTCAATCATAAAGCTGAGTTAAGTAGTGTAGGTAAGTTAATGAACCCTAAAGGTTGAGTAGCCTTGTAACATCCTTATATCTTAAACCAAATATATATATATATATATATATATATATATATATTTCAGTTGCATTTTTGGGTAAAGTGTTAGGTTATATGGGTTGAGTGAGTTCCTAGAATGTTGTTTTTGAGGGTGTTACAAAAGCACCTTATCTACAATGCAAACAAAATTGCTTATGTAGCTCCTATGATTTTGTGAATAGTGGTATTTGATAAGAACTACCATTTATCCTATTTCACCACAAGAATTTAGAATAAAAAATTAAATAGTTATTTCCTTTAATTGGACTTACCTCTATTGACTACAACAATGACAATATTAAAAAAAAAAGCATACACCATTTCATGTAAAAATTACACACTTGCATAATTTAATGTAGGAATGGAGAACGTCAGATCAACTACTATGTCACCTTCATAACTTATTCAATAAACTTGATATACATTGCTAATGTTTTGCTAAACTGCCATGATAGTTACATAATCTTTCCTTACAAATAGCTGTAGTTTTTTCTCACAATGTGCATGAATTATTTTCCCTTGCTATATGAACGTGTTTTTTTTAGATTTAATTTGAATTTAGGTATGTGTTTTGCCTTTATTTTACCCTAATGTTTCTCCTCCATTCCTCTCGCCACTTAATTTCACTCCCTTGTGATTTGATCTCGACCCTCGATCAACCATTTTAGATTGTAACTTATTGCAAGATTCTCTTCAAAGAACTTTTTTTTTGCGATCTTTTCTAGCCCCAAAAAAGTTAGGCTTACGATAGACTACTGAATTTCAGATCTTCTTCTTCGTATAAACCCTTGATCCAACGCTCGAGAATGAAATCCTAAAGGATATTGCTTCCTGTAAAAATCACTGCGAAGGATTTTGCTTTCTTTCTACTACCATAGGGAGGGTAAAAAGGAATCTCTTATCAATCCTTGTCATTTCTTTGCACTATCCATATATTTGCTTCCAAATTTCCTTATTCCTGATCCAACCTATTTCAGCCTCTCCTTGTTTCATTTCTACCTACTGTCTCGGTCATTTGAGCACGTAGGATATATTTCTATAAGGAACATATTTTATCCTAAACGTTTCCATCATTGAAAAACGATGGATTTTATTTATGTTCCTTAATTCTGTTTAATTTTTTTAAAAACTCATCTATTCTGATTTCATGTTGGATAATTTATGGAAATAGAAAAGAATGGATTTATCTTAGATTATTCATTTGCAGCTCCTTTGCTTGCAGATTTAGATCCTCCTTGTTATGGAGTAATAACATGTATGGGATTTAGTTACCTATTTGTGTTCATTATTTTCCTCATTTTAATTGAGGTTTTAAATCTTTTTTATTTAATCCATTTCATTTAATTAAAAAAAAATAGTAATATAATTAATTAATTGAGAAGTTTATTAATTTTGATCAATCCTCTTTCTGAAATTTGCCTCATAACAAGGTTTGATCTTAAAATATTATTTTTTTTGGTTTATAGCACATCTCATTTCTCATCTTCCTTTAATATTTTCTTATTCATCCTTTTGTTTTAGGAAAGCGTCTTAAGGAGAAAACGAACCTATATATGTATTGAAAAAAAAAAGAGTTTCATATTATATTTGCATGCATATAGTATAGGTCTGAATTTGCATTTATATCCAAGGAATCATCGATTTGATTATATGTATTTCATATCGTTACAAAGCATTAAATTAGTTGCAAAAAATAGCTTATACATATTTTTTATTGGAAATCTTATCTATCACATGTGTATATAAGTGTGATAAGTTAACCAACCAATGGTTTGTTTACCATTTTTTTGATGGGGATTTATCATTCGTTGGTTGACCATTCAGCGTTGCAAACATATGTGATATTTACTATGAGTGTTTTCTCTACCCCACAATATCTTATATCATTTGGAGAATAAAAAAAGGAAAGCATTGCACTTCCATGTAAATTTTTGATTGCTAGGGAATTGTTTTTGTTTTTACTAAAGGAATTAATTAGTATCATTGTTGTTATTGCATACATTATTTACAATAGAATTAATTAGGAATCAATATTTCATGTTTAATGACTTGATCATTTCAGTTTTAATTTTCCTTACCATGTGTAAAACTTTAGAAACAAAAGAAATTTTATCCCAAAAAAAATATTCTAAAAGAAAATAAAATATATACTTCCCCAAGTGAAACATAATCACTTCAATAGTTCAAATACCACAAAATCAATAATATTCACATACATATCTATATGATAGTGAGGCCCCATATTTCAAAACAATGATCCAACACATATCATATAGCTCTAAAAGAATTTTAAAAAACTTCTATATGACTTCCCTTTAAGCCATCACTTATCAAAAATACACATTATAGGATACATTTCTACTATGATGTAGATCTTGGTATTGCCACATCATGGAAACTACCCCACATTATTGGATGAATTTTTCGAAACCAAGTATTTCTATGTAGGGTAGGGTTATATTTTTGAGTACCCACTTATGTTATCAAATTTTTCCCCTTACGCAAAATTGGACAAACATGACCTTACACATACAAAAAAATGAAGGATCGATTTGGCTAGCAAAGATCACATTTTGGGATTGGTCAAACAGGTTCAAAAGGACCAAACACATTGCAAAGTAGTTCGGAAAATGAAGAAGCTCTCAAGTATGAATTTTAGACTTCAGAGGTGGGGTCGTTCGGAGGTAGGCTAAAGTGAAATTTGGGGACTCGGTGGAAAGAAGTGCGGAAAAGTGAGAAGAAAGTCCTTCAAACCCTAACTCTTAAATTCATAGTTTGGAGTTTCAGAGTTTTGGAGGTTTCAAAATCTCATGATGGATAGTTCCACATGGGGAAGGAAAAAGGTCTAAAACCCAAAGTTAAAATTTCAGACTTTGGGCTTTCAGGATTTCAGAGGTTTCATGCACGTGCAGTTTCATGAGATCAACTAATTGAATCGGGAAATAAACCTGAACTCTTGAAACTTGAAATCCCGAAACTCTAGAAATTTGGAAACCCGAAAAATCTGAATCCTGAAACCTCGAAATCCCAAACTCCCAAAACCCAAAATCTAGAAACCCCCAACAACTTGAAGTCCAAAACTCGAATCCCGAATTTGGGACTTCGGGGTTTCAGAATTTTAGATCCTTGTACTCCCATTGCGTAAATATTGCAACTTGAAGTCTAAAACCCAAATTTTGAATTTCAAACTTCGGGGTTTCAGAATTTTAGAAGTTTTGTGAGATGAACCAAGTGAACAGTAACTCAAACTCAGAAATCAAAAGGTTCAAATTTCTGGATCCCAAAATTCCAAAATTTGAGATTTCAAAGGGTGCAATGTAAGTTCGGAGTCTGAAAAAATAGGGCCAACCACTTTCATTTATCGCAGCATGGCACCCTCATCTTCAAATGGCCATAACTTTTGACTAAGAGCCTAGATTTTTACAAGATGTGACTTTTTGGAAATTTCTCAGTGTCCTCTACACAACTACTCTAAGTATTTAAAAATGAGGTAATACAATCCGCCATTTTAGAGGAATGCTTCCAAATTTATCACCTACTCAAATGATGAAGGTATGGGCTTCCTTTCTTCCCCCAAGAAGGAAAAGTACAAGAAGTTATGGGTTTTGCAGTGGTGCCTGTCATTGTTTCAGGTGATTTTAGTGAATTTTTTGGGTGGTTGGGACAATATTTCAAATTATTTCCTCTCCCTTATCTCATTATTCCTCTATATTATAAGGAGGGGCTCATTTTAAATGGTTTGATACCTTGTATATACTACTCCCTTCATCTTATTGTCTGTAAGATATTTTTTTGAGATTTCAAACCTCTATATTAGACATTATAATGCGAAATATGTTCCTTTGGCCATAAATTTGATGAATTGTGTCAAAATTGAGACCAATAAAATAAGATTTGCATATGTTCAAAACTTTCATATGTGTTCTACAACATCTTTCTGATCTTTCATTGTATGCAGGGTTATTGTGTATTGTTGTGTTTTCATTGCAAGACTATAGTTGTGTTGTGTCTAGTGTGCAGGTTGTTAAACATCCTTCCTTGTGCATCCCCTTCCCTTAGATTAGGTTTTAAGTTTCATGCATTTTATCTAACTCTATATCCTTGGGAAAGTATTATATCAGTGTTATATCTACAACTCTCTGAAATTGTGAGTAGTCGGCATTATGCTAGGATAGGAAGTTAGCCTTCTTCAAAGAGTTATCCTATTTTCAAGTCCCAGAATTTGGGATAAATCCAAGTTTGTTGAGTCACACTAATTGCCTCAACCATTCACTTGTGAGAAAGCAGGGGTGTTGTGATTTTTCCATAACAAATTCTTAAGAGATAGATAATTTTTCAAGATGACATTGTCATTTATTTGAGGAAATAAGTATTATATCATACACTTTTGTTTTTCTTTATAGGTAGACAATTGCATATTATAGATGAGTGATGTGGATCCAGTTGCAAGAGGTTGAAATAACTCCAAAACACACATAAACAATGTTTCAAATAAAAAACACAAGATTCTAAATAGCTTCCTTATCATTGTAGAATCCAGACTAAACGTTTACATCATTACGATCCTCCTTTTATTTCAAGTCTAGTCTTAAAACCCTAAAATGCAAAAAATTACCTTCTAGCAAAACATCTTGGATGGCCCCAAATTTTGTGTGTCAAATATACCTTCATAAATTAAGGCTCAGAAGAAATTTTGATTTATTCTAATAGGCACGAAAAAAGTTATTAAACTTCCAAGACAGTTAAAAGCGAAAAAAATGTTCAAAGCCAATTTTAGGCCACTAGATGAAGGAATTCGGCCCCCAAAAATGTGTCATCATTGCCACAACCTTACAAGAAATGATGACCCCAGCATAATACTAATGTATATCTACTACCTTATGAGATTTCAAGACAATCCAATGTTCAGATCGAAAGTTATGGTCTCCAAACATTATGCTACCACATCAATGAGCGAGTGACACCACCACTTCCTATACTGCCACCTTTTTTTTCTTTTAAAAGACGTTAGCACTACCTAAGAATTTGATTTAGATTTTTTATTACATATAGCCTCATCTCTCCCATTTTATCCATCTCCTCTATGACCTTTCTAGGAGAAGAATATTTCTATCATTTTCTTAAAATTTATTGCAATGTTATAGAAAATGAGTTCCATATTCAACTTCCAATTTCAACACTTGTAAGGCCAATCTTATAATTTTAATTTTCTTACAAAATTCCAAATCTAATACATAATCTTTTATCATATCTCTATTTCTAATCAACCAAAAAAATATAAAATAAAAAAACCAATTACAAATCAAAATCAATAAAATATGCCTAAACAAGAAATCAAATAAATCTAAAAAAGAAATACACTAAAACTAATTAATAATCAAAATTACTAGATTTTTCTATTTTATCAATGAAATATGCATATATTTTTATTTTATTAATAATATATTAATATAATTCTATAATTTTTTAATTTATTTATATCTCATAGTTTTTATTTTCATTTATGTTATACTTGAAATGAATGTCACAAATTTATAATGTATAGTGTCTATATAATATTTAATTGATTAACTTTATTATATATGTTTATATGTATATGTATATGTTACATATCTATATAGATATAGATATACATATACATATACATATATATTATGACAGCTAAATTTTGAATATGCATTTCATTTTGACGGTTAAAATATATATTTACCTTTAATAATGACAATCATATTTTAAAACTAGTTGTATTTTGATATCTAAAATGACTATATATGTCTAAACGCCTTACAAAATCCAACATTGAGGGTGTGGACATCAACAATTCCAACACAAATGTTGATCCTGATTTTGTTTGTCTTGATGTTTCTTAATGGATGATGAGAATCGCATCATCTCCACTTTTTAGTTTTGGGTACGCTTTAGTACATCACCATACTCTATTTCCTTTAAATAAATCAATCACACTTTGGATGTTTCATTGTATGTATTTGAGTTCATTTGCACTACTCCATATCTACTATGATTTATTCCCTAATTTCACTCTATTTAGAGAATTTTTTTATATTAATTACTATCTTATGTTATTATAATAAAAAATTATATAATTGTAGTTATCCCAAAACAAATATAAGACATTAAACATTAATACTATTTATATATGGTTATTGACATTAAACATTAATACTCTTTATATGTATGGTTATTAACATAGATTTAATATTCTGCCAAAAAATCATTTGATAGATCAATTATTTTTAATTATTATTAATATCTAATTTAGTAGTAAGAATTACAAACTTATATATTATTAATCTCTCCATAAGTTATATTACTGTGCATATGAGACCAATAATGACCAACTAGATTGCAAACCAATGAGAGTGGAAATGTTCAAAGGGAAAAAAGCCATGAAGTGTTTGAGTCCACTACAATGTAGAGGTGTTTTAATTTAATTTTTTCGGCTTGTTCTTTGTGTAGTTTTCCAAAAATATTGAATGTTTTTATTGCTAAATTCCATGCATATATTTAAGTGTTTGTTAAGATAAAAATGATATTTCATTATATCATAATACTATTAAAGTAGTATAACGATGCAACAATCAATTTTTTTTTCCTAGCTTATTATTTGCTTTAGTTTATATTATTAGTTTGTTAAAACATGTACCTTAAATTTATATATAAAAATTTCTTTTCATTTTATGTGTTTCTATCTTCTTTTTTTATTATTTTAATTGTTATTTTTTTTTCTATAAAATTTGAAAAAATTTATGTGCTAATTGTGATGTTGTGTCTCATCCTATGACCACTACTATTCTACATCTCTGATTTATACTCATAGTAGTTTCCATTCTTCTTCTACTAGCACAAATTCTCTTGAATCCTTTATTTATACTTTTCAAGATCAAATATTACAATTATAACAAATCAACTCTACTTCTTATGTTATCAATTATACTTAATTGCATCATAACCAACTTGCACTAAAATTTTCCTCTTCTCACTTTCTTGTAATATTTGGATACTAATATTCCTATCTATGATAGAAACGTTGATCACGAAGACAACTTTCCTATATTCCATGTTAATTTCTTGGAATATTATTTTAAGGATGTATTGATTACACATTTATATCCTCATGTATTCTAAAATATTTTTCTTTATAATGGTTTTATTATCTTCCTATACATTACTTTGACACTTCGACTTAGCTAACAAATTTCTTGCCAAGTTCTCTATCAATACTCAAGACATTGTTTTTTATACTCAAATGGCTAAATTGTGGAAATGTTCTAATGCTTACATTAGTTATTATGTTTTATGCTACAAGACTAATCTTAACAACATGAACCATATTGTACCCAATATTTAAATTTCAATTTTTTTTACAAAAATAGTCGTTACTCCTTTGCAATGATCAAATATGTTTTATTGGTTTCATTCATTTAATCATCTATGATATACATTAAAAGATATTGAATGATTATCAAAATAAATAAGAATAAAGATGATGATAATCCTCATAACAAATCATAAATTTCAAGCACGGAAAATTTTAGTGGAAAATTTTTGTATACTCACAAATATTAGAGATTTTAGAAATTGGAAATGGTGAAATTTCAGCACTCGGCTGCCGCCCAGTTCACCAAAAATTTCAGCCAACAAGTCATTTTTATGGGTCAGTTCACTTTCTATTTATATGTAAAAATTAACTTATACATGTATTCATTGAGGTATAATACATATCCTTTGGGGATCTAGGGTGGTACCCTTTTAATAATGACATCCAAAAGAGAATTATTTTTCTTCCAACTTAGGTTTGAAAGACAACCATTGTGTAATGCCCACTAACCAGACACACAAGACAACATAAAAAAATACAGGATAAATTTATTTGAAATTTTCGGAGTATAGAACAACATTACAGGTAGGGTACATTTTAAGAGACCTCCTGGAAATCGGAGATGGAGAATACCTGGCGAATATCCCTGGAACCGGTTTCACGGGAAGGTGAATTTTTTGGGGGTTGTATGAAAAAATTTCACCTGATTATCAAGCACTGCGACAGAAGGCTGCAGACGCGCGACAGGAGATTTTGCTGTCGCGCGTCAAAAAATACAGTGACACGCGTCAATAGACCTTAGTGACGAGCGTCAATAGGTCTATTGACACGCGTCACTAAGGTCTATTGACGCGCGTCACTGCATTTTTTGACGCGTGACAGCAAAATATTCCATCGCGCATCTGCAGCCTCCGACCTCTGCTTTCTCATCAAAAAATCTCCATGTCGCACATCAACAAACTCTTTCTCGTGCATCTGCTATGCGTCAATATCTGTTGTACCTCCTTGTCGCATGTCAAAAAAATGTAGTGACGCGCGTCAATAGGCCTTAGTGACGTGCGTCACTAAGGCCTATTGACGCACGTCACTAAGGCCTATTGATGCGCGTCACTAAGGCCTGTGACGCGTGTCAATAGGCCTTAGTGACGCGCGTTAATAGGCCTATTGACGCGCGTCACTAAGGCCTATTGACGCGCGTCAATAGGCCTTAGTGACGCGCGTCAATAGGCCTTAGTGACACACGTCACTAAGGTCTATTGACGCGTGACAACAAATATCCTGTCGCGCGTCTACAACCTCTGCCCTCTTCTTGCTCATCGAAAAAAACTCCATGTCGCACATCAACAAACTCTTTGTCGTGCGTCTGCTATGCGTCAATATCTGTTGTACCTCCTTGTCGCGTGTCAAAAAAATTGTAGTGACGCGCGTCAATAGGCCTTAGTGACGCACGTCACTAAGGCCTATTGACGCGCGTCACTAAGGCCTATTGATGCGCATCACTAAGGCCTGTGACGCGCGTCAATAGGCCTTAGTGACGCGCGTCACTAAGGCCTATTAACGCGCGTCACTAAGGCCTATTGACGCGCGTCACTAAGGCCTATTGACGCGCGTCACTAAGGCCTTAATGACGCACGTCAATAGGCCTTAGTGACGCATGTCACTAAGGTCTATTGACGCACGACAGCAAATATCCTGTCGCGCGTCTACAACCTCTACCCTCTTCTTGCTCATCGAAAAAAACTCCATGTCGCTCGTCAACAAAATCTTTGTCATGAGTCTACTATGCGTCAATATCTACAGTATCTGCTTGTCTGCAAACCCTCTTTGTCGCGCATCAATAACTTACCCCCTTGTCGCGCATCTATAATACGGGATATATCATATTGTTGAAAAATGTGAAGTAGAAGTGTTCTACCTGGCGAATAATCTAGGTTTATATAAGGGATATTTTTCAAGGGTAGGCAAAGCCGACCCCTAAAAAAAATTAAAGTGTAATTTTTAGGCGAACAGGTCATTGGCCCGTGCCAAAAAATTCGCCTTTTCAAAATTTTCAAAAATGGAATATTCGCCATATTACGAATATTCGCCATTAAAATTTTCCCTGATTACAGGTGGTCACAATGCTTACAACTAACTCTTCGAACAACTTATCACAATTATGAATAAATGAGCAACACAGAAACATCCAACCCCATCAATGATAGTTCACTTTTCTCTTAGACAATGCATCATGAAAATACCAATCTGCAAATACACAGTCACAGTAAGTACACCTCAAGGTACAAAATCCTTTAAGCTTATCTATTCACTAAAAACATCTTTCAAGCCCTGACTTTATGACCTAGAATATTCACGTTTGATTCGAGTAATTTTCCTAACAAAGGTGAACTTATTTATTTTATACTGAAGGCTAATTAGCTTAAGATAAGGTTTTCTGAATGAGGATTATCTTAAATACTGGAAAAACTGGCTTAATTCTTTTGATCAAAATGAAGACCTTCAATCTCTCACAAGGTTTCTTATTCATACCCATGCTATTGAATCTTGATTCAGACATCCATTGCACAAGGTGACAAGCATAAGCTCTAACTGAGGTTGAGTGCCATTAAGGTTTGAAACTACAACTTCCTTGTATAAGGATCAATAATTAACCATGCTTAAAAGAAGAGTACAATGTACTATGGAAAAGGTTAGAGTGAGAAGGTCAATTTATTTCATCACCATGATCTCTTTAGTTATTAACCAGTCTTTTAATGAGACTTAAGAGTTCAATAGCATTTGGGTAACAACTTCAGTTAGCAATTTATTGATTAAGTTTGAAAATGGACACACATGGGGTTCCCAAAATGGAAGCACAAGACTTAATGCGTTCTTATTCAAACTCTTCTAATAACTAAGATCTAACTATATCCCCAAAAGACAACAATGATCTTACTTTTTAAAACTACTTAATGTTTCAGAACAATGAGGATAAATTTTAATCCATAGCTTAGGGTTAACGAGGGTATATTCTTTTACACTGGTAGATAACTCCTTTCTTTCCAATTAAAAACTCTTAATTTTATCTACCAAAACACAACTTAATTATTATCTTATTTATTTATTCATCTATGTATTCATTTTTATTTACTTTAGAAAAAGGATTTCCAACCCACTAAAATATACCTAGAATTGCACTTATGCGAAGACCATGGGGGGGTTGTTATACCAGAAATTTTTATGACTCAAAATAAGAAATTACCATTACTTATCGAGAAAACTAAACACAGGTATAACATTTCTATTCAACATGGCACACATACCAAAGGTGTCAAAAGATTCAATTGAAATTTGGTTGAGAACAATAAAGTAACAAAATTGGTCAAGCCATGCTACAAAATTTTCATGATTGTTATAATATCATTAAAAAATACACATAACAAGGTGATGATCACGTTTTATTACTCACAAAAATATTCACAAGTTTTGTAACAATAGGATAAGAAACCTTATTTCACAAATACATAAAAACCAAGGCAAGAGGCCTTCCAAAATCCTTTACAAGCACCATTCAAAGATTTACAACATATTAAACATTCGTACAAGGAACTTCATAAATCAACCGATGAACCTTTACAAATATTTCCCTTATCTACTCGTAAAATCTATGTGCACAAGTATTACCTTGAGTAAGTTCATGAGAACAGAGCATGATAAGACTACCCATTGCAACAGTAAGATAACATTTAACAATATCATGAAATGAATGTTCTATTTCAAGAATGGATCAAAAAGAAAAACCACTAATCAAAATCATTCACACGAGATAGAAGATTTACACTAGCCAACAAGGAGGAAGCCAAATATTCCAGTAAGAACAATATCTCAGCTAATCAAGGCAAGACCTTAAAGGTTTGAAATAAAAGGTCAAGAGTATTGGGATTTCAATCATCTAATCCTATAGATTACGTGATTGAAATCTAATACTCAAACCATCCATCTCAAAAATAAAAAATCGAGAAGTCAAAACATAATAGTTACGATCATATACATTAAACAATAAAGGTTATTCAATCCTTCATTGAGGGAGGTTTCATAGCAATATGGGTTCGTAACCCTCCTTAAAAAAACAAACCATAGTTTCAGTATTAAACAAGAAGTTTACCACCCTCTCCTTACAAGATCTCTTAAAAGTAATACTTGTTAACATAATCGAAATGAATCTTCAAATGCATTTAAAAGAGTCACAAAAAATCTATTAATATTAGCAACAAACCCATCATAATTGTCAACTTATCTAAATAATATAAAGGAAAAGAAATCCCCAAATGTCATTAATAATTTTTAACAATTTTCCAACATAGGCCAATAATGTATTTAAATAAATATTCCATTCGTAACCTAATGATTACCCTCATAATGTATCATCAAATGTCATTAGTTAGCAAGATTCCTATTTCAATAATGACTATATTAATCCTAAACAAATTTCGATGTCTAAAACCAACACAGAGGTTTGGTCATAAACTTATGACCATTAAAAATACATTCACTAGTGATTCGGATATTATCAAATAGCCTCTCAGTAAGGAATAATTCAACCAAGTTAAGGTAAGAGTAATTATAACAGTGCTAGGATTATGAAACTCCCCTTCCAAGGAAATCAATCCCCTCTAACCAATGATACCACACAAGAAAGAGAAAACAAAACCCAAGTACCCGGTCGAGCCAGTCATAGTTCCCAAAAATAAAAGTGACATCACATTCGAGACTAGAAACTTAGAGAAGTTCTAGAATGATAATATTAATTGGTCATGGAGGCCACAATATCACATACGTTACAAGATGTAAATTATAATTTACCTACAGACATTTCATAGATTTAGGTATACAACCATATGAAATGGAATCCTCAAAAGAGTAAACATATCAATGGAATCTTCCCAAATGATTATGGATTCATATCATAGTAACTATCTCTAGGGTATAGATAAGGTTCCATAAATATCCCCCAATAAAAGTATCATAAAAAAGATCTGGGGATGAAATCCAAAACAGACAATATCATATATATCTATAATCGGATTACATTAAACAAAGTCACAATACGGAGACAAAAATAAACAAGCTTGATTAATATATGTTATTCGAGTTTGAATCCAAGGGATTCAATACATGTTGGATAGTACACCATCGATACCCTAGTCTCATGATTGATGCTCAACCTAGATAATATCCTTAAATTGAAAAAATATTTATGCAATGTTAAGTGACTATGGTTTCTTTACCAAAAATATAAGATCATGGCCACTGAACATTACGATAGAAGAGATAGTGGAATCATAGTTTAGGATAGATCATATTTTTACAAATCCCATTATGTATATAACCAGATTTAACTTCTAGTATCAGTCATGTTACTCTTCAAGGGTTTTTTCAATCAAAATTAAATAGTTGAAAAACCAACCCGATATACCTGCCAAAAGCAAGTTATTCATACTCTTACCCCATTCACTGCTATAGGAAAAGATTTCAATTTCCTTAAAATGCATATGAATATATAATCATTCAACTAGGCAGAAAACTCTTTAATAGACTGAAATCTCATAATGAACAGTAGATAAGAGTAATGAAACCATGTTGAACATAAAGGAATCATAGGAAGTCGTAAAAGTATGACAACAAAAGGGGGTTTCCAAAACTAGGTTACCCATTATCATTTTTCCCTATGGGAAGGTGATGTAAGAAATTCCTAACCATATAATATTGTTCACAACCAGTAAATGTAAAAGATTAAAGAAAAGGTGAAATCCCCCTTTGCAAGCCAGTCATTCAAAACCAGCAACTCAATAGAATAAAATAGAGGGATAACCAGTGTTGGTACCCAAATTGATTCTCCCTCAAAATCTTAGCAACATCACAGGTTTGGTAGGAAGCTTAGAGACAAGCAGAGCATTTAGTGTGTCATTTTGTAGCCGGGGATGAAATTCAGCTTTATCTTTGTCACTTAGATGTGGAGAAATGGGTAACACCCTCAAGAAGATTTGACCAATCCTCACTACTTTCTGGTTATGCCTTTCAACCATGGTGAGAGGACCCTTTTTGTAGCCTACTATTTTTTTAGGAGATGGAGATATCCTTCCTTGTGAAATTATTAAGAAGACCTTGAACAAAATATGATCAATGCAAAAAAACCTAACTCTAAAAAGTTTTCACTCTAGATAATGGAGATATTTTCTAAGAAAGGTTATGGCCACTAAAGAAAATGAAAACATGATTGTTTCTACATGTTTTGGTAGTAATAATTATGCATTTGTATACACACATGATGAAAATGGGTAGTAGGGGTATGATAGGTTGTTTTTAAATGAAATTTTGGTGGAAGGTAAGGTAGAAATGAACTTGATTCACCAGATCATTGAGAAATTTTACAAAAATGGAGATCTTGAACAAAAAAATTTATTCATGATAGCTAGGATGTTCATTTAAATAGAATAAGTGCTTCAATTGAGGCCCAGATCAGCACTTTTCACACAAACTTCAAGGATCCAAAATGAAGGCTCAAATTGGAAAACTTAACTAAACATTATCAACCTCTATTTCATAACACCTAAGATACCCTCAAAGGCTAACAAACAATATTAATGCCATGCTAGGAGTCATGGTGATTTTAAATTTGTTTATTTCACTATCAGATGAAAGCTCTTTTGATAAATGAAATTGCAAATGCCACCAAACTATCACAAGGATAAGATCTTGTGTGATTCAAAAAGATTTCAATGTAAAATTGCAATGGGAACAAGAAAACTACTTGCAAACATTCAAGAATGAAGAAAAAACAAGTTTTTTCCCAAAAATAATGTATATTTACTCAATTTTGATTAAATTTATCAACAGGGGAAAGTTACTAAAACAATCTTAGAGCTTGTCAATGGCTGTACACTCGCAACCACCTTGACATGATCAAATTTAACACAAAGGAGATAAACAGGTTTCTTTAGATGATTTATCAGGAAGGATGGGTTCTATCAAGCGTTTCTCTTAGAAAAACTAGTCCCAACATTTGACACTCAAACCCTTTACGTGACAAATTCATAGAATTTATAATATTTCATTTACAGTAGAGTTTTCCCCCCAAAACCAGAGACATTCAAAGCACCATTGCATGTTGAGACTCCCAGAATCATATTTGTGAAAAAGTTATCAGGTGTGCAGAGGGAAAATCTCTCCAAATATTTCCTGCATTTAATTATTTACCTGGTGAGTCGTTCTTCATCTTGCGCGCCAATTACTTCCTCCTCCAATATGTCAAATCTAGTTCTTTGCGTGCCAAGGAAAGAAAAACTTAAAATCAGATTGAAGCCAATATTGGTTAGATCACATCTTAATGGAAAAATACATCTTAAGACTTTTCCCACCTATTTAGGATAACAAATTAATGTTCCTCTTCATTTTACGTGGAGGAGACTCCAAAAAATGATAGAAAAATGGTAAAAATTCACATCCCCAGGAACTTTGGAGTAGAAATGGTAGAAAATTAGATACAGATGCACAACTGCCATCTATCTTTCTTTTGAATTTGGACCATCCACGTGGGAGATCCGAGCTAAGATGGGTCTGGGGGTTCCTTTTTACCTTTTACACCTTTTGGAAAAATTGGAAAATTCGTCAATTTGCTCCACCACTTCGCCTTTGAAAAATGATCCCGACACGTGTCCTAATGTGGGTCCCAAAGGAAACGTGGCTAAATTCTACTGTTTCACCTATTTTTTGGAAAAGGAAAATTTTTCCAAGTTTTCCCTACAGCTCCACCCTTCCACTTCTAGTTTCTGATGTCCCCAGCAGAACCACACTTCCTTTTTCACTTTTAACTCCTTTCTCCACAAAAGGAATATTTTCAAAATTTTCCCTAAAATTCCACACCTCCACCATTGACTGGAGTGAATCTTGACCATCTCTTTGTTGGGCTTGCAGGTCATTTTGATGATTTTAGTCCTTTAAAAAACAAGGGGCAAAAAATACAGGTTTCCCCCGACAACCCACATCCCCTCCTCTTGACTTTTCAAACTACCACACGTCTCAATGGAGCATATTAATATGGTCACAAAAGTAAAGACCCTAAATGAGCACGGGCTCACCACGTGTCTCAGGCCTTTCAGAATTTTGTTGAAAAATCTAAGGAAAGAAGACCCAATAAAAACCTCCATGTGTCGTTATGGCGCAACTTCAAGAACCTTATAAGGATTCAAAATGATTTGTTGGGGGTGTTCTTCCCTTTTTGAATGTTTCCTCCATTTTCCCAAAAGTGGAAAATATCCAAATTTCCTCCGAAGGTCTGCATCTCCTCCTTTAACTTTGCCACGTGTCCTTCTGCGGGGTCAAAGCAAGACTTTTTCCCTACTGCTTAAATTTTTTCTTTAATCAAAGCATGGTGCGGCCACAGGGTGGGTTCAATCTTTTTTCCAAAGTAGCAAAAAATAATAAGTTAAAAAAAAACCTGTTACACCCCATCAAATTAGAATAAGCCACATAAGTACCAAAATCACTAATCAGAATTGAGCGGTGCTACGGGACCTAATTTTCCTTTTTGCCAAAAATACACAAACTAACAAGTTAAAACATTTTCTCCCTGTCCCCTGACCAACCAAAAGAATCCATGTGACCGCTAAAAGCTGAGGAATAACTTTGAGAGGAAAAATATGTCCGCCAGACCATCGAAACAAACAAAAATTCACCATTCATGCCCATAATCTGATTTTTCACTAAGGATGAAAATTTTGGAAACAAAACCAAGTGAATCATGGTTCTAAGCATCTTTCAACCATGGCTTCAGATTTTTAAAGCCATAAAAATCTAAATTGATCATTCTCAAGATTCCATAGTCACAGAAAAATAGGAAGAATGGCAAAGCCCATGGATTTTTAAGAAATTTTGGAAAAAAGAGGGAAAAATTAGAGACTTCTTCAAAAAGGGGCACCAAAATGGATTCTGTAAACAATTCACAGCATTGAAATTGGAGGTAAAAGCTTCAGAACATCCACATCGAGAGAAAAAAACATTTCACAACATGTAGATTAGAGGAAAATCAAGGCAAAATGGTCTGATATAAAGATAATCACTAACATCGGCTTTGACTCGGGGATGGGAACTCCCTGCAAGTGCCAAAAGAATAGACCATTGGGAAAAAGATTCAAAGAAAAAGCTATCATAAAGAACAACCAAAACCATCCTCCAAATACCAAACTGAGAAACTAGAAAAACCAAGTCACTGAGGACTACAATGAGAAAAGAAACAAAAGACAGAAAGAAACCAATAAGCTATAGTCTATATAAGTAATGTTCACCTTGATTCTAGGGTATCAATCTAGGAAATTTTTTAAGTGCCTGCCATTAATAGGAAATTTGAGAAATTCACCATCCAAATATTTCAAGAATAAGGTATCAATCTGAATGTCAATGGATTAAGGGTCCATCCACAGTGCATTAAATATAACATGCTTACCCTTGTCTTCATAGCTGTTATCCCAAAACAGCACAATATCCCCAATTTTGAAAGCTTTGGGAGTGACCTTCTTGTCAAATAAATTCTTAAATTTTTCTCTGAACTTCACATGCTTTTGGTGAGATGCTCTCCTTTCTTCATCAAGTTCAACAATTTGGTTAATACGAGCCTCATATGGACTAACTTCTTGAACTTCCAATTATACTCTATACAAGTGATGTTCACCTTGATTCTGGGGTATCAATATAGGAAATGATTTAAGTGCCTACCATTATTAGGAAATTCGAGCAATTCACCATCCAAATATTTCAAGAAGAAAGTATGCTCACCAATCTGAATGCCAATGGATTAAGTGCCCATCCACAATGCATCAAATATACCATGCTTTCCTTTTCTTCATGTCTGTTATCCCACAACAGCACAAGATCTCCAATTTTGTAAGCTCTGGGAGCGACCTTCTTGTCAAATAACTTCTTCAATTTTTCTCTGAACTTCACATGCTTTTGGTGAGATGCTCTCCTTTCTTCATCAAGTTCAACAATCTAGTTAATGCGAGCCTTATATGCTCACCAACCTCAATGTCAATGGATTAATGGCCCATCCAAAGTGCATCAAATTTAACATGCTTGCCCTTATCTTCATGTTTTCTATCCCACAAAAGCACAAGATCTCCAATGTTGAAAGCTCTGGGAGTGACCTTCTTGTCAAATATTTTTTTCAAATTTTCTCTGAACTTCACATGCTTTTGGTGATATGTTGTCCTTTCTTCATCAAGTTCAACAATCTGGTTAATGCGATCCTCATGTGGAATTTCCATTAATAGGAAATTTGAGCAATTCATCATCCAAATATTTCAAGAATAAGGTATGCTCACCAATCTAAATGTCAATGGATTAAGGGCCCATCCATAGTGTATCAAATATACCATGTTTGCACTTGTCTTCATGTCTACTATCCCACAAATCATAAGATCTCCAATGTTGAAATATCTTGGAGTGACCTTCTTGTCAAATAATGTTTTCGATTTTTCTGTAAACTTCACATGCTTTTGGTGAGATGCTCTCCTTTCTTCATCAAGTTCAACAATCTGGTTAATGCAAGCCTCATATGGACTAACTTCTTCATCTTCTAGTAGTTGAATTTATGGATATGAGGATAGTTACATATGCAGAGGAAGTAGAGCTTGAGTGACATACACCAATTCAATTGGAATTTTTCCAGTAACTCTTTTTAAATTTATTCTGTCAGCCTAAACAACGAACTTTAGTTTTTCACCCCATTTTCTTTTTTTCAACTCCAAGCTTATTATTATAATCTTCAGAAAAAAATTTATTACTAGACTCAGCTTGTCCATTTCCTTAGGGATTGTAAATAGAGGCATATGTCAAAAAAATCATGTATTCTTTTCATGTTGCCACCAAAGGTTTAGCTCAAAATCTCATGACATTGTCAGCAACAATTTAAACTGACATCCCAAACCAGCAGATGATATGGTTCAACATAAAATCCATGACAATTTGGTTTGTTGATCTTTTCATGGATATTTCTTCCACCCACTTGGTGAAAAAATTAGTGGCTACATGAAACCACTTATGGCCAGCACTTGAGGGGTCTGAAACCTCACCAATGAAATCCATTCCCCATTTCTTGAATGGGGCTTCAATTGATACAAGTTACAAAGGCAAGGAGTCTAAAGATTTGAGTCTTCTAGAGAAGCGCTGACAACTCTCACATATTCTAACCAAAAGAGTTGTATCCTTGAAGAGAGTCAGCCACCAATAACTAGCCCTCAAGATCTTGTGTGCTGTGAATCTTCCAGAAAAATTCCCCCCAAAAAATCCTCCATGAATATAAGTAATTATCTTTGGGGCTTATTCTTCAGTAATGCACCTTAAGAGAACTCCCTCAGGGTTCTTCCAAGCTAACCCATAATTAGTAATGACATATTTTTGGGAAGCCAACTTAAGGGCTCTTTTCTAGTTCTTACTCAAATTCTCATGGCAGTATAGATGTCTGTGATAAAAAAATTACATCTTTATACCACTCAGAAATCATAAAATTTTCAAAAACATCTACACTTCCTTCTTCTACCCTCATTTACTTGAATAGTTTGCAAGTTTCTCTGAGCCGTAGGCTTAGCCAAGCCCAAACCTCTCACCAACTTCATTGTTTAGATATCTATTTCATATTCTTGCAGCTTCTTCACCCATCTACATCTTTTGCTTGAGACTTTCATCTTTGATAAGATGTCTTTCACCATAGTGTGGGGAACATAAGCAACAATTTTAGAGCTCAAAATGTAAGGCCTGAAATCCTTTGTTGCTTTTACTAAGGAAAATTCTTTTTTGTCCATAATAGTGTACTTCAGCTCACCCCTGCAATGGCTTACTAAAAAAGGCAATTGGCCTCTCAGCCACTTCATCATCTTTTTGCAATAAGACATATGCAATAGTGTTCTCTGAAGCAAAAGAAAA
Organism: Taxus chinensis; assembly: GCA_019776745.2. Classification (NCBI taxonomy): domain Eukaryota; kingdom Viridiplantae; phylum Streptophyta; class Pinopsida; order Cupressales; family Taxaceae; genus Taxus; species Taxus chinensis. The sequence continues at coordinate 769,364,855 of CM034147.1, forward strand.
CAGTTGGAAAGGCTTCTTATAATATGGAGCTGTTAAAAACAGGGGCATGCTTTAATTCCTCCTTGATTCCATTGAAAGTTTGAATGGAATCCTCCTCTAATTTTATGGCATGGTCCTTCTTCAGCAAGCCAATGATTGGAATGGTCAACTCAACAAATTTTTATATGAATCCCTTGATAAATTTTATTTGTCCAAAGAAGGACTGAATCCCCTTCTTAATTCTTGGAATTGGAACCTTGCTGATGGCCTCTACCCTTTCCAGATCAATCCATTTCTCCACATCTGAGTGACTAAGGGCCAGTTAGATCCCATCCCTGGATATAAAATGACTGATCATTATGTATTGATCTCTAAGCTACCTGAAAAACCTGTGATGATGCTTAGAATTTGAAGGAGAATCAATTTGGGTACCAATAGGTTCAATTCTTAGACCCTCGGAAGACAAGGGAGCATGCCAACCAGTTACCCAAACTTAAATCTAGGACACTTAAACCTCTAAAATTAAAATACTAATAACAATAATAAAATTATTTTGGATTGTTGTATATTCTTAATTGAGTGTCTTATCGAACCTGGTTAATGGGAAATGAAATCCAGGTTGATATTCTTATGAGCTATCTGAGTATTAGCAATTTGGTTCCTAGAAAAGATGTTATCTAATGGAACTCCTAGCTTTTGGTTGCAGCCATGTGATGGTGTTGATTCCATAGATACACTCCCTTGTTTGGTTTACAATTTTGTTTGGTGTTGATCTTAGGAATTAGTGCTAGAGGTATCATTTATGGGAAATGTTAGAGAAAATATGAGGATTGATTTGTTGATTAAAGCTCCCCTTTTTCTTCAGCAGTTAGGCGATTTGGCCTTGGTTGTCACTTGTGGACATAATTCCCTTTTCAGAAAGTAGATATCATGGCTTGATGTCATAGTTGATCTAGTTTGTATGTTTATTGTGAGATGTAAGCTCAATGTTTAGTACCCCTACCGGCAGCCATGAAGGGTTGCGAAGTGATTGTGATGGTTATATTTCTTATATTTTATATTTGGTAACTTATATCTTTTATCAAGGACCATTATTTAATTTCAATGATTTGATTGAAAAGATTTGAGGCTCTTCTTATTATTTTATTTATTTATTTTTATTATTGTGAGATTTTCAATGATTGAAATGTAGCTACTTATCCATTTTATTTATTTATGAGATTTATTAGATTTTACCCTTGATAGGTGACTTAGATCTTGTTTGTTTTTGTTAGCCACTTAGGTAAATGTTTTTAATAATGTGACATGACTCTTTTCTTGTTAACATAAGATCTGGTTCTACATTGTTTTGTTATGTTCTCTCATTGTATGATGGTATGCCCTAGGTGTCTTGGTTATTATCCTAGGTGCTTTTGGCCATTCCTTTGATTTTGGAATGATGGAACTTTGCGTGCCCAGACATCGGATTAACTGTTTCATTACTCAGCCTTCTAGGGAGAGATTTCTCTTGGTCGTGTAATATTGTATAAAAATTTGGTGGTAGTTGTGTCTCTTTTACACCCTGGTAGGAGCATCATACCTTGTCTGAATAGATGTGATATCTGATATGTACATACTGGAGTCCTTACTCAGTTACTCTATGATATCTATGAAAGCATCAACATTTTGGACTATAAATACCCTTGATGATTATGGTTGTACTCAAGCCCTCTAGGCACTTGTACTTAAATAAGTGTGCTTTTTTTATTGTCAAGGACCCATAAACAGTTTTACCCTTTTCTTAACCTCTTGTATTTTTTTATTTTTTACCACACTATAACATGTTAATGCCAAGATTATGTTAGACATGAATGGATGATTTTGAGCCCCATTGGACTTGTGCTGGGATTTTTTGGTTGTATAGGTCATACGAGTCTAACCTTAGTTATGGCTATGTCATACTCTATCTTCTAAGGCTATGACTGTTGGCCTTAGAGGCTATGTTTGAGTAAATTATTTGAAAACCCTATAGTTACCGCTTCCCTTTGACACTTATTACTTTTGATTTCAATTAAAGTTGGTTATGCACAGATATTATTGTATCATTTTGACTTAGCATGATGATTAGACAATATAGATACTTGGACTATTGTTGGATTTCGATTCATAGTATGATGTGTGTGGATTGTTAGAGACATTTTATATGGATGATGATGTGTTGTTGACATAGTATATATTTCTCACATTCGATATTTTCTTCATATTGAGTAGAACTTAACAAATGAATAAATCTTGTGATCGTATTGATATTGATGAGATGTAGAATTGAGATGTTGTTGGAAATTGAAAAGAATAATATTACTTGCCTAGATAATGATTTAATTCACATGTAGATGATTGTGGATTTATATTTGTATATTTTATCTTGGATGTTTTCATGTGGCGACGAGAGAGGTATTATGTGTTTTGCAGATAAACATATCACAACAATCAATGGGGGATTAGAGACCAACTACATTGGAATGCTAGATGAATTCAATAATTGTCACCATGGCAACATGTGTTATTTTTTAATGTGTGTTTGAATTTTTGTTAGGTGGTTTCACATGGGGGTGATTACCTCCAATTGTGACCAAAGGGAATTATGTGTTATTATATTGTTTCTCCTTTATTTAATTTTAGTATGTGGTTTTATTGTGATGTATTTCCCTTTTATTAATTATTTAAATTTGTCTCTAGATTAGCAAAGTAATCATGCTACTAAAATAATTATGGATGGGAAAAAATAATTCATTTATTAGATTAAATGGCTCTTTGGGTTCTGTGTTTGTAAGTTGAGTGCTTGTGATCTTGAGTGTTGTAAAATCTACCTCATCTTGGAAATTTGTATTTGGCCTTAAGGGCCAATTTTGGAGGCGTGTGAGTACAAGTTAAAATTTTCCAACATGCCTCTTAAATTAATTATACAAACCATACCTATGGATTGGGGGGGAGGGGTCAAACATAAACCCCATTATGTGTTTTGTAAAGACAAAAAGTGGGATTTTATTGCACTTTTCTTACATGGGTTTTAAAGTTTTTCCTTAGGGGGTGTGGGTTTGGATTGTGTGTGTAAGACTTTTTTCATTCCTCTCACCAACCAGTTTACTATACATTGGGGTTAAGGTTTGAATTTTGAGGTGGAGTTAAGGACTACATGATGTGGAATCCTACATGGAGCCACCTCACCCTCCTCTCTCCCTTTTATTTTTATGCTTGTTCTTTTGTTTTTTTTGGGGTTACTTTATTTTGTTTGTGTTCACTTGTGTTTTGGGAGTTGGAGAACTTTTGGGAGTTATTTGTGGATTTATTTTGGATCTTCTTGGTGTTGAAGTGGGATTGAAGGATCTTGGTGTGTGACTCTTGGATCTTGGTGTGTGACTCTTGGATCAATCTCTACCATGAAAAGGTAGGAGCTACACTCTTGTTTAAATATTTTCTTTTATTTTTGTATAAATGTATGTTATTGAGTGTTTTGTTATGCTTATTGGGTTCTTAGGTAGATTGCCTAAGTTGTGATGTAGGAGAGGGATCATGAGGATCGTATATCTAGGGAGGCATAAGGGTTTATTTCATGTTTTTGAGGGATTTAGGTTGGGTAATGCCCCACCTTGGAAAATAAAATGCTTTACATTTCTTAGTTGTTTTTTTATGAGGGAGACATAGGAGATAGTAGGGAGGCATAAGATAATGTTGGAGGAATAAGAGGATCTTTACGAGAGGCATAAGTAGTTATGTAGGGGTTTTGAGATGTATATTGGAGGACTTTAAGGTGGGAACCTAATTCCCATTGGGAGGCATAAGTGATATCCCCATATATCGTTGCTCCTTTGGCTTTGCATTATGAAGCCTTGTCTATTTTTGTTAGTTTCCTACTTCTGATTGTAGTTTGTGTTGATTGTGTTTTTGGTGTGGTTGTGAAATCTTTGCACTGTGATGTCGAAGCTTTGTGATTATGGCCATGAGATTGGATACATCTTTTATTGCATTGTGGTTGGGGATCGGAAGGCCAATGAGGAGGATAAATTCTTCTCCTTATTGTATTATTTGTTGGGTGGAGAGTGTTTCCTCTCTCCCTTTTGTCGTTATGGATAAAGTGAAGACATGGTGGAGCTCTTGTTGGTGATGTGAAACTTGGAGCATTTGTTTATGTCTAAAATAAATAATTCCTTGTTAGAAATTCATTCTTAAAATTCCCACTTGATGTGGAATACTTGTAGTATTTTATTTTTTAAAAAATTAATGTTGTATTGTAAATTTCATTTACTAAGTTGTAATATTATTTTGAAGGAAGCTCGGTGAGGAATTATATAATTTGTTTTCTACTAAAATTGTAGTATGTAAAGAAAGGAAACAAAATGGAAATCATGTTGTAAAATTTTATTTGTGATTTTGATTGTGAGAAAGTAAGTTCTTTGCATGAAAATAAATGAGTTATGCTCAAGGGAAAAGAAAGTTCATTGTAATTGTAGAATTTATAGTATTGTAAAAAAAGGAAAGAAATAACATAGAAGTTGTAAAATACTAATAGGGCACGTTTGGAAACCATTTAATGTGGAACAAATTTGTTAGTTGTTTTTTGACAAATGGTCGTACTGGAAATGGAAAGATGCAATAAATTTTAAGTAAATTACTATGTTGAAATAATGCATTTTTTAGTAGTGAAAAAAAACAACAACATTAGAAGTATATTTAGTTTAATTTTTACTTTTAGACTTGAAAGAAAAAAATGTTCAACGAAATTAAAATTATCTTGTAGTTATTGTTGTTATTATTGAAAAAGTAAATCCCTTAAAATGAGTACTTTTAATATGGAATGAATAGATGGATTAAACCTTTCAACTACAAACTTTAGGCACATAAACTTAAGTTCAAGATGACTTTTAAATCACTCTAGTAACTTTTTTTTTTTTGACAAAACTTAAGAACAGGGCCGCCACCCTATGCAAAGCGGCAGTCTCATAACTTCCGCACAGGTAATGCAGCAGTTCGTGAATCATCACATATTAATAGAGGTAGGGTTTTTGGCACAAATAGAGAACTCAAAATGGAAATTACTAAATCACAACGCCATATTTGGAGAGGAAACCCCTTAAATACTCAAATGAAATAAATTATAATGATAAATCTACAACCTAGAATAAACTAGGCTTGTTTTTGCAAATTCCTCCATAGTTATTCGTTTATTTTTCCCATGGCTTCCATCTCTCCAACCTGCAAATTAAACAAAGGAAAAGTGAACAAATTAGGGGACTAGGGTAAAGAAAATTATTTAATAAGAATCCATAAGGATATTTAGGGTTATTTTGGAACCCTAGGATCTAGTAGCCACAACTGAATTTATTCAAGGGTTGAGGATCAACCCTACAATTGTTTGGTAGGAATAAATATTATGGGTGTTTAAATAAATTTAAAGGTATGTGTAGATGGGTGAATGGGGCCATTTAAATACATTGGTGTGCAAAGTCATTATTTAGTTCGTAGTATGTTTAGAAAATTAATGATATGGACATTGAAGTTATTAAGATAATGGAACTAAAGTAGCCAAGTATAAGGTTAATCATTTTGGGTTTGAATGTTAATTAATAAGGACAAAAACATTTAACCAAGTAAAAATTAAACTATCTCACCGCACTAGTTGACTCTAATTAATTGACGTTAGAGATAAATTATGAATATTTAATCTTTTAACTCAGACCTCGGTCCATCCTTTGTAATGTAGAGATTATGGGCAAAAATTAATTTAACGATCACTAGGGGTTGACAACATTGCAACCTTATAACTTAAAACAAAAAAAAATTGTCGTAAACTTCTAGATAAGTGTATAAGATTTAATGCTGTTCCTAGAACATCATTTTTTGTGGGCATTATAGACCCTATTTCTATTTTGATTCCCTCTCAGTGAGGGAGTTTTGTGCCTATGGGTTAATTTTTGTTTCCCTTACTACCTTGATTTCTTGGTTTATGGCATTTTGTGTGGATATATGTTTTGTTAGGAAACTATTTTTTCTTATAGTAAATCTATTTTGAGTGTAAGATGTAAAAAGTATTCTCTCCCCATATTGATCTAAAATATTTGAATTGGTAAAAGCAATTAGTAACTTTTATGTTTGCATTCATCATAATTCCTATTCAGACTTATGGAGACCCATTTAGTTTGCATCGGTCATGCACATAATTCTGTTGTAAAAATCTTATAAATTTTGTGTTTCTCTTCTTTGGATTAATGACATCTTGTTCCTATGTATTGAATAATGTGATAAGATAGCTCTTCCTACTTATTAATATCCAATTGGTAAGGTAATAACCTGAGCATATTAGAACTGCTAACCTTGTGATTTAATAGAAGAAATAAAACTATGTGTAAATAGAAAGAAACATCTTATAATCCCCCTAGAAGTAGAATGAATAGATTTTACCACCTTGATGGAATGACGTGAAATCATGTCATCATTGGTGATGAACCTAATGATAAAAGATATAGGATATCATAATAAAAGAAATACATTAATTAGAAAAATTATAAGGAATATGATTTGTAAACGTAGTTATACCTTGTGTCTAATAATTTGGAGTATCGAACGGATAAATTTATAGGTTTTGCACACAAGAACAAATAAGTAACTAAACAACCTTTTTGTATAAAATAGCTTCTTCATGCCTAAAAATTTGTAAAGGATCTAATATGAATAATATAACTAATTGATGAAGTTTCCTTGAGCTACAATATGAGTTTCCAATCTCAAATGGACCCTAAGGTGTTACGATGTTGCAATAAAGTTGGAACAGTAGGAAAATGCATCAAATATGCATATAACCTTAACATAACTTGTATTGTTTCTATTAAAGTAAGGTGATCATTGATATTTTGTGACGATTAGTATGTGAAATAATACCATAACCATTAAATCATGAAGAATGAGTTATTTTAATGATATGTTTGTTTACAAATATATATATATATATATATATATATATATATATATATACATACATATACATACATACATATACATATACATATATATATACATATACATACATATATACATATATATATACATACATACATACATACATACATACATACATACACACACACACACATATATATATATATATATATATACACACACACACATATACTGTAGTGCCCACTTTCGCTTTGACACCTTTTCAATACTGATCATGACACTATTGACTATATCATGGACATTATTATTGTTTTGATTTAGTATGATGTTAGATGTTTGATAATGGATTATTATTGACCGTGATTCAGTTATGATGCATGATGATTATTAAAGACATTTTTGTTATATATTGATGTTGATATACTGTTTGGCATGGTTATATTATAGACGTATTGTTTTATTAAAGTAAGGTGATCATGATATTTTTTGATGATTGGTATGTGAAATAATACCATAACCATAAATCATGAAGAATGAGTTATTTTAATGATATGTTTGTTTACAAAAAAAATTATATATATATATATATATATATATATATACATATATATATATATATATATATACATATACATATACATATATAGACACATATATATACATATATAGATACATATACATACATACATACATATATATACATACATACATACATACATACATACATATATATATATACACTGTAGTGCCCACTTCCCTTTGACACCTTTTCATACTGATCATGACACTATTGACTATATCATGGACATTATTATAGTTTTGATTTAGTATGATGTTAGATGTTCGATCATGGATTATTGTTGAACATGATTCAATTATGATGCATAATGATTATTAGAGACATTTTTGTTATATATTGATGCTGGTATACTGTTTGACATGGTTATATTATAGATGTTGTTTAGACTTGTGATAATTGGATATTTTGATTAGACCTAGAAAATGAAAATTAGATTAAAATTGATGATGATGTAGTTGTTGATGAATTGTAAGTGATAATATTGATTGCCTTGATGATTGTTGTGATTCACATATATGTTGATGATCTTGAAATTATATTCATATTGATTTGGATGTTTTGATATGGCCATGACGCTGAAGGAGGTATTTGTATTTTACAGGTTAAAATATCACAATAAACATCGGGGGATTGGAGACCAACCACATCAGAATTCAAGAAGAACTCAACTAGGGTCACCATGGCAACATGTAATTTTGTCTGTGTTAGATATATTTGGTTAGGGGAAAATTGTGACCTAGGGGTCATGTGTCATTTTGTTTTAATTTCCCTTTTTAATAATGTTGTATGTGTTTTCTTTTAATAATGAAATTTACTTGATTTATTATTTATATTTTTTGATATGTGTTTATCCATTTATTATTCATGGGTTATAGTGTCTTAATTAAGCTAATTTAAATTTTTCCTAAACTAAGTAAAGATGTGTCAAAAAATAAAAGAGTTCATTTATTAGACTTGATTTACTCTTGGATTTTGTGTTGAGTGATGTGTGTTTGAGTTTTGAGCGTGGCACACTCTACCCATCATGGGAAACTTGAAATTGGCCTTAGAGGCCAAATTTTGAAGCTTGTGGGACAAGTCCAACTTGTCCCACATCTCTTAAATGCCCATGCCAACCCTACCTATGTGTTGGGGGGGTCAAATTTAGGTTTTTTAAGTGTTTTGGGGGGATAAAAAGGTGAAATGTTAATTGTACTTTCTTTCAAATATTTAATTTTATCCTTTGGGGGAGTGGGCTTAGATGGAGTGTGTAAGGTTATTGTCATTCCTCAAACCACTTATTAATTGTGCATTAGAATATGAGGTTGACCAAGGGATGTGGAGTGGAGAGGAAATGAGGTGGCATCCTACTTGGAGCCACCTCATTCCTCCCCCTCCTTTCTCTATTTATTGAATCATTTCTTCTTGTTTGGGGGTTGAATGATCATTTTTGTCTCTTTAATTTTTGGAGAGTGAGAGGATTTTGAGAGAGTTTGTGGATTGTTGGAGCTTTTTGGATTTGCTTGATCTTTGGAAAAGCTTATAACTTCATACTTGGAACAAGCTCTACCATGGAGAGGTAGGAGCTTCACCTTAGTTTAAATTATGTTCTTTTTAATTAATGTGTTTATATGTTGTGTTGAGTGTTGTTGTCTCTTTGGAATGCTTGTTAGGTGTGGGTAGATTTCCTATGTTGGGAGTGGAAGGAGTGTATGGGGATTTTTCTTGTAGGGAGGCATAAGCGATCACTTTCTTATGGAGGGAGTTTGGGTTGGGTACCCCACCTAGTATGAGGAATGATTGCATATTTTCTTGTTCTTATTATGAGGAAGACATAAGAGATTGAGGGAGGCATAAGAGTGTATGGAGGTATAAGGGTTACTTGAGGGAGGCATAAGAGTTTGTAGGAGAAATTGTGTTTTGCATTGGAGGCTTTTAGGTGTGCACCCATTCACATTGGGAGGCATAAGTGGCCTCCCCATAGGTCTTACTCTTTTGGATTTCTTTACAAGCATTGTGATCTTGTTTGTTATTTTATTTTTGTTGATTTGTTGTTGTGGTTGTATGTAAATGGAATGAATGTAAAATTATATGTTAAGTATTGTGGAAGCTAGTAGTTGCCGTGAGTTAAAATATTCTCCCATTGTAATGTGGTTGGAGCTTGGGGGACAATGAAGAGGATGGATTCTCCTCTCCATTAGATGTCTTGTTTGGGTGGAGAGTGTTTCCTTTCCCATGCTCTTATTGTGATTAGATTGAAAGAATGATAAATCTACATGTTGTTGTTCTGGAGCTAAGAAAATGACATCTTGACAGTCCCTTGTGAAATGAAATACTATTTTAGCCCTTTCCCAATTTGAAGTGGATGATCTGTATATTATTTGTAATGGAAATATACCTTGCATTGATAATGAAAGTTGAAATTTGAAATGTAAAAGAGTGATACTCTGTTTTTTATTTTTTTGAAAAATGTGAAAGAAGGATACGTATTTTGTAAAGTTGTATTTTGAAATAAATAAATGATGTATTACCTTTCTAATATTACATTGTGGTATTAAATATGATGTTTTAAATATAATCGAAATCTCTGATTGGAAGAAAGAAATACATAAACTTCTTTTTTTATTTTACTGTAAACTCTACACATTTTATATTTAAAATGTATAGAATGACCCTAAAACCTTGGAAGATGAAATAAAATGATTGAATTGAGGTTACATGATCAAAATGACCCTAAAAAAACTACAACACTTAAGAATTTTTTAAGAAACCTTTCAAATCGAACAAGGGAAAAATTTCAATCATTTTGTTGTCAAAGGTTGGAAATTTCGATATGATCTTTAATAAAATAGTTTATCCTTTTCTATCCATCCTAGATTCATATAAGAGCAATCCTCCATGCCTATTTGACATGTTGAGAGAGGAAGAATATCAAATTGAGTAAAATTTTATAAGTTAAAATTGAACAACTTGCATTTTAAAATCCTGCAGATCCTTTTCATCAAATTAACCCTTAAAAATTCATCCAAATGAAAATTTAATGATTCCTTTGCAAAGGGGACGTCAAGATATTTTCAAAAAATCCTTGTTTTCCAATAGTGGAGTTCCATAGTAAAGGTTATAGCCTTCTGAAGTTTTCAAAAGGGGAAAAAATTCATGTGCACGTGCGTCATGTGCCTAGAGCTTCTTGCACGCACACCTTACGCACCCAGAGCCTCTTGCATACATGTATTGCATTCCCAGGGCTTCTTACGCACCCGTCTTACACGCCTATGATAAAATGAGCCTCTTTTGTGCCCATCTTGCACAGCCATGATAAAATGAGTCTCTCCCATGCCCGTCTTGCATGCCTAGGAGAGAATGAGTCTCTTCCATGCCTCTCTTCCACGCCCGGGGAAATTTATTTTGTGTGCCCCACAAGAAGATAATCTAGTGGTGCTAGGGATGAATTTCTCTCTCTTATTGTTTTGTAGGATGATTCGATAGTTGATGGAATGGACTATGGAAATTTTTTTCGGAACACTTTAACAAACAAACAAAAAAATATTCCTTAATTTTTGTTTCCTAACTAAACCTATGTTTTTCTTGGTCTCGAGTGGGTAAATTTAGGTGGAGTTACACTTTGTATTAGATCCATGGGTTTAAATCTTGGACCCTTGGGCACACCTAGAAAACATGAAGATGAACATTTAACCTAGTGCAATCGATTTATGTTATTATAGAAATGTCTTATATTTGTATAAATTAGAAAACTTAGAAAACTAAAACAAGACCTAGAACAATGAACTAACTCTCACCTTGATATGTGCAAGAGGAACATATTAGACAAGGGGTATTTTCACATAGACCTAGACTTACCACCACCAGATCATGTTGTAACAACTATGCTACCATAGATTTTACAGACACTTTAGGATGTTAATGTCGTCATGCGCAGAGAGCCCTTGGGAGGATGATTTGATATACATGGCATGCAAATGTCAGTAGAGGCCCATGTATCCCCTTGACACAACAAGGAGTATAGGGAAGATAACTTCCATGCAAAGTTGCCTAGGGAAGAGTCACAATAGTGAGGACATGGGGACATAATCTCAGGAAATAGGGATAGGTCTCAGAGCCCTAGATAGAGGGAGGAGATTTCAGAGACACCTAGGGGTCATCAGACATCAGCAGTAGACCATATTAGGGAGATCCTGAAGCTATGACCATCTCACTATTTGGGTGATAGAAGTAGTTTTCAGGAAGAGGCCTAGCTGGTGAGCTTGCACGAATGCTTCAAGCTCTGCTCATGTACTAGCAACATGAAAGATCATGTTGTAATCCATTTTCTAAGGGATGGAGTAGGATTCTGGTGGAGGACCAAGGAGTCGAAGCTCTGTGTTGACTCATAGACAGTCACCCGGGAGCTATTTGAGGAGCATTTCACTAGAAGGTATTTGCCAAGGAGGTTTATACAGCAGCAGATATACAAGTTTCATGACCTCCACCAGGAATTGAAGACTGTAGCAGAGTATAACAGTCAGTTTTTAGACCTACCCTAATACATTAACTATATACAGGATGAGTAAGTATAGATTCACAGGTTCATCCAGGGCCTGAGCTTGGATTTGGGTGGCACGATGCGCATTCACTGCCCACAGATATTAGCAGAAGCCATGGAGAAGGGATATATTGTAGAGGAGACACGGGAGAAGACGTAATAGGCTAGAGACAAAGTTCGGATCCAAATCCAGCAAATGTAGGATGTTAGATTATGGGGTCAGTTCCTCCTCCACATGGTGGACAAATTTTAGGATAGGATTCATTTAGACCTCCGCCACAGCAACAGCAGACCCACCCACCTTATAGACCTCCTTAGAGATTTGATGCGTAGAGACGAAGGAGTATGGTGCATCCTCCTAGTGGTCCTATCAGGACATAGGGTGTGCTGAGAGCTCAGTCAGTAGGAGCTCATCAGTAGAGACCTCAGCAGTCTATAACTGGATCGTCAGGATCCACATCCTAGAAATCTAAAGTACCAATTGGAGCTGTAGCCCACTAGAGGGGTCCATCCAACTATTATGGTTGTGGTGCTGCTTGAAATCATTGGAGAGATTACCCATATAACCTTAAAAACAAGGGTAAGACACATATATCAGAGCCTACTATTAGAGATATGACATGGAGTCGTCAGATCTACGCAATGGTTGAGAACCACTAGGATGAGCACCATAGTACTATGATTGAGATGACAAGTAGTATTGATTGTATTTTTGCCTCTATATTATTTGATTATGGCTCTTCTGATTCTTTCATTATACTAACCTTAGTAGAGCGTTACAGGCTGGTAGCAGTTAGGTAGGGTCGTAATTGGGACGTTGAAATGGCTTTTGGAGCAAAAATTTCTATGGAATCCTTTGTTAAGGAGTGTGTAGTGGATTTGGGACCCTTCACCTATACCTCGGATATTTGAATCCTTCCATTAGGATCTTATGGTGTTATTTTGGGCATGGACTGGTTGCCTGCTCATAGAGCTAGAGTGGACTGTAACCATAAGACTATTTCTTACATAGATGATCTTGGAGTGGAGTCAATGATAATAGGAGTTAGGAGACTCATTTCCATTTGCACCATCTCTACTTTGCAGCTTAAGTGGTGTGCATGACGAGGTTGTCGGTTGTATGCTGTTACAGTTAGTGATAGATCAGAGGATTAGTATAGTGGACCATCCCTTGATGAATATCCCATTTTGAGAGAATTTTCAAATGTGTTACCAGGGGAGCTACCGGGGTTACCTCCCCCACGTGAGATAGATTTTAACAAAGATCTTGTTCTAGGCATAGAGCCTATCTCATGAGAACCTTATTAGATGACTACTCCTGAGCTATGTGAGCTCAAGTTTCATCTAGAGGGTATTCTAGAGAAGGGCCTAATCCATCCTAGTGTATCTGTTTGGGGTGCACTAGTGATCTTCATGAAGAAGAAGGATAGATCTCTATGGTTGTGTATTGATTACTGCCAGCTGAACAAGGTAACGATCAAGAATCATTATCCCCTTCGGCATATAGATGATCGGTTTGATAACATGAAGGGAGCCACACTTTTCTCTAAGATAGATCTTAATTCAAGCTATAATCAGCTGAGGATTACGGAGGTGGATATTCATAAGACCTCTTTTCATACGAGATATAGGCAATATGAATTCACAATGGTGCCTTTTGGTTTGACGAATGCCCCAACAGTTTTTATGAGTTTGATAAATGGGGTATTCAGGACCTTCCTAGATCACTTCATGCTCATCTTCCTTGATGAAATTTTGATTTACTCACACACACGTGAGGATCATGAAGGGAACATTTTCGAGGTTCTTCATTGTCTTTGTGAGCAGCATCTTTATGGGAACTTGGAGAAGTGTGCGTTCTTTCAGACAAAGGTGTAGTATTTGGGCCACATCATTTCTGGGGAAGGTATCGTAGTCGATCCTTCCAAGATTTGATCCATCATGGATTGCCCAACACCAATAAGTGTAAATGAGGTGTGTAGTTTCATGGGTATGGCAGGGTATTAAAAGATATTTGTTCAAGACTTTTCTCAGATTGCACACCCCATCACTTACCTTCAACAGAAAGGGAAGACGTTTGTATGGTTAGATAGGTGTGAGGAGGCCTTCAGTACACTAAAGGAATACCTCATGATATAACCTATTCTTATAGTGCTAGATCCTCAGGGTGATTTCTACATTTTCATAGATGTTTCTTTGATAGAACTGTGTGGTGTGTTGATGCAATAGGGAAGAGTAGTTGCTTTTGAGTCTTGCAAACTCAAGGATTATGAGCTTAATTATCTGACTCATGATCTTGAGCTTAGAGTAGTTGTACAGACCTTATTTTGGTGGAGACATTAAGAAAATTAACCTAAACAAACTAAAAGAATTAATAAATTTTCAAGAAACCTTTCAAATCGAACAAGGGAAACATTGTAGTCATTTTGCTATCAAAGGTTGGAAATTTCAAATTGATCTTCAATCAAATAGGTTAACATTTTCTATCCATCCTAAATTCACCTAAGAGAAATCCTCCATACGTATTTGACATGTTGAGAGAGGAAGAAGATCAAATCGAGTAAAATTTTATAAGTTACAATTTAATAGCTTGCATTTTAAAACCCTACAGATATTTTTCGTGAAATTGACCCTTAAAATTTATCAAAATGAAAATTTAATGATTTATATGTAAGTAGGACATTGAGAGATTTTTGAAAAGTCCTTTTTTGCCAAAAATAGAGTTCCGTAGCAAAATTTATGGGCTTCTGAAGTTCTTTGAAGGGGAAAAGATTCATGCACGCGCGTCACACTCCAAAAGCTTCATGCGTGTGTGTGCCACATGCCCAGATATTCTTGCACATGTGCCTTTTGCGTGTAAATCCTTTTATGCTCCCAGGGATTCTTACGTGCCTTTCTTGCGTGCCCATGACAAAATGAGCCTCTTACACGCCTGTATTGCATGCCCATGAGAAAATGAGTCTCTCCCGCCCCCGTCTTGCGCACCCGGGAGAGAATGAGTCTCTTTTGCACCTCTCTTCCATGCTGGGGGAAATTTATTCTTCATGCCCCACAAGAATATAATCTAGTGGCACTAGCGATGACTTTATCTCACTTAGTGTTTTGTAGGATGATTCGATAGCTGACGGAATGGACTTTGGAAATTTTGTTGGGAACGCTTAAACAAACAAAAGAAAAAATTATTCATTACTTTTTTTTCCTAACTAGACCTAGGTTTTTCTTAGTCTTGAGTGGGGAAATTTAGGTGGCGTTACATATACATACATACAGACACACACACATACATAGATACATACATACATACATACATATATATATATATATATATATATATATATATATATATATATATATATATATATATATAAGTGTGAACCTCATAATGAACTCAAGGTGGAAACCATGCCAAAAAAATATTATACACCCTTGTTATTATCAAGCAACAAGCACATGTATAATGTTTATAACACAAGACACATGCTATATTATTTTGGACCCCCTAGTTAGTCTAAAATTTTAGATGTATGAATAGGGAAATCATCACCTTAATTCAATAGAGTGCATTGTTGAGAGTTACTCTTTCTATTCATGTTGTGATCCCTTGAACATCAATGTAAGTAGTCCTCCTTGTTATGCCTTTTAGGCCGTAGTACCCTTTTTGCTCTTATCTTGACATGTGTATAAATTTTGACCCTTTTAAAGCAATTTTTTATCTCTAAGTTCTTAGGAAAGGTGTCTTATTGTGTTGGAGTAGGTCATTGGTTACCTATGATTATTACAAGCTTCGGAAACATATGTTAAGTATATTGAGGAATTTTGGAATCCTCTTTCCTTTTGGAGAACTGTGATGTTTTTACCACTTTCCCTTAGGAAGAGAATGGTAGAAGATAGTCTGTAAGTTTCTTCATGAATTTTTTTGTATGTGTTGCTCTAGTAAATTACTAGTCGGACCCCACTTGTTGCTTAATTTTCCCGTAACTCACTTTAAAGTATCTATGTGATATAATATTAAGGTATGTTAATTTTAAGAACCTTTTGATCTAGGGTTGGCCTAGATGGCTTGAAATTTTTTTATTTATAGAGTGAATTGTATCTCTTGTGTCGATATGATGGTATGAGCGATGATTACCTTTAAAAAACAAAATATAGAGTGAAAGATAAGAAATTTCATCTATTTCTTTGATCTATTAAATCAGGATGTATTTTTTTGTGTTACACTATTTAGAAAAAGATTCAAGCTATTGGAACCTTATGGTCAAGGATATGTTTTGTGCTACCATGAAAATATAAGTGAGACTTTCTGAATTATATGAAGTACTACCAATGATTATTTTTCATCCTTGTAAATGTTTGATTAAATTTAATTGTTTCTCTTATTGTTAAACCTTGTCTTGTGTGATCCAAAAAAAATTAGACCTTTGAGTAGGTTTTTTTCCTTGTACAAATTTAAGGTCATGATTGATAATTGTTAATCTCATCTAAAATAATGAGCATTGTAGTGTAAATTTAACCCAAGTGGAATTCATATTTTTTTTAACCATGTGTAATATCCATTGTGTATATATGGGCACTTTGTGTACATGAAGTTTCCTATTCCTCATGGACCCTAGCTTTCATTCTTTGGGATTCCATTGACAATTCTTATTTAAATATTATCCTATGTTATAAAATTTATTAACCTCATAGAGATTATTCTTACAGTTTGAAGATGATTAGTATTTTTTGATTATAGTCTCCCTTATCCTTTTTCACAGTGTTGAACCAAACTAAAGTTTCAATGGTAATAAATTACTTTAAGTAAAGAAACCTCACAAAATACATCACTGCTAATTATATGTTTTTCTTTCCTACCTTTTTCCATGACTTCCAGGAGGAAGTTGAGTCTAATCGGAGGGGGATGTAATCCCCACTCCTCTTCAAAATTTATATTACTATGATTTTTATTACGTTGGATTGGATAAATATAAATTGTTATCATATTTGATCTTTAGACATTGATAGATGAACATTACTATATTTATTTAGCTTATTTGATGGACAATATAGATGTGTTAGAATTTTGACATGATGTGACTTATATGGTTGATTATATGCATGGATTTGCATATCCGTATTTGATGATCTAGAGCTACTAATATACTGACACATTGGATTTGGTATATACACTTTGCTAGATGATCTAGGTGGTTTTGTGATCTTATTGCTAATTGATAAATTGATAAAATTGAAATATTTGAATTTGTGAACAATCAGTGAATTACTTGATTTTTTCAATGGTTTAGCTATGATAATGTATGGTTTAAATTGATATGTACATGTGTGTGTTTTAGTATCTCGACATCGTTAATATCACCATGAGGCCAGAAAGGTATTTTTAATTTTTTTGCAGAAAATCGTAACACAACAAACTAAAGGAGATATGAGACCAACAATGAAGGGATTTGGGGTATTGACAACAAGCACCTTGGCAACTTAGATAATTGTATGTTGTTTGTTCTTGTTAGATGGTTAGGAGGTTCCTTTTTGGGAGTGTTTCCTCAAATGTGACCAAGGGAAATGTGTTACTTCCCACTTCATATTAATTTCTTTTGTGAGTATGTAATTTATTATTGTATTATGCTCCATTTTATAGTTGTTTGTTACTATAATCCATTTAAGTTGATTAATATTGATTAATTATTGTAATTTGGCAAGTGGCAAAAATGATTATTTAATGTGGGTAGGTGTTTTTTGATTTGTGTTTGATTTGTAAGGATTTAATAAGTTTTGAGTGTTGTGTACTCAACCTTGCATGCCAAATTCGGATTTGGGCTTAACGGATATGTTTGGAGGCTTTTGGGACAAGTTACGCTTGTCCCACACCTATTAATTTCACCTACGAACTACCCCTATGGGATAAGCGGGCAAAAATACACCCCATTATGTGATTTTGATTAAAAGGTGTTATTTATTTCCCTTTCTTAAATATTTTTTTAATTTTGTCCTTAAGAGGTGTGGGTTTGATTTGTAGTGTGTAAGAGGGTTTTCAGTTCCTCAACCACCAATTTATTGTGCTTTAGGGATTGGGTTTGAACATGTTATGTGGAGTGGAGGATAAATGATTTGGCATCCTACATGGAGCCACATACGCTCCCTCTCTCCTCTCTTTTCTATTTATTAAAGTTTTTTTTATGGTTTTGGGGTTACTTTTTTAATTTGGACTCTTGCAATTTTCAGAAGAGCTTTCTTTTGGAGTGTTTATTTGGAGCTTGGGGTTGGATTTTTCTTTCTTGGAATTTGAATGGCTTGGAGGTTGTGCTTGTGGAATGCATATTCTTGCAATGGAAAGGTAGGGCCTTAACCCATGTTTTATTTTGCTATTTTTGTGTGCATATGTTTGTGCAAGGATGATTGGTGCATGTTTTTTATTATAGGAAATAGAATTACCTTTAGGTTATGTAGGAAAAAATAGAAATGGGGGTATTTTGGTTGGAGACATAAGAGTATTATTGCGTATTTTAGGAGGGAGTTGGCTTGGGGTGTCCCACCTTGTTGACAAGTAAAATTTGTTCTTATATTGTGTTTTTATTCAGGGAGGCATAAGATTTTTGTGGGTATGTGATTGAGTTCTTGGAGGCTTAAAGGTAGGTACCCAAACTCTTGTGAGGAAAAATTATATCCCCACATTTCTTTCTCTTTCATGGCTTGAGTTTTGAGCCTTTGTGTTAGGAAACTTGTTTGTTGATGTGATTTTGTTATTTTTTATTATTGGACATTGTTTGAATGTTCTTATCGAAGCCATGTAAAATTTTCTTGGTCTTCATATACACCTTATTGTTTCATTTTTAAGGCTTAGGGGCCAATGAGGAAGAAGGATTCTCCTCCTCATTGGATTATTGGTTGGGTGGAGATTTTTTCCTACTCCCCTATTTTTTTATTTTGTTTTTGATTTGGAGAAGATGGTGGAGCTCAAGTGGATTTTTGGTCATATTTTCACCTTGAATAAAATGAAGAGAGATCCTGGCTTTATAAAATTGTTGTCATGTTGTTTCCACTAATGTGGAAGGCTTGTAAACTTGCATTTTAAAATAGAATCTCTTGGATACTCTATTTATCAAATTTGTAATGTTAGCCACTTAGTTGTAAGATTAAAGTGGAGAGCTTGTGATTTATTCTTTTCTTTTTTTAAAAAGGGAGAATATTATATTATAAAGAAAATGAACCAAGTTCTTAAGAAAACGTTGTAATGTTATCTAGTTATAGTGGTAATATTGTAATGGTTGGAAAGAAGAACATGAAAGTTATATTCAAATGAAAAGTATATTCTCGCAAAACTTAAATTAAATTCATACTTTCTTGTGTATCATTTAGTGAAATGGTTGAGTTGGAATTTGGAATAAAGTTTGTAAGGGATGCTTATTTTTACTTATTGAAATAGATGTCATTTTTGTTTAAAAAGTAAAAGATAAATTTTGATTTTGATAGAAAAAGTAGACATATTGAAATGTGGGAAATTATAGTCAACCCCATACTAAGTTATAAGAAAAAGGGAAATCAAATTTTGGTATTTTAAACAATAAATATATTCTCATGATTCATTATTTTTGGTTGAATAAAATAAAAACATATTAAATTATTGACTTTAACCACATTTGAATGGAGATAAATTTTTAACTACATTTCCTTGTGTTTCACTATATGTGTGTGTGTGTGTGTGTGTGTGTGTGTGTGTGTGTGTGTGTGTGTGTATGTATGTATGTATATAGGTCTATTTTATGTAAATTTATTTTATAAATTTATATATATTAAAAATATTATCATTTTTTATTTATTGAAATTAAATAAAATAGTTCGGTTATATAATAAATGTGTGTGTGTGTGTATCTAAACATTAATATTACAAAATATATGTCATTATTAAAATATTATAATTTGTATGGTTTAATGTTAAAAAGGGATTTATTTAAAACTAAACACATATAAAAAAAGAGGGAAGTTAAATAAGCCGAACGACTTGTATGAGAAATAATTTATTAAGAAAACAAGAATTTTTTTTTGTAGTGGTTATGTTGGCCACAAAAACTATTTAGGTTATTGTATATGGGGAGAGGGGTAGGATGGATGTGTCACCCACCCTAACCGCTATAAAAATTAAAAGGGGTGGGGTGGGTACGACACCCACATCTCCCAACATTCTATTAAACCTAAATCCTCTCCTTTTGGTCGTCATTTTTTTATTTTGAGACTTGCACATATTTATTTATTTACGTCTGAACAAACTTGAAATATTATATATATATATATATATATATATATATATATATATATATATATATATAAGTTGTGTATATACACCATTTTAATCAGAATTGAAAAAAAAAGGTGAAAAAATGCCCATACCCAAACAGGGAAAATGCAAATGAAGCATATAATAGCAAATATAAAAAAAATCCCTAGGAGAGGATTAAAACTAGAATGAACAATAAAAATGCGTATCCCTCCACAAGCTTGGACAATATTTCCATGGCTCCCTTCTTTTCCCAAAACTACAAAATGCAAATGAGAAACTAAGCCAAAAGAAATTAATAGGAGCTTTTAATAAGGTTGATTAGGGTTAGTTTGAATCCATCTAACTATTGAGAATCATCCCTACAAAATTTAGGTGAGGTTATTGGTGGGAATATGTATTTAAAAAAAAGTTATGTGTAACTTTTGAATGGGGCCACTAAAGGTCGGTATTAGGAGGCAAGATTATAATTTGACCTTATTGTTTAGTCTAGTGAATTTTTTAAAGGTTTTGACTTTTAACATTATTTAAATTGAATTATTTATCAAGATAACTAAATAATGTTATTATAGGGATTAAATTTATTTGAACTTAACTTAATGGGAGGGTAAGTTTGGAATTAGTCCTAGAAGTATTAAATAAGTAAATTATTTTTTATCTATGAGGATGAAATAAATAAATAATGTAATAATGGTATTTTAGCCAATGGCTTGTAAGGGTTAATTAAAGATTTTTAATGGGAACCTTGGAAGGGGATTTAAGTATGAAATGTTGCATCGACATAATAATAATTAATTTTTAATTAAAACGAAAGAATTATTGAACTGAGAAATAATTAAATCTATTTGAAGGTTATACCATTACATTTGTTGTTAAATAAAAAAAATATCCCGTAAATTCTCCTAACTAATCATTTACTTTTGTCTTCGGTTTTGTGTGGGAAATTTTTGGGAGTTACAATATAAGTCAATGAAAATGTGATCTAGATATGAAAACAAGTGTAAAAGATATATCATAAATTTGAAACGGTTTACACAAATTTGAGAACTAGAAAATGAGTTGGAGTAGGATTGTATGTTCAGATAATCATGTCAATATTTCACTAATGCCTAGAGGTTTTAGTGTAATGGTTTGTTACATTTAGTATTAGAGAAACCACCCATGTTTAATTCCTAGCATAGGTGGCTATGTCAATATTGCAGTGGTTTCTTGGGGATCGTATATGGTAGGGCGTGGTCATGTTATACGGGTGTAAATCGTGCCGAGGGTCTAAACTACATAAGCGTGATGGGATGTTAAGATCCTCATGTGTAGATTTCACTAATGCCTCAAGGTTTTGGTGTAATGGTTCATTACATATTTCAACATAAACCTAAAGTTGTATGGTTCTAATTGAATGAGTAAATTTTTGGACCCTTTCATAGTTGGAATCCGTAAATTCCTATGCGTTTCATGTTTTTATGAAATTTTCTTTCATTATAAGTCGTACTTGTTTTCAAAACATTAGGATTTTTTTTTGTTACATAAAATGATGTAGAAACCCTAGAAACATGTAATAGACTTCACCAAAACATTAGATAACCAAAAAGAAAAATGATATGTTATGAGATTGGACAACGCTTGGCCTCATCATATTGATCCTATTGTCTACATTATTGTTTATACAAAACTCACTCATGATAAAACATCTAATGAAATGTCCCTTTTTGGGTGATCCATCTTCCATCATCTAATGCGTATACATATACCATTCCCACATATACAGTTCCTATTTTATTGATGGAACAAAATATTTAACTACATAGTGTTGTTAAGTCTAATCACATAACCACTATTGTTTCTACAAATCCTATGCTTATTCATAGTAGTTTGCATTCTTATTCTTGTAGCATAAAATCTCTTGAATTTATTTCTCATACTTTATAAAGTCTCATCTTAGAATTATAGAAAGTAATATGTACTTCTTCTCCTTCTATTGATTATTCTCAATTGATTCTACATCCACTTCAAAAGTAAGCCACCCTCATATATTTTTCTTGTAATTTTTATTCCTCCTAAGCTTTTAGCATATCCAAAAAAGGATGATCTTGAAGATAAAATTCATTCAATCCATGTTTCCTTCCTTGATGATACTTCCTATGTTACATCAATGCTTATTAATCTCCTTCCCTCTAGTCTATAGGATTTTACTTTATGATTATTTTATGATCTCCCTATGTATTTAGTTTAGAATTTCACTTGCTTAGAAACAATTATTGCACAATTCCTTATCAATATTTGAGGTCCAATGTTTCTTATGATAAAATAGATAAAGTATGACAAGGGTATAATGAGCAAAATATTGATTATGTTTTAGATAGAAGAATAATCTTACCAAGATGATCAAAATTTTAGCCAATGGTGAATGCTAGGATATTTTTACTAAAATTCCTCTTACTCCTTTGTATAATTAATTATGTTTAAAAAATATTATTTATTTGATCATCTATGTAATACATTAAATTTTCTTGATGATAAGATCCTCGACATGAATATTCTTAAATATGTTATTAGTCATCCTAACTCATTTAATCATAAGTTTCAAGGAAAAATTACTATTAAGAAAAATCTAAATGATGATAAATGTGAAGTTAAGGACATCATAAATTGTTTATCTCAACCTTAAAAAGCTAAAATGATATGCTCTTAGAAGTAACCTCACTCATTTTCCTTAGAATCCACATATAGTGCTAAAATATTTACTTAAGTGCAACATTGTATCTCTCTATCCACTTCATGTGGTTGATGGAAGAATTCTTCACAGTAAGAAATTTAATGTCAATGCCCATTTTTATTCTCATAAATAAATTGCTATCCTACTGATTAATTTAGTATGATCCACCATATTATCAACAATATTCTTAGGATTTTTATTATTGAATGGGAAACTCACATTTATTCTAAGCCTAATAACATTATTATAAAGCTACATTTTTTATGAACAACTTCTTGATGATAATAAATTACATCACTTTGAATTCTATGAAAGAGATGTAAAATATAAAGGAATAAATGTTAACACCCTTTTCTCCCCCACTTCTTCCCATATTGAAGTGAGCTTGGAAGGTATTAAAAATATACGTGCATGGAATTTTTTCGATTAATGGTAAAATTGGGATGGGATGACCCTACCCCGTACCAATATTTAAAAATGGAGAAAAATATATAATGGTGAAGCTACCTCTACCAACGGCCAAAAGGACCAGGAAAACAAATCCAAACAAATGACAAGCTCGTCCCTAAGACACATTCCCACAGTATATTAAGTGCATCTTAAGGGGATTAGAAACTCTTTACCATTTCTTCTTCTTCCCCATAGTAATCCAATCTTCACCATATTTAGATCCACATTCTCTTGAGAATGCACTAGAATGATGATTTCTTTTTATCCCCATGAAATTAAATAGAAAGTGACTTAGAATCAAAATGCTTAGGGCATACCTTACCATGTGGACAAGGAATAACCACCACAATCATAAAAATAGCATCAACTTCATTCTTTGATTCAACATTTGAATCATTATCCAAATCATTGAGAACAACCATTTTTTTGTCATCCTGCAAGAAATATGTGTATTTTTTCCTCATTTCTCAAAGTTTAAGTATGATGTGTTATCCATTGGCCTTATGAAGGTCTATGAGAGAAGAAGTTAGTTTGGGAAGTTAGTCATTTCCTAGATTTTTGAGTCTTTGGGACCTTTTTTCTGTGTTTTACGGGAACTTTTGGTTCTTGTGTTCCTTATGTCCCATGTTCCATTGAGCTCTTAGTTTGTTGATTCCCTGCCTTCCCCACATCACTGCAGTTTTCACAACACTCAAATTCACTAAATCCTTGCACTGTAGGTATTTGAGATTTGTAAAGAACTCATATCCCAATGTCCTTAGGGTTAGCCATGCAAGTTTTTCCGATTTACTCAATTTGAGTGTATTACAGACATTTTGATTTTCCATGTCCTACATGTACCTATTACTATCTGGCCTTCATTTTCCCCCGAGCCCATTTTCACTGTATTATATTTAATGCAGATATTTTTACTTTCCATGTCCTAAGTGTCCCATCATCACATGAGCTGGTTATTCATAAATATTATGTCGTATCCACATTCCACAATCTCGAGTCAATGCTTTGTGACTAAGCTCATCGATTATTCATAGCGCATTAATTTCCCCTCACCGACCTACTCAAAAATAAAATATTCATATAAATACCTAGGGTAATTAGATGTTTTATATACCTTCTTGCAATTAGCTGCCATTTTATGTTTTTTTTACCCTCTCCTATGTTTGTAGCCGTGGCAAATCCTTTTCTAGTATTTTTCAAAATTTTAAGGTGTAACGTTTTCAAGTAGAGGTTGCAGTTTGTTGACAGAAAAGTTAAGAGGATTGAGAATTCCATTGTAGGATCTTTCTGCCCTTGCCATATGAGCCTATTTATGACTACATTTTCCTTTGGAAAGTTATTCAAAATTCACATTCACTATGAAGGTTCATTATAAAGGGAATGAACATATCTCTTCATCAGAAACAACCATACATGAGATAAGACATAGTGATGCTCAACACCTCGACCTAGATGATTTTTAGGCACAATTTGACTATAAGAATCCTACTCCTATTGGACAATTAATCAAGGAAAGTGGAATTGCTCATGCGGGGGGGTTTTCTTATTTCTATTCAATATACTCATACTATGTTGGCCTGTGGCTCCTGTTTAAATCTAGAAAAAAAGGATATAATTGATCCTCATAGGTAGGTGGTTACTCAATTACATGCTAATTGTATCAGTACTGCCCTAAGAATCCTAGTGACGGAAGATTCAAATAATTTCACAAAATCTCACAGCCAATTTTTGCTTGATCAGGACCTTGAACAATACAAGAGCAAGGTGTCCAAGTCATGATTTAAAAACCCAAAAAAATTGATAAGTGCATATGTAGATGGACCCACACAACTATAAATACAAACATTCCAAGAGGCATGGACATTGATGAAGCATTGAAGAGATTCAGAAATCAAGTACTTAAGGTGAAGAGTGCCGCATGTTGGTACCCAAATTAAACCTCCTTCAAAGGCCAAGCAACATCATGGATTTAACAAGACACTTAGAGGCAAATAGAAAATCATGTATGTCGTTTTGTAGTTGGGGAAGCAATCTATCTGAATTTTTAGTACTCAGGTATTGAAAGGAGTGGGTAGCACCTTGCAAGGATTTGATCTGATCCTAACTATTTTAGGTTGTGCCTTTTAAGCAAGGTAAGAGAACCTATTTTGCAACCTCTGTTTATTGAAGAAACAATGATAAGTCCTTCTTTTGCATAAATTTTATAGAGAAGAACTTGGGAAAATATGATCAATACACTAGATCTAAATCTCACGATTTGTCACTTCCAGATCATGGAGACATTTTCACAACAAGTGAAAAGGTTACTAAAGACATTTGGGACGTTGATTGCTTCTGCATGTTTTAGTAGTAAAAATTATGCATTTGTATACACACATGACAAACAGGGGTAGTATGGGTGTGATTAGTTGTTTTGAATGAATTTTTGGTAGGAGGTGAAGCAGGATAAAGTTGATTATATCAAATCTTTGAGGAACCTTACAAAATGGAAGGTTAAACCAACAAAATGTCAAAGAACAACTACAATGTTTCTTTAACTAGAATATGTGCTTCAATGGAGGCCCATATTAGCACTCTTTCACACAATCTATAAGGTTCTATCATGAAGGCTCGAGTTAGAAAATACAACAAAGTATCGATATCTAAGTTAAATCATGCCTAAGGTACACCCAAAGGATTACAAGATAATCTCTGTCAACAAATGAAAGAAAAGTGATTTTAAATCGTTTATTCCAATCCCAAATGAAATATCTTCTGAGAAATGAAATTATAGATGCCACTAAACTGTCACAAGGATTGAGGCCTGTGTGATTGAATCAAACTTGATACAAGATTGTAATAGAAACAAGAGAAAATGCTTGCATACATTCAGAACTAAAACAAACACAGTTTTACTCAAGACAACACAAAAAAACTCAAATTTGATCAAGTCTATTAGTAGGGAAAAAATTTTAGAACAGTCTCATAGTCTTGTCAATGGTTGTACACTTTCAACTACCTTGACACAAATAAAACTTAATACAAAAAGAGATAACCAAGTTTCTCAGATGGGTTCTCAAAGACAGGCTTTTGCCAAATCTTCCTCTTGGGAATTTTCTTTAACCTTTTACATTCCAACCTCTAATCTCCCAACCCTTTTACACAAAAAATTTCATGCCATTTATAACATATACAACAGGGACCCTTTCCCTTCAAAATATAGACCTTGATTGTTACCCATTTCTTTCCATGATCACGATTCTCAGAATCAAATCTGCTAAAGTCCCTAAGTGCTCGAGGGGGGTAGATTTCATCGAATACCTCCCGTATTCAACTCCTTCCTCTGGTGGATCACTCTTTCTTCAATTTTCCAACCACTTCCACCCCTAATCTATCAAATCTAGCTCCTTGCGTGCTCAAGAGAAGAAAAACATGTAAAATCCGATTGGGCAGGATAGTCAGACCATTTTAATGGCAAAAGACATCTCCCAGATCTTCCCACCAAACTCAGATATCAACATTAACTCCTCTCTATGCTTGGCATGTAGGAAATACCAAGAAATCATGGAGACTCGCACTTCCAGACGTGTTTCAAAGAAGTAGGGGGGAAAAATCAGATTTCGACTCTCAGCTACCATTGATCTTTACTTTGAATTTGGGTCGTCCACGTGGAAGATTCAAGCTTTAAAATAGACCTGAGGGGATTCCTCTGAATTTTTACAACTTTTTGGGAAAATGGAAAATATTTCCATTTTTCTCTACACCTCCGTCCTCGGGAAACAAGCCTGACACGTGTCCAAATGTGGGCCCCAGCAGAACCGCGGCCCAATTCTACCATTTGATCCTCTTTTTGGAAAAAGGAATTTTTTTCCAAGTTTCCCCTACAGCTCCGCCCTTCTGATATTGACTGGGGAAAAATGTTGACCATTTCCCTCATCAGGCTTGTGAGCCATTTTGATGTTTTAACTCCTTTTGAGGACAAGAGGCAAAAAATTCAATTTGCCTCCGTTGGTCCGCTTCCCCACCCCTTTGAATTTTCAAACTACCACTTATCACCATGGCGCACCTTCAGATGGTCCCAAAAATTTGATACCTTGAACGAGCGTGAGCTTGTTACGTGTCATGTTCCTGGAAAAGTATGACTGAATGCTTGAAGCTCAGTGGAAGGTGCCACGTGTCATGTTTTAAGGCAGTCTCCTTTGGCTATTGAAAAGTATAAGCCAAATGCAAAGTGAGTGGAGGCCTCCACATGTCCTCCTAGTGCTTCTTTAAAATTGAAAATCAAGGGCCAGTCCCTGAACATGCGCGGTTCCTCCATGTGTCTCCATGGTGCTATTTCAAGGTGGTCCCTAAAGAGGAAACCCTGAATGAGCGCGAGCTTGCCACATGTCCTCCTGTGGGGTCAAAGTGAGACTTTTTCTGTCCCTCTCAAATTTTCTCCAATCAAAGCTTGGCGGGGGCCCCAGGGCGAGTCCAAATTTTTTGCCAAAGTATCCAAAAATAACAAGTTCAAAAATTGACCTTTCGTGCCCCATCAAATTAGAAGAAGCCATGTAAGCACCAAAAGAACCAATCAGAATTGAGCAGAGCCACGAGATCAATTTTTCCTTATCGCCAAAAAGGTAAAAAATGATAAGTTAAAGCATTCACCCACCATCCCCCTAACCAAAAAAAAGAAGTCATGTCCCCTGTCGGTGAAAGGATGAAAATTTGACTGGGAGGAAAATGCTCGTCAAATCGTAAAATACAAAAAAAATGATCATTCGATCTAGAAAATGAAAAATTCTTCAAGGACAGAGAATTTAGAAACGTTTACAAAGCTCAAATAAGTTTCTCATAGATACATCCATTCATTTTCTTCAAGAATTTTAGGGCAGGAATGACAAGGAAGACAAATCTCGACTGTGGAGACCGAAAAAATATGATGAGAAAACTGAGTTTTTTGGATGAACAGAGGACGGGAGACCAAAATTACAGACTATTTCTAGAGGAAAAAAGAAAATAAGGAGCAAAACAAGGACCCACAAGTAATTCCATGACCGCAAAAAACAAAATTAAAAATGGCAACAAAGATTAACCAGGAAAAACACGGGGGAAAAGAAAGTGACAGAGGCCGCAAATCAACAAATTTTCAAAGGTAAATTGGGGCGAGACTGTTTTGAGCACCAACATCAGCTCCGACTCAGGGGTGGGCACTCCCTGTGAGTGCCATAAGAACAAAATTAGACCCAAGTGACAAGAATAACCATTGGGTAATGGAGCCATCATGTAGAGCAAAGAAATAGAGCCATCTTCAAAAAGGAACATAGAAACTAGCAAAAACAGGTCACCAAGGACCAGGATGAGGAAAAACACAAAAATAGGGAACAAACAACAAACTATACACTACACAAAAGACTTTCTTTATCCTAGGGAATCAATCCAAGAAATGCTTCAAATGTCTACCATTAATAGGAAACTCAAGTAGTTCACCATCCAAGTCCTTGAGGAAGAATGTAAGCTCACCAATCCCGATATCAATGGAATAAGGGCCCATCCATAATGAGTCAAACTTGCCATGCTTTCCCTTATCCTCATGTCTGCTATCCCACAATAGCATAAGATCTCCAACATTGAAAGCTCTGGGAGTTACCTTTTTTTCAAATAACTTCTTCAGTTTCTCTCTGAACTTTACATGTCTCTGGTGGGATGCCCTCCTCTCTTCATCAAGCTCAACAATCTAGTTAATGCAAGCATCATAAGGACCTACCTCTTGATATTCCAGCTGTTGCATAAACTAATATGAAACCAGTTACATATGAAGAGGCAGTAGGGGCCCTGAGTTCCATATACCAACTCAAATGGACTCTTTCTAGTGACCCTCTTGACAGTAATCATATCTGCCCAAACAAAAAACTTCAATTGTTCACCCCACTTTCTCTTGTTCTACTCCACTATTCTTCTGATGATCTTCAGCAAAATTTTTGTTACTGGACTCAGCCTGTCTGTTTCCTTGGGGATTGTAATTGGAGGCATATGTCAAGTTAATCCCATACTCCTTGCACATTACCACCAAAGGTTTAGCTCTAAATCTCATGGCATTGTCAGCCACAATATTGACTAGCACCCCAAACCTGTAGATGATGTTTTTCAGCACAAAATCCATGACAACTTGGTGTGTTACCTTCTTGGTGGGGATTGATTCCACCCACTTAGTAAAATAATCACTTGCTACAAGAATCCACTTATGGCTAGCACTTGAAGGGTCTAAAATTTTACCAATGAAATCCATTCCCCACTTGCTTGAATGGAGCTTCAATTGATACAAGATGTAAAGGAAGGGAGCTTGAAGCTTTCAGTCTTCCAGAGAAGCGCTGACAACTTTCACATCTTCTAACCAACAAGGTTGTATCCTTGAAGAGACTTGGCCACCAATAACCAGCCCCTCAAAATCTTCTTTTTCGTGACTCTTGCAGTAAAATACCCCCCCACAAACTCCTCCATGGAGATCAAGCAATTATCCTGGGGGACTTCTTCTTCAGTAATGCACATTAAGAGGACTCCCTCTAGGTTCTTCCAAGCTAACCCATAATCAGTGATGACATATTTCTAGGAAGCCCACTTAAGGGCTCTTTTTTGGTTCTTACTTAAATGCTTAGGGTAGTTCAGATGTCTGAGATAAAAAATTACATCTTTGTACCACTCAGAATTCACCAATGTTTGAAAAACATCTACCCCACTTTCTTCTACCTCATTTACCTCAATGGTTTGCAAGTTGATCTCAGCCATAAGCTTGGCCAAGCCCAAACCTCTCACCAGCTTCATGGTTTGGATGTCCATGTCATATTCTTGCAACTTGTTCACCCACCTGCACCTCTTGCTTGAGACTTCCATCCTGATAATATGTCCTTGACCATGGTGTGGGGAACATAAGCAACAATTTTATAACTTAGAATATAAGGCCTAAAAACCTTTTTTGCTTTTTACCAAGGAAAATGCCTACTTTTCCATGATAGTGTACTTCAAGCTCAGTCCTTGCAAGACTTTACTAAAAAAAGGCAATAGGCCTTTTAGCCCCTTCATCATCCTTCTGTAGCAAGATAGAAGTAATAGTGTTCTCTGATGCAAAGGAGAACATAGTTGGAAAGGATTCTTATAATCTGGAGCTGCTAGAACAGGTGCATGCTTTAGTGTTTCCTTAATCCCATTGAAATCTTGGATGGCAGCCTCCTCCCATTTGATGACCTGGTCTTTCTTTAGCATGGAGGTGATTAGAATGGTCAACTCAGCAAAGTTTGATATGAATCTTCTAATGAAGTTTATCTACCCAAAGAAGGATAGAATTCCTTTCTTGGTCCTTAGAATTGGGACTTTACTGATGGCCTCTACCCTTTCTGGATCAATCATCACTCCTTCTTGTGACACTATGTGACCAAGAAACTTTTCCTTCTACACTCTAAAATGGCACTTCTTTTGATTAAGTGAAATGGCATATTCTCTGCATCTTATCAACATCTTATCTAAGTGCAACACATGATCACTTGTTTTTCTAGAAAATACAGCTACATCATCTTGATAGGCTATAATAAACTCATTGATGTAACCCAACAAAAGTCAACATCCATTACTCTTTGAAAAGTGGATCTAGCATTCATCAAGAAAAAATGGCACCCTAACATAGGTATAAGTCCCCCAAGGAGTGGTAAAAGGTTGTTTTTAATTCTTTCTAATTCCTTCGCCACAACCTGGTTATAACCAGAGAAACCATCCAAGGTGGAAAGAAACTCAGAACCATTCACTAGCTGCAACATGTTTTTCTATGTTTGGTAAAGGATAATTATCATTCATTAATGCTATGTTAATATTCCTAGAAGTCCACACATATCCTAATGTCACCATTCTTCTTTCTGACTGGTACTAGGTTGGTAACCCAAGAGGAATACCTTATGGGCTAGATAATCCCTCCATCTCTTAGCTTCTTCAGTTTCTTCCTACATTTTGAGGGATAGGAGTGGATTGATGGGCCTCTGTTTTCTCCCTGAAATGGCTTTGCATTAGACTTCAAGGGAATCTCATGTTGGAACAAGTCCTCTCTGTATGCTTTTAGTCTCAGAATAGGTCCAAGCCATACAATCCTGGTACTTTTTCAATAATTGGATGTATAGGACTGCTTCTCCTCCTTGTTGAGATTGCTAACTAACCAAATATTCCTTGGTTTCTCCTTTGTGCCAAGGTTATGATCCTCAATATACCTTGAGGTTGTTATGCATATGTTTAAACAATGCAATCAACATTATAAAAATTGGACTCAAGAGCAACCAACCCTCTAAGAATCATATTGGTTTTTAATTTGATGATGCCCTTGCCAAACAAGGTTTCTTTACCCTCTGTTGTATACACCATTGGATCCAAATCAGTGCGTTGATTAGCAAATTCTCCCTTGTTCTACAAAAATCTTCTAATCTAAGCATCATCATCAAATATCTATCAATGCTTAATGTTGTCAGGGACAGAATGCCTTGTTAATACCTCAACCTCATATTCACAACATGGGTACATTGTGTACAATTGTCAAACCGAGACCCCACCACTGCAAGCTTTATTGCCAAGTCATTGAATTTCCTATCATGATGCACAATGTTGAATGAATCAAACATCTCAATGAAATCCCAAACTGCATGCTTGTACTACTTCATTCACCAATTCTTTGATGGCATACAGTTTTCTGACTTGTTTTACTATTAATTTTGAGTCTCCTTTAACAATAATGTCCTTGACACCATATTTTAAAGCAATTCTTAAACCCAATAAGCAATGCCTCATACTCAGCAATGTTGTTGGTGCACTCAATGTTGAGTTTGAAGGAGAAAACAAATTATTCCTGACCAGGAGAAAGTAGGACAATACCAGCACCATTCCCAAACTTGGAGAAATCTCCATTAAATAACAAAGTCTATGGAAAGCTTGTTTTTTCAAGGCATTTGAATTCTTCAATCATGTGCTCCTTTCCATCAGTGAATCCTACAAAGTTGTCTGTATCAACACTTGTGTATAATACCTCATAAGATGCATTGTTGGGGTCCTCAATAAGGTGCAACGTTTTGTTTTTCCCATACAACCTAAAAAGGCTGCCCTCAATTGGGATGGTAGCATAGGATCATATCCATCTGGACACTCCCACCAACACTTGCAACCCATTTTATTAGACAATAACATACCCCACTTGGCTGGGAAATCGACAATGACAACATCAAGTTTTAAATTTTTACTTGGGTAAGCTTCAAGATGCAACACCAAACCCTTCACACATCGCACTACTTGAAATTATCTGGACTCCATATTAGTGCACTTCCCATATGTTGTTATCAACTTGATGTTTACCTCATTCATGACTTCCAAAGGCATGACATTGCATGATGCTCATGAGTCAAACACGCAATTATGCAGCAATCTATCTTTAATGATTAGAGTGGTGAAGAATGTATCCACATTTAACTAAGAGTCCACCAAGGATGTCCCCAAATAGACCTCATGTGCAATTCATACAGATCTTATGATGTTGGTGGTGCTTCTGTTTATTCAATAGACTGGTGGGGTCTCCACATTGTTTATGTTTCTGCCTAGGGCAAGTATTCTCCTCTTTCAACCCCAAGTATTCAAATTATCTCCTTTTGTGCTAAGGAATCCTAAGAAGTTCAACAATTGGAACAGAGAATTTGATTTGACTTAAGACTTGTGAAATATCATATGGGGCATTCCTTGGCGAGAAAGTGTTGGAAGGAAAGCCAATGCACTCATTAGGTGGTACAGGATTTTTAACAACTTGGGCATGAGGAGGGGTATGATTTTTGTTTGGAACTACAGGGATTCTGGCAGGTGCATCCTTTCCTAGGATCCTCTTTAGGAATGTTTGAAAGGAAGGGAACTTTTGGCTTAGCTTGAGGCCCCTGCCCCTTTAACAGCCTTACTTCTTGTGTTATATTCCTTCTTTTGAGCCACAACCACATTCATCAGTAACTGTCTATCTTCCTCAGAGGGGATTGCCTTGATCATACTTCTTTATCATTAAATCCCTTAAATATTCAAAGTCATTATTTGGAAATTAAAAAGCTTATACAGTATCTACTTCTAAAGTATGAGAGGGAGGAATAATAGTCACCCTATGGATGCACCTTGATGTGAGTTCCTAGAACAACCCATCATGCATACATAATCATCAACTTCTTCTTTGTCTTGTTGATCTTCTTCACAAGGAGCATGGGGCATGAAACATCTATCACACCAATCAATGACATTTGTCTCCTACACAACAGCAACTCTGACAGCCAAAGGATTAGGTAGTGTGCTATTCTCCCTGGCTTGGGACTATCTATTTCCAAATCCAATAGGTCCATTTCCTCTGTCATTAGATCTTTTGTGATTAGTGAACCTTTATTGGCATTGATACTTGTGTTGAACCTATGAACTTTTCCCAATTCCCTTCTCAGACCAAGCTAGTTTGTAGGAAATTTCTTTGACAACCCTTGCCAAAGTCTTCACAAATTCTTCTAAATCAACAACTTTTCTTGTTTGTGGTTTTTATGGGTTAACCAATTGCACACCTTCCATCTTTGGAGGCTTTCTAATTACCTTGACAATGTTCTCTATTTGTAAAGCCATGATGAAGGTCTACCTCAAATTTGTGGTGTTTTTATCTCTTAAATAATACGTAGCCTTTTTATCAAATACATCAGTATATTTGATCAAACATGACTCATCACAAGGCCTTATCCTAACAAGAAGTCTCCTCAAGGTCTTATTAAACCTTGTGTTGAAATCATGTACTAAATCATTAGGGTTCTTTTTGATGTTTTAAAATTATGTCAAAAGGAACCTAGGGTCAGTTCTATCACCATACTTAAATCTAAATGCATTAATCGTCTCTGTCTAAGAATCAATTAATTTATCTGGAAATGCTTTGTACCCATCCCTGACATATTCTTCCAAAGTATGGATAAACAGTTGTATATACACATCTTCATGTTCAATCTCAAAGTCTTCCATCATATTGATAAAAATCTTTAGATGCTGATCACCAGTAATAACATTGTTTCCTTGGAACTTTGGCATTATATTCCTTACATCTTGAGGCACTCCATTTGGATATATAGCCATTCCCACAAAATTGATAGGTCCAAAGGTATTTACAACAAATGGAGGTCTGGGTGGGGGAAAATCCATGTTGTTATGAGGAGGTGACCCTAGAGGGGTGACTAATTGATGAGGGGCAGAAGGTCTTTGAAACACAGGTGTATAATTTTCAAAATGGTTATTCCCCAAAGGCCTTGCTTCTTGGAAATCCATATCAACCTCAGAAAATATAGGAGCAGAATGTGAAGCAAACCTTTGAAAATCAAATGAAGGCCCCTCTCCATCTAAAGAGTTGAATTCCACAAAGAGGATACCTGATTCAGAGGCACTTGAACTACAATCTTCAATAATAGGCCAGCCTGTTTCATCAATGGAGATCCCATTTCTTGTCTGCTGATCCCCAATAGCTCTCTAGGATTTTCTTCCTTCTAATTTTTCTTTTCCTAGCTCTAGAAATAATGTTCTAGTAAGATCCCTTCCAAAGAAAGATCTTCTTCCTTCCATCTTTACAAATATTAGTAACAAATATGACTTTGACAGAGTTTAAGACACTTGTAATTTTCAACAATTAGATCAATAGGGAGTCACCACTAAGGATTTCCACCTTAGTTCCACAAATGCACTAAATATGATATGTCAAATGTTTTTCAACACTAAAAACTAGAAATGGAGAGACTCTAAACATTCTCTACCCATATTTATCAATTATAACTAGTGCACTTAGATGTAGAAAATGAAAGGATGACACACAGTAACTTGGAGCATAAAAGAAATATTTTACCAAGGTCTGAATATGCAACTGCAATCACAATGTCCCTGAAAATGGTGCTAGAAGAGTGTTGGTACCCAAATTTAACCTCCTTCAAAGGCCAAGCAACATCATGGATTCAACAGCACACTCAGAGGCAGATATAAAATCATGTATGCCATTTTGTAGCTAGGGAGGCAATCTATCTGACTTGTTATTACTCAAGTATTGAAAGGAGAGGGTAACACCTTGAAAGGATTTGATCTAATCCTAACTATTATAGGTTGTGCCTTTCAACCAAGGTAAGAGAACCTATTGTGTAACCTTTGTTTATTGAAAAACAATGATAAGTCTTTCTTTTGCATAAATTTTATAGAGAAGACCTTGGGAAAATATGATCAATACACCAGATATAACTCTCACGAGTTGTCGCTTCCAGATCATGGAGGCATTTTCATAGCAAGGCAAAGGTTACTAAATACATTTGGGACCTTGATTGCTTCTGCATGTTTTAGTAGTAAAAATTATGCATTTGTATACACACATGAAAAACAGGGGTAGTATGGGTGTGATCAGTTGTTTTGAATGAATTTTTGGTTGGAGGTGAAGCAGGATAAAGTTGATTATATCAAATCTTTGAGGAACTATAAAAAATGGAAGGTTAAACAACAAAAATTCCACATAACAGCTAAAATGTTTCTTTAACCAGAATATGCGCTTCAATGGAGGTCCAGATTAGCACTCTTTCACACAATATTTGAGGTTATATCATGAAGGATCGAGTTATAAAATCCAACAAATCATCAAGATCTAATTCAAATCATGCCTAAGGTACACCGAAAGCCTTATAGACAATCTCTATCAACAAATGAATGAAAAGTGATTTTAAATTGTTTATTCCAATCCCAAATGAAAGCTCTTCTGAGAAATGAAATTACAGATGCCACTAAAATTTCACAAGGATTGCGGCCAGTGTGATTGAATCAAACTTGATACAAGATTGCAACAGATACAAGAGAAATTGCTTGCATACATTTAAAAATAAAACAAACACATTTTCCTAAAGACAACACAGAAAAACTCAAATTTGATTAAGTCTATTAGTACGGGAAAGTTTTTAGAATAGTCTCAAAGCTTTTCAATTGCTGTCCACTTGTAACCACCTTGACACAAATAAAACTTAATACAAAAAGAGATAACCAAGTTTCTCAGATGGATTCTCAAAGACAGGCTTTTTCAAATCTTCCTCTTCAGAATTTTCTTCAACCTTTTACACTCAAACTTCTAACCTCTAACCGTTTTCACGAAAAATTTGTGTTATTTATAAAATTTATAATAGGGACCCTTTCCCTCCAAAATCTAGACCTTGAGGGCTACCAGTGCTTGCCATGATTATAATCATGATTCTCAGAATCAGATCTGCTAAAGTCCCTAGGTGCTTGAGGGGGTAGATTTCATCAAATACCTTACGCATTCAAATACTTCCTCTGGTAGATCACTTTTTCTTCAATTTTCCAACCACTTCCACCCCTAATCTTTCAAATCTTGCTCCTTGCATGCCCAGGAGAAGAAAAATTGAAAATATGATCAGGCACAATAGTTAGACCATTTTAATGGCAAAAGACATCTCTCAGATATTCCCACCAAACTGAGCTATCAACATTAACTTCCCCCTTTGCTTGGCGTGTAGGAAAGACCAATAAATTATGGAGGCTTACACTTTAGGACGTGTTTCAAAGAAAGGGGGGAAAATCAGATTTTGACCCTCAGCTACCATTTATCTTCACTTTGAATTTTAGTCGTCCATGTGGAAGATTCAAAATTTAAAATAAACCAGGGGGCTTCCTTTGACTTTTTACAACTCTTGAAAAAATAAAAAGAATCCATTTTCCTCCACACCTCCATCATCGGGAAATGATTCTGACATGTGTTCTAAGGTGGGCCCTAGCAAAACCATGGCCCAATCTGCCATTTGATCCTCTTTTTGGAAAAAGGAATTTTTCCATGTTTCTCCTGTAGCTCCGCCCTTCTGATATTGACTGGGGAAAAATGTTGACTATTTCCCTCATCGGGCTTATGGGCCATTTTGAAATTTTAATCCTTTTGAGGAGAAGAGGAAAAAATTCCAAGTTACCTCCAATGGTCCGCTTCCCTACCTCTTCAAATTTTAAAACCACCATATGTCACCATGGCGCACCTTGAGATGGTCCCAAAAATTTAATACCTTGAATGAGTGCGGGCTCACCACGTGTCCTACTCTAGAAATTTTTGTCTGAATGCTTGAAGCTCAGCAAAAGGTGTCATGTGTCATGCTCTAAGATAGGATCCTTTGGCCTTTGAAAATTCTAAGAAAAATACAAAGTGAGCGGAGGCCTCCACATGTCATCCTGGTGCTTCTTTAAAATGAAAGTTAAGGGTCAGCCCCCAAACATGCATGGTTCCTCCATGTGTCTCCATGGCGCTATTGAAAAATGGCCGTTAAAACAAAAACCCTGAATGAGCACGAGCTTGCCACATGTCCTCCTACGAGGTCAAAGTGATAATTTTTCCCTCCCCATTAAATTTTCTCCAATCACAGCATGGTGGGGCAGCGGGGTGAGTTCAAACTTTTTTCCAAACTAGCGAAAAAGAAAAATTAAAAAAAAAACCCGCCACGCCCCATCCAATCAGAAGAATCCATGTAAGAACCAAAATAACCAATAAGAATTGAGTGGAACCATAGGACCAATTTTTCCTTTTCACTGTAAAGGAAAAAACTGATAAGTTAAAGCATTTTCCCTCCATTCCCTGACCAACCAAAAGAAGCCACGTCCCCTATCGATGCAAGGATGCAAATTTGACTAGGAGAAAACACCCGTCAAACCGTAAAATATAGAAAATTGATCATTCGAGCCAGAAAATTAAAATTTCTTCAACGATAGAGAATGTAGAAAAGTTTACGAGGCTCAAATATGTTTCTGATAGATACATCCATTCATTTTCTTTAAGTGTTTAGGGCAGAAATGACATGGAAGACAAGTCCTGATTGCGGAGAACAGAAAACATGGGAGAACCCGAGTTACAAACCTTTTCCAGAGGAACAAATAAACAAGGAGCAAACCATGGACCCATAAATGATCTAAGACCCAGGAGTAGATTAAAAGTGGAAACAAAGATTAACCAGGAACAACATGGGGAAAAAGAAAGTGATAGAGGCCGTAAATTAATAGATTTTCAAAGCCAAACTGGGGTGAGACTATTTTGAGAACCAACACCACAATCACT
Source organism: Taxus chinensis (assembly GCA_019776745.2). Classification (NCBI taxonomy): domain Eukaryota; kingdom Viridiplantae; phylum Streptophyta; class Pinopsida; order Cupressales; family Taxaceae; genus Taxus; species Taxus chinensis. Next base: position 769,403,392 of record CM034147.1, read on the forward strand.
CCTTCAAGTGTCCCAACTCCTAGTTCTTAATCTTTTCTTTTAAATAATGTATCTAGTTAGGGTGGTTATTCCCTTTCTATTTGTAGAATATGGAAGTACAAGACAATTTTATGTTATAATGCTTAATTAGATATTAATCCTTTGATTAAATTAAGGGAAATTGAAAAGTCTCTTTTCTAACCACCCTAGAGGGTTATTTAAGGAACTTCCCTTACCATTTAACGAGAATTTGGATTATGATGTCTAGAATGTAGAAGTATTGAGTCAATAATCAATCCAAAAGAAGTTATCTTTTTTTTCTTGAGTTCTATCTATTAGTTCTCTCTTTATCTGACTTGTATGGATCAATATATTTTTGAATAAGAAACTTTGTGTTCTCACAATTGATGTTATCATTAGAAATTTGTGTCTATTCAATCTTTACTTTTCATACATGCATAAGTGAAATATCACACTAAGATCTATGTATATAATAGTGTTTCCTTTCTTTCCTCTTCAATCATTAGTTCATCTACATTATTTTCTTTTAAATTAAAAATATCTTATGAGATGGAGACATTTAAAACATCAAAATCCCAATTTTAGATTGATAATTTGTATACTTGTAAATAATTAGCATTGTTTGTTTTTCTGTGTCCAATAAGGTAACCTCTCCCATAAAGAGGAGCGACTAATGCTCCCTAAATTTTCCTTGCACTAAGAACAAATTATACAACCAAAACAATTGACTATGATTTTAATTCTTCCACCAAGACAATCTACTTTTAACTTATTTCTTACCCATCTAAAACTATTAAGCTAAGTGACCAAGAGAAAAATAAGTTCAGCATATGAAAGGGAAACCTTCAAAATCAATATTTTGTGTCCAGATTCAGTCCTCCATAATGATATCAATAGAGGCCATAAAATCAATAGTAGTATCCATATCTACTTAAATGCGAGCATATGTGGTAAAATTATATGAAGTTGTCTTAAGGTATATAGACAAACATTTTCCCAAGGTATCTCCTATTGAACCTAGACATTTCTCACTCTAAAATTAAAGAGGAAATTATGCCATCTGAATCCATACATGATTCACATGAAAGGTGTCCATTACAGGGTTAAACAAAGGGAACCATGGCTTAATAAGCATAAAATGTGACTTAAACTTGCATAATTTTCAAAAAAATCAAGTATTTATTAATGATTTCATCAAAGATAATATTAAAAAATACTTGTTATGTGGTATAAATTTCTTATTTACCATTCATAAATTGTTTCCAATGAATCAAGATGAAGTCAGGTATTGTTGGGAGTCCCAGACAAATATTGTTAGATCTTCATATTAGCCCATTTTTCTTGTAATATGCATCTAATTGGAGAAGCTCAGTGCCAATTGAAACTAAGGGGGATGCCTTAGAAAATTTAATGTTATTCGAGGGGAGACAAAAAATATTATCTACATCGAGATAACTCATTCCATAAGAGCACGACCTTTAGAAAAAATGCATAGTATTGGCCTCCATCTCAAGTAGTTCTATCGTATTCGAATCTGCCTCACCATGGACAAACAAATATTGGCCACATACATCCAAGATTCCATAGTTCTGGTCACTTCCTATGATGAGGGAATATTCCTTTGAAAAAGGATCTATAAAAGGATTTGATGACCACTACCATATCAAAGTGTCATTGATAAGAAAAAAACCGCAAATTTTCTTTGAGACATAGGTAGTGTCTTGCATGTCCCAGTTGACTTTTCCAAAGCTAAAATAAGGGATCCCATTAAACCACTCACCAGGGCATTGCCACTTCCATAAGTCTATTATATTGTGGAGCATTTTTTCATGTGTGGAATTGTTGAATATTGTACACTAAGAGAAAACAAATTTTTCCTCAGAAAAAATGCTCGATATATCGACAAACATGTTATTCTCATATGGGTGGGATTTTTGATCCATAGGTTTATGGGATGGTTTTTTCCCATCGTTTAAATACCCATATTTTTTTAAAACTACTTCAACAGTTGTCTAGTTATGTGGTTTTATGCATATGGTAAGGATGATGCAAAATTGCAAATGTGTGTGAGTTAAATTGTGAATTATTTAGAGTTTTTTTAGCATAGTTCCAAAAATATCTAGGTACTATATTGAAAGAGAGGTGTCTTGTAATAAAATATGAGCAATTTGTTCTTGGTGGACATAGCCCACATTGGGGGAACCATGTTAAATATTATCTCTTTGTGTTGTGTTCTTTTTATTCTACACTTTTATTTTAGATCTATTATATTTTATGCATATTAGTTTCTAATGTTCCTATTGATGTGTAATCACAACACCCCTAAATTTCTAAAACTCGATTGGTTGAGACTATTAGTGTGATTGCATAACATGGAGATTTTCCCAAGGTGTGGGACTTTGAAATCAACAAATATCTCTAGATGAAGGCTAGTTCCTATTCCTCTATTCAAATGCACGCATTCAAATTGTAGAGGATCAAGTCTAAAATCTACTCTAACTTGCAAGAGAGACAAGGTTAAGAAGATGCAAGAAAATAACCTAAACTAATAGAGGCGATGCACGAAAGGAATGTTGAACACCTACTTTTCCATTAAAAAAAACCATTAAAATGTAATACAAATACTATGCACATATAACCAATATTGCAATGAGAGATCAGATAAAGGAAATGAACACATGAGAGGGTTGAAATCATCCACAGACCTATTTTATTTCACCAAAAATATGATATAGTCCATTATAATGGCAAAGAGGAAAAAAATTACATTCCAATTTGCATGGGAGGTTTGAACTCCATAAGATCAATTACAGACAGAGAATAAGGGAGGGTGCAAAACCAAAAATGTCAAACCTTTATAAAAATGCCACTCCTTACAATATATTAGAATTCTTGTTTCAACCAACCAAAAATGCATTGAACTCTCCTGTAATAATGATGGGTTCCATGACAAAACCCTTGCCTCCATGTACTATTCCTTTCTGGGAAAGAAAAGAAGCTCATACTTCATTATGGTGGTACGTGAGAAGTCTGACACCCTAAAAAATGGCAGACTATATTTCTTCAAAAATTCCTTTCTTTTGCAAATCTGATCTCCAAGTCAAAATTTATGGCCATCTAAATGTTGAGGTGTGATTCTGTAGAAATGGCATGTGGTTGGATTTGTCTTTATTTGGAGTCTGAAATGCATGCAACCCCCAAAAACCTGAAATTTCAAATTTCAGACATTTCCATTCAGAGATTGGGTTATTATTTATCCCCCAATTTTACTTGAGAGTTCTGACAGTCTGAATGTCTAAAATTTTGGACTTTTGGAGTTTGGTATTTCAAACATTGAGAAGTGTTTTATATTTTCATCTTGCTAAATATTCTGAAGTTCAAAACCCTAAACCTTCGAAGTCTGAAAACATAAACCTCTGAAGTCCAAAAATGCCACCGCATTGACTAGGAAACATGCGTTGACCTCCGAAATCCAAACCCTTTCGAGATTCACACTTTTAGGATTTCAGACATTTCAATTCATTTTTCTAATTTTTTGCCAAGACTTTCGAAACCTCAAAATATGCACCTTCGAAACTCTAAAACCTAAAAGTCTAAAATTTCAGGCTTTCAGAGTTTTAGATTTTGGGATTTTATCTCGCACTGAGATCCGCAAAACCCCAAAAGATGAAAGCTATAAATTTATGACTTTCCAAGTTTTGGGTTTCAAAATTTTTTCATTCCCTTTCCAACTTTTCTCCTGAGAACTACAAAACCACAAAATTGTAAAGTCCAAAATTTTAGACTTTCATATTTTTTGGTTTTGGAAACTTTTATCCTGCCGAGATCTTTGAAAATCTCCACCTCCGAAGTTTGATTTTTGACTTCAAAATTTATTGATTCTTTGAAATAGCTCAAGCTCCTAAGCTTCCGTGCAATTTTTTCAACTTGTTTTAACTTCATTCACCCAATCCAAAATGTAAGCCTCTATGACTGAATCAAATCCTCCATTTTTGCTGCGTACAAGTTCTTGTTTGTCCAATTTTTTATGAGGGGAAAAATTGGATAACAATTATGATTCCCTGAGTGATTTTTCCTCATATTTTATCCCTTATTATCTAACAATTGGTATCATAGTCTAGTTTGGTTTGCTGAAGTTTTGAATCATAGAAAAAAATTTATCTTGAGTGGGAGCTATGGCATAAGATGGAAGATCAAGAATTGATAAATTCAACGGGCATAATTTCAGTCTTTGGAAGATGTAGATGGAAGATTAATTTTATCAAAGGATCTTTATGTTTTTTTGTCTAAGAAAAAGAACAAATCTTAAGCAAAAGAACTTATAGATGCATTAGGGAAGTTGTATGAAAAACCATTTGCCTCTAACACGATATTTTAATAAGAAAATTGTTTACTATGAAAATGTCTAAGAATAGATTTGTAGCAGATCATTTAAATGATTTTAATACTATTGTAAGTATTATAGCTTTGGTTACAATAGAATTTGATGAAGAAGTTAGGGATTTATTAATTATGTGCTCTTTACCTGAGAGCTAGAATAGTCTGGTAATGGCGGTAAGAAACTTTGTTCTAGCTAACTCAAAAATGAATTTTGTGGATGTTATAGGGGTGATTCTAAGTGAGAAAATGTGAAGAAAAATCTCTGGGTAATATTCTTCTTCAGGGAATGCTTTGATAATAGAAACTATAGGGAGACAAAAGAATAGAAGAATTCGTGGAAAATTAAAAGATCGGGAAAGGTAAAAATCCAAAAGAAAGATAGTGTGTTGGCACATTGGAAGTATGTGAAGGAAAAGTACTCTTGGGAGCTTTGCGACAAGAACAAACAATAGGAAGAAAACAACGAGGAAAATGTGTTAACGGGTAATGTATCTCAGGATGCTTTGATTCTTTCTTTGTATAATATTACTGAATCTTGGGTTTTAGATTCAGGGGATTCTTTACATGCTACTCCACAGGTATTATTTTGTTAATTATGTTCAAGGGGATTTTTGATATGTTTTTCTTGGTGATGATGAGGTTTTCTGCATAGTTGGCAAAGGTTTTATTCAGGTAAATATGTAGAATGTTAATACATGGTTATTGAAGGATATCTGACATGTGCCTAAGTTAAGATGAAATTCGATATCGGCAGGGAATTGGGAAGTGATGGTTATATTGTGATATTTAGAGGAATCTTGGAAGGATACCAAGGGTCTATTATTGTGGAAAGAGGGAAGAAGGTGTGAAACCTTATATTAAACAACTAATAGCCTAATATTTATATCTTTGTGACTTCAAATTAGATACAACATTATGGTACTATAGCCTCAGTCATATAATCAATAAGGCATGGAAATTATAAAGAAGGATCTTACTAGATATATAGAAACAATTTTGAAGTTCTGTAGGATTGTGTATATGGGAAACAAAACCGAGTAAGGTTACCAAGGTTGGACCTACAAATAAAGAGAGTAAGTTGGAGATGGTACATTTTGATGTGCGGGGGATGGATCAAGTATCACCTCGTGGGGGTTTAAATTATTATGTTACATTCAATGATGATGCACAATCAAAGTTCTGGTACATTATATCAGAAATAAATCTGATATATTTGACTGATTGTATAAATTGAAAGCCTTGGTAGAGAATGAAATTGGTCTTAAGCTTAAAATTTCTTGT